>OX578145.1:77548046-78093046 GCA_951213105.1 Amaurobius ferox | reverse complement strand
GTATTATCAGAACTTCGCTCTCAGCTTTTGTTAAGGGCGTTTGTTCTTCTAACTATTCTGTTCTGCCCTGGTGAAGGAGTTTATAACACCCTCGAAACAATTATAATAACCTAACTGACATGTGGCTGATTTATACAAGGAAGTTGCAAGTTCTTGTCTTCCAAGCAGCAGTTTGCTTTAGTGTTTCAAATATTTTCAGTCAATAATGGAAATCTTTTGATTTTAAACGCAATCGAATATTGAGAACATCTCCAAATTTTTGAGTGAAATAAAACAAATCATTAAAAATATCAGAATATTCAGATATGTTTAGAAAATGGTCATTCCGCATGTAATTTTTCATGACGAAATGGATGATACAAACTTTAAAAGGTTAGCATGAATTGTTCTCGATATATTACGTATTTTTAAGTAAATTTATTAAAAAATCAGACAAAATTGAAAAATTTATTAACTATTGTGAAATATGTTGTTCACTTATCATATGTAATATTATGCGATAAATATATTAACATCACTTTCGGAGATCTGGTTTGATTCATTCACGAAAGCAGATACTTTGAGTAATAGTTTTGTATTTTGACTCCTAATAATTCGTCTGCCATTTGTTTGTAACACCTGGCGATAAATTTGGCAACTAATTTAGCGAAATACGACAATACGCCCACATGGCGATATTTCTTCCCAGATTGGCGAAAATGTCGTTAAATTGCACAAATTATGCTAAGTTATAAAAAGGAAGCGTCGCCCTGAGGTCAACCAATGGTTGCCGAAGAGGCGTTGTTGTTGTTGTTGTTGAAACCCAGACCGTCCAACCTACCAGAAAGGTGTATGGTAACAGTTTGGAAGGTCGGGAAGTGCCACCCAATTTAGACCGGAACCCAGTGGGGGAGGCATCCACAGGGACCGTACCCTCCTTCCCCTACCACCAACCACTCGGAAGGACTTTCGGACCCACATGTTTAACGTGATCGTACTCCGCATGAACACGGCGGCAGTTTTGGCAGTGGCTGGAATCGAACCCGGGCCTACCGAGTGCAACTCCAGCGCGCAAACCAATGGGCTACCGCGCCCCTGCCGAAAAGGCGTATCAGGGGCGCGGTAGCCCATTGGTTTGCGCGCTGGAGCTATAAATTCAGAGTAACGGAGTGAGAGATGTAAGTTAGAGTAAGAGAGAGATAAGTAACAGTAACAGGCTACCACAGTAAGAAGGAAGACGCCAATTGGAATATTCATGAAGTTACGCGCACGCAGTGATAATGTGTTAGCGTTCAAACGAGAGTCGGCAGTGTGGCGTCATAAAATGGAGGCAAAGGCTGACGAAGAGGCAATGTGCTATAACAAGTTTTGCGAGCGCCTATATGAAAGGCAATAGTGTGTTGAAGACCCAGGCCGTCCGACTCGTCCAGAGGACTAAGAGCAACTATTTGGACGGCCGGAGGGCAATAGTGTGTAAATGATCAAAGGCAAAATAGGAGGTATGTACCTGTCAAATAATATGAAAACGTCATAATCAAACTTATAATAATACGTTACCTGGTCTCACATACCCAATCTCCTCCTTAATAATATATGATAATTGTTGTAATTAATTTAATAATGAATAGAATGTTCTTAATAAATAATGTTATTTTAAAAGTAAAATGGGTGCATTTAATTGCGAGTAGTATTATGTTAATATGCTTTAGTCCAGAAACTTGTACTAAAGATAATATGGTGGGTTTTAAAGCGGCACAATGCAATGTTATACGACTTACGATCAACGGCTATGTTCAAGAGTTCAATTTGAAATTATGCTTTGCATATTTTATTTTCCAGCACCACAATAAGTTAATTGGGCATCTCGAAATAGTTTTGCATGTTGTTAACTGGAAAAGCACCAAATGTATAATTCAAGGTTAAAAATATTGTGCCATAGATTTTATACATCATTTTTCACTGTGAAATAAATAAATTCATTGCATTATATACGGAAATCAATGGTCTTCAAATATCAGATTTAATTTTTTTTTGTTAATGGAATGAATGTTCCAGTGTATTGAACTAAAGACTTGAGTTTGTCAAAATGTAACTAATTCGCCGACGTATACATTCGACATACAAACTTATAGTTCACAGCTAGAACTTTTAAGTTTTGAAATATCAGCTTTAAAAAAAATAAAAAATGGAAGATATTTAATCTGCTTGAATCTGACAAGCTGATTACTCGAAAACTATAATAGCTTTGTAAAGCAAATTATTTATCCAAAAGCTAAATTTTCTACTGAACATTTTTGCCACAGTTTATATTTATATTTTATAGGTTAGGAAATATTTCGCGTGGAAGTAAAGGAAGTGAGACAATGTATTTTTTTCAAACAAAAAAAAAAAAAAAAAGTCAAAATATTAAAATATTGAAATGTTTTATATATTAATAAATAGAACCCTATTTCCGACAAAACAAGTAAATTTGGTTTACTTTTATCTATTAGGTTCTGAGATATACGAGTAAGTGTCCGAGGTGTTTGCATTTTACGTAACTCTCCGACTCCAGCCAGAGATAGAGGCTCACATCAAAAACTTCTTCATAAACAATTAATAGGTTTGATGTTGGTTCATAGTTCGTTAGATGTTCGTTATCACAGATGTTCACAAAATTGCTGAACATTGCAAGTTCCTTTTTTTGCCCTGCTATCAGCTAATCTGTGCTGCTGAGCGTTATAAATGCAAAAAACATGGTCGACGGATGACGACATCTGTAATACAGTCTACCTCATAGGATTAAAAAAGTTTCAAATTTAATTCGAAAGGTAGTTAGATAATTTTTTTTTCACAACTTTCTTTTACTGTTCGTATTCAGAAAACGTTATCTTCCAAATACGTTGGGCAAATCCATTTCTTCCGTGATAAAACATATCTGCTGAATCCCATTTTGTCACGAAGTTACACGCCGGGCGTTTAGCTCCACATGAATTCCTTTCTTTACCTTTTAGAAATTCTTTATAATAGAAAAAAAAATGTTTTTAATAAACTATGCAACACATTAAGAACAATTTGAAGTATGCAATGCACTTATAATATATGGACATAAGGAAATTAGCATTCTAGTTAACGAATATGCATTCTCTTCTGGTTTGTTCTAGGCTAAGTTTTTTCATTAAGCCTACAGTTGATGCAACAAATAAGTCAAGCATCAAACAATCACAAAGAGACAGACTAGAGCCAATATCCAAAACAAATTGCACAGTTTTAATGTAATAAAACAAAATATATAATATATAAGAAATAGAAAAGCACAATTGCAAGGAATTTGCATTATTGAACATGCCAAAGGGGATAATGCATTCAGCATCCAACACCTTGGTAGAGCGTATGGTTCTACGAGCGTTTCATACATTACAAGAGCTAAAACTAATCAGTGTAATTGAGGACGGTAAGACTATGCTTTCAATAGACTTTTGCTAAGATTGGAAAAAGCTGTGAAAATGACATTTGAATGGAACACCTAGTCCTTGCCGTATAATTAATCGACAGAGTTATGCATCAATTATATTTTTCCCCGAAATTCTACCTCTTATATCATAATCTGGTAGTATTTATATCGTTCTTAAACTGATAGAAACACCAATTGCATTCATTTTAACTGTGATGGTGTTGGATGAAATTCGTATGTTCTTGATATGATGACAGATAGTGACAAGTGATGTATATTATACTACGATGCTATGGTACAAGAAATAAACGTGAAGGTGAGGCCTGGATGATAAAAGGGGTACCTTTGTTTTTGCTTTCGCAATCATCTGAAGGTGTCTTTGTACACATCAGTTGTATTTTTACTATGAGTTTTCCTGAACTCGTCTGGATTGTCACGTTAGGCATATTATTACTTTATTTTGTCTCTGACTCGTGTTTGACTGAATTGTCTTCGTATCTTCATTCAATTGTGTTTGTTTTACTCTGATTTGCATTACTACAACTGGTTTCGCCTTCATCTGCCCATTGGCTCCACGACCCAGCCCACACTACTCACCCTATTCGAGCACAAACTGTGTCTGTCTATTGGCTGATGAGCATATGTGAGGGAATTTTTCACTGGTCGGAGCTACATCGGATGTAACCACTTTAGGTTTTGCTGACTATGTGACCTATTGCCATGTGTGGGACTCCTTGATAGCGCCATCATAGATAAATTTAAATTTAACGCAAAAAAAGTCTTTGCGTCAACAATTGTTAACATTAGCTAATCTTTTATTGCACATGCCTCACCTTGATGTTTATTTCTAGATTTTAATGAATTTAAATAGTAATTTTATAGTGTTATTCGAGGGTTTGCGCAATTTTTTACCGTGTTATACGAATTTTCGTGTAAACCGAATATCATGCTATTCGAGGATAACTTGCACTTCTAATTTTAATCAGTTGACCATACACTGTATAGCAAAATTGTTACGCAGAGCGATGTACACAATTTAATGGATCTAGTCTCAACTAGAGACATTTTAAAAATAGGCTAAAAACATGGAATACAGGTTACATTGCTTCCAATTTGTTTCTTCTATCCCTACAATGTACAACACGTCCTTGAGATGTTTCTGTTTACTGGAAAGAAGACGTCCAAAAAAGATATCTGTTTTTATTTTAGGAAACACAAAGTTTTCCGTGTCAAGAAAACATTTATCAATAGCATTCTTAATACCGGAAATGCAGGCATTCCACCAATAGCAGTTTTCTGCGAGCTCCCCTGTATGCTTGTATCCCAAAAATTTTCTATTTCAAATTTAAATCCATAGATTCTTGTTTGAATAACATGTAAGGATGGAATGAGCACTGATGCTCTTATTATTGTGGAATCCAATTTAAACTGTAGCTATCGTTAAAAAGCATTTTTTTTCTGTAAATCTTAAGAACAAAGAGCTTGAAAATAATTCACTGTAGTCCATTATTTGCTATCAAAACCGAAAGCATAAATCAAAGAAAAGTTCTACAGTTAAATCCTGTGCTATAATCGCAATTTCTGCAAAATTTCCATTCCAAAATAATTTATTTTCTGTTCCATGGAATCTTGCGTGACTTGATAATTTAATTATGCTAAATCTAAAATTAATTTTAAGGAATATAACTAGTTCCTTTATATTATTTTTCTTTTCAGAATTGCATAGAATATTACTTGTTCTGTTAGTGTAACAGAAATAATGCAACGAATTTTGCAAAACTATTCTTGAGAAGTTTGAGATTGATGTGATCCAGATATGAGACTGAGATGGATGCAGTAATGGGTGTTGCACTTAAAGGAATTGTTCCGATATTTCAAACATGAAACCTAGGCATATATTGGATTTTTCCAATATAAATCTTGGCATATTACTCATGGTTTGTTTCTGTAATGTAAAATACAAACGTACTGTATGAATAACTGTTACCAGTCTCACAATTTTAATTCATTTAGTAAGCATTATCAAATATTTATTTATTTTTATGAGCATTCAATGACTTTCCATAATCAAGAAATAAACATGTTACACCATACTATGGCTTAAAAAAGTCTTTTAGCCTATTAAAGCGTTGTTTTGAAAGATAAAATCACTAGAATATTTTTTTTTACTTTTCACTGAATATTTAATCAAGTGTTTAAAAAAGAAATTCTATTACAGCCGCATGTTCGGCCATAATAAATTCTTGAATGATGAAAAAATGTTATGTACTGAAATTTGATTTTATTGAATCGTGTTATTCTATGATTTGTTGAAGAATTTTCCTCATATTATTGTTTTTATGAGATGTTTTTCCAAAGCATCTATTTCTCAGGATCATCTATAGGTAGAACTCAGATTAACACTAATACAGCATCGAACAGCATAGAATACAGAATTCGAATCCATCGAATACAGCATTGGGATAAATCGAATACAAGAATAGGATCTATCGACTACAGCATTAGAATCCATGACATACAGCATTAGAATCCATCGAATACAGCATTGGGATCCATCGAATACAGCATTAGAATCCATCGTATACAACATTGGGATCCATCTAATACAGCATTGGAATCCATCGAATACAGCATTGGGATCCATCGAGTAAGTACAGTATTGGGATCCATCGAATACAGTATTAGAATCCATCGAATACAGCATTTGGATCCATCGAATACAACTTCAGAATCCATCTAATACAGCATTGGAATCCATCGAATACAGAACTGGGATCCATGGTACAGTATTAGGATCCATATAATTCAGCATTGGGATCCATCGAATGCAGTATTGGGATCCATCGAGTAAGTACAGCATTCGAATCCATCGAATACAGCATTAGAATCTGTTGAATACAGCATTAGAATCCATTGAATATAGCATTGGAATCTGTCGAATACAGCACTTTTTTTAATCGAATCTCGGTTAATAGCATATCTTTGATATATTAGTATTCTAAACTTTCGAATAATTACCATTTACTGCATGATGAAAATTACCGAGTTAATGGAATCTCTATAAGTAATAAATTAATTTCAGTTACTAAAATAAGCATTGTAAACACGCACAAGTATTGCAGTAACTACGTAATCTCGATTGTGGAATAAGATATCTCAATCCTCGTCATCAGGACCTCGTCATTTCAAGTGGATCACGGACTGCTTAAGAAGCATTTCTTTCAGTCACATCCTTCTTTAATAGCTTCATATGTGCTTCTAAAAACTTTAAAGAGTTGTTCCGGAAATAAATTGTTGGAATCATTTTTACTCTTCCATAAATATTTAATCGAATTTTAAAAGTAGAAATTCTAAAGTGGTTGCACGTTCTATCATGTTTATTTCCGAGAATTGAAAAGATACTATCTATTTGTTGCTACACACTTTCATTGAATGGTGCAATTTTATTATTTCTTAGAACGAATTACTCAGCATCGCTCGGGTTCTAAATAAGCGTCTGCTACTTTAATAACACAGATAAAGATAACACCACTCAATTTTCAAATCGGCAAATTTGAATTAAAATCATTCACGCTCTCCGTTTCTTCCATATGCAATTATGCCAATTATACTACGTGGAAGCAAGTAATATACCCTAAATAAGTTTCTATGCTAAGCCTTAAATAATTTCCATTGATACGCCTTAAATAGGTTCTTAATCACTTATCGTTGGCAGAACGACATAATGAAATATTGAATAAAAAGAAATAGGACGAAATACTAAAGTTCGCAATGTTAGAAAGCCGATACATTAAATTGAAGTAGTTGCAAACAAACGCTTTTTTGTCTTTAATCAAAACATCTGTTTCTAAAGATCGTCTGGTTTGCGGCGGCAATAAATGAATAAGTTTTTATTTCCTAAAATGTTGAAAATTTTTGATTTTCGACTCTAGCTAAGGACGTAACTTTGAAACTAATTAGAGTATTAAAAAATCTCTCCGCGGTGCACATTTTTGGGATGTGAAGCACCTCAGTAGTAAATTTCACCTCTGTCCGGTGCTGCGATTTTACGCTACAGAGGAAGGACACATGCAGCAAGATAAACATCTCCTTTTATTATACAAGATTGTGGTTTAAAAGAAAGGTTGGTTTGTATCTTTCATGATTACTTGAAGAGTAGCTCATTAAAATTACAAGAAAAATTACAGTTGAATATCCTTTTTATCTGGTAAAATCAGTTATCTGTCCTTGAAAATTATCCAGCTAATTAAATATCGTATATTGCAATAATCAAATTTACAGGAATAATTAATTCAAACTGACATTAATAAAGCAGGTTTCTAGAATAAAATGTTGTTGACAATTACGCGAATTCCCCATTTACAACATGTTGTGTTACATATTAGTGGTTTGGTAATATAATCGTTATAATACTGCATCCAAAGTTTAATTTCACAATTTATAGTTTTTTTTCTGATTATTATGGGCGACCGACACGAAGTTCATTTTCCATTCCTAGAGAAGCGAAAACATCATTTGCCTGATTTTTGTTATATATTTTACTTGAAAACTGCAATAGGTAGTAAGATGAAATTTTGCATACATAAGTGAAATTATACGTAGGTTTGCAGAATCACAATTTCAGTTATTAAAATTAACTGCAACAGGGTAACACGTCCATACATGAACTACATCACCTACAAATGACAAGTTAACAATGACATTTAAACGTCTAATCACAATTTGTGCAGTTGCATGCATTGTCATTTATATGTGCTCCTATATATTATATACGTTTTTGCAGTTTTAATGCATTGCTTTGATTTCGTTTTCCTGTATAATTAATTTGTTTAATTTAATATTAAAATTCTAAAAAACTTCCATACTCTTTTGTATTAAGATTCTAAAATATTAAAATTCGTTTTTCATACTTCTAATCTCAGAATTATTTGTTCAATTAAGTTTCAATTTGAAATCTTTCACAGCTCGCATAATTTGTATACGTGAGTCCTTTCAGAGAAAGATTTTTGCTAATATAATCCGTACTTCTCTATGTAATCATATACTTATAATCATAAACTTTTATATCTAATCATATACATATATATAATCGAATGCTTTCATATTTCATTCTGTTACATTCGATTATTTGGGATCCATTATAATGTTAATTATGGTATTGAAAAGATTCAAAACAGGTTTATTCTTTACATCTATTTAAAATGAATTGGAATGCGATTCAATTTGGCTTTCTCATACTAGAATACATTAATAGCAGTAATTTTTTTTCAAAATTTTTAAAAATAATTTGAAAAAATAGGTATTATGAATCCAAATGATTATAATTATTGCGTGTTAATCTTCACTTTAAAGGGCTTAAAAAAATCTTTCGATTGATACTACATTGGATAATGTACCCCCCTGGGGGGACTCCCCCCCCCCGAATATTAAGTATCATGATAATTGGGCCGTAAATAAATAATGTTATGCATGATTGCGTCAAATTTTGTCCTGTACAGCCGTGTTAAAAATTATAAAATTTCGAAGTTTTAGTTCGAATTAAAAAAAATTCTATCTAGTCCTAGATTTTTGTTAACAAAGCAAGATAAAGTTTTTCATGAAAATCCATTAATATTTGTGCCAGCTATCGTGCACACAAGAAATCTACCATGAACAGCACTCCAAAATTAGTCCAAACGTGTTCAGGAGGTTTTAAAACATATATTGGTATCAAAATCTAGAATTTGAAAAGTTTCATGAAAACAATACTTTCTCTGTACTATATTATTACATAGTATAAGAAAGTAAAAAAAAATATTGGTTATTGCCCGCATTATATCTTTTATATCATTTTGGGAGAGTTGAAACTAGAAGAAAAATTTCTTGTATGAATTTTTTTATATTGTACGCTTTTAAATAATGGTGTTGATTATAGTCGTGATCTACTTGTTATCAGCTATCAATTTTGAAGCCAGAAATGTTCAACTGAAGTATAATGATGTATTTTATGATTCTCAACTAAGCAAAACTGTAATTCAAATTATTTTGTTAATTTCTGTAATCACGCAGTCTAAAAATGGGCGTTTTGCTCTGTTACAGATTTTTAACCCTTTCCAACATAGTTGAAAAGTGTTTATGACTTTGTTCATTCTGTCTGTCTGTCCGTTCATACGATAACTGCGTAAAACTGACTCTATCAAAATAAAATTTTAGTATGTTGTTGAGATATGATTGTTGTTGATTATATGTTGAGTATGTTGTTGATAATATTACCCAATTAGTTATGAAGTGATCTCGGTTTGAAAAAAATGAAATACATTGAACTCCATAGGATCAAATTTTTCAAACATTGTTTAAGCGAATTTGAAATTTACAAATTGCTTCCAAAAATTTAGGAAATATTCAAACTATCCAAAATGTTGCTGATAATATCACCCAATTAGTTATGGATTGATCCCGGGTTGAAAAAAATGAAACACATTGGAGTCCATGGGATCAAATTTTTCAAACATTGTTTAAGCGAATTTGAAATTTACAAATTGCTTCCAAACATTTAGGAAATATTCAAATTATCCCATAAAATATATAATTTTCTTTAGTAAAATATATTTGGTCGTTTTTTAAATAAATATTTGTATTTCCATATAATATTTGTAAAGTATCTTGCTGCCCCAACCGGGAATCGAACCTTGGAAATCCGACGCTCTACCGTTAAGCTACTGGGACGAAACTGTAAGCTCTTATAGTCGAAGTCGACTCTGTATTCTCTACCCTGTAATGTAAGATTGGCGGACAACTGATAATCTGACTGATTACATCCTGCTATTTTTATCTCAGGTAACCTCCTGTTACTACTATTTCTTACCCAGATTAGTATCCTGCGTGGTCGTTATCCCATCAATTTGAAATTGGCGCTCAATGCTGCAGAGTTCATTGTATCAATGATAGTCCTATTAGGGTCACTTTCATACCCCCGACATCTTTGCACCAACCTACAGGATTGATTTGTTCGGAAGCCATTCTAAAGTACCCTGCTGTCCCAACCGAGAATTAAACCCCAGATATCCGAATTCGCCAGCCGACGCTCTACCGTTAAGCTACTAGGACGAAATTGCAAGCTCTTATCGTTGAAGTGGGATCTGCAATGTATCGCATTTTAGAAATGTTTAAATAAAATTACATTTCATTCTGAAAATGTTTTATAATCAATGATTTATGCATGATTGATCTTTCTTAGTTAACACTTTACAAGAAAGTTAAAAGTGTTTATGACTTTGTTCATTCTGTCTATCTGTCTGTCTGTCTGTCTGTCCGTTAGCACGATAACTGCCGTAAAAATGACTTCATCAAACTGAAATTTTAGTATGTTGTTCAGACGGTCTGTAGGACCTATGGGAATATAAATGAATAATATCACCCAATTAGTTTTGGATTGAACCCGGGTTGAAAAAATGAAATACATTGAGCCCTATGGGACCTAATTTTTCAAACATTTTTTAAGCGGATTTAAAATTCCCAAATCGCTTCGAAAATTTTAGGTAATAGTCAAATTGTTCCATAAAATATATAAAAAAAATTCAGCGAAATATATTCAGTAGTTTTTTAAATAAAAATTAAAATAATAATTACACATCTTATATGAAACGATCACGTGACTATGATATGAAACGATCACATGACCCACTTCAAAATGATATATGGCATCCATCTTGTTTCAAAATCATGATTTTTTAAAGTTCTTTTTAATTCATATTCAGTGTTGTATCCGTCCTAAAACTACTTTATTTTTGCTTAAATTCTGTGCATCTACATACTAAAGCAACGGAATGACAATATATTTGAGTTTAAATTCTCATTCAAATTTGATTATTTCTACAACTAAGCCTATTTTTCACCTATGTAAAATGTAAACAGCAAAATATGTAGAATGAGTTGTATTAGAATTACTGTATTTCTTTAACACAAAATAATTCAGTCCATGGAGTCTGCATGGCTGATATGAATGAAATATTAATTGATTTTATAAACAGAAGGACGATTTTTTTCGATGAAGTTTTAAGCATAGAGTTTATGAATTGTAGCTCCATGGTCTTAATTTTTAAATAAAATAAATTATTATAGTATTGTGATGAATGAAATGAATGAAATCCTGCTTTTATAGAGAGATCCAGGCGTGTTATTTTTTCTATGACGTCATTTGAATTTATTTCAGTTGTTTTCGATGAAGTTTTCAAATATAATAAATTATCGTAGTATTATGAAAGTTTTAAAAATATTACCGTGGAATGTATTGCATTTTAGAGATATTTAAACCAGGCAATTTATATTTCAATGCCGTCATTTGAATGAAGTTCATTTTTTTCAATGAAGGTTTAAGTTTTCAAATATAATAAATCAATGTAGTATTGTGATAAGTTTTAAAATATTACCGAGGAATGTATTGAATTTTCGACTTTTTTAAATAAAATTGTATTGATGTTGGAAAGTGTTTCATAATCAATGCTTTAAGCATGATTGATCTTTCTTGTTAATTATTGACATTGTGATTCTGCAAATCTGCCTGCAATTTCACGCATGTATGCAAGATTAAATTTTTCTGCCTATTGTAATTTTCGACTAAAAGGGATCACAAAATTCAGGCAAATATTGGTTTTGATTCAGTTTGAAATGGAGAATGGTTTTTGCTTCGCTCGTCCATAAAACCATTAGTTTTTAATGACTAAATCTTTTAATATATGAACTCTACTGCATAGTGTATGCTAGCTATTATTGCAATTGTTGAGTTTGATTTGACCAAAATATATGTTAAATGAATAACTTCAAAATGGTTATACATATTACCATTGAGAAAGTTGTTTGATCGAGAGATTTACTTCTGAAAAATAAAAATCCAATTTGAATTTTATTTAAAGGTTATTACTTAGTCACATCAGACCATTTTTAAATATAAAAGTCCACTACAGAATTTTTATACCACTACAAATATTTAACAAGAAACATCAATCATGCATAAGCATTGATTATGAAACACTTTCCAACTGAAATGTAATTTCATTTAAAAATTTCTAAAATGTGATACATTCAGTGGTGATATATTTTACATTAACACAGTACTACAGTAATTTATTATACTTAAATATATAAAACTGTATCGAAACATAAATCATCTGATTCTCTCTGCAAAATCAATGAATATTTTATTCATATAACTTGTATTCCAGACTCCAGAGCTAAATAATTTTGTGTGAGAAAAATTCAGCAATTCTAATGTAACTCACTTTACAATCGCTTGAGATATTTGCATTCTGCATAAGTTAAAATTAGGCTTCGTTGAAGAAACAATAAAGGTTTAGGAATCGTTTAAAATCACAACTATTGTAATTGCATAGGCACGGAATTTAGATACACAGATACACAGTGTGTATGTATTCAAAGTATGTGTGTGTATGTATTCAAAGTATTGGAATCGTGCCGAAGATCGGAACTCGAATTTTCGAAGGATCTACACGTTTTGGGACTTCTATAACACGAAAAAACTATTTTAAAGAAGACGACTGTGTGTGTAAGGGTGTATCTGTATATGTTTCTGTATGTCTGTGAGGATATTACATAAAATCTAATTGAAAAACTAATGGACCGAATTTCATAAAATTTGGTAGGTATTTTTTTTGTGGGAATTCCTGATGTTATAGTACGATTCGTAACGATTAGTACGATTCATACGTGCGATTATAGTACTATTCGTAATAAAAGAATCTGCCTTTTTTGCGAAATGGCCGGCAGAAATTGCCTTTATCCACTCTAGCTAAAAACTAATGAACCAAATTTAACACAATTTGGTGTATAATATTTCAATAACCTACAAGTGATTTATATACCAAATTTAACAACATTTGGTATATAAATCTGTAGGTTATAATTTGTAGGTTATTCTAGTACGATTCGGGAAAAAGGAACGGGCTATTTTTGCGAAATGACCCGCAAAAATCGTTAAATATAAAAATAAAAGACTACATGTGCTCAATTATATCAATTAAATTCCTATTTTATACGCGATTTTTGACAACAAAAAGAATAAGACTAACCCCATTACTCTAGGACTAGCCGTTCTTGAGATAGTCTAGTTTTTTCGCGTTTTCGCTACGCCACCTTTGACAATAAGTCCAGCTGTCAAATGAGAACCAAATTTAAGTTTAACGTAGAAATTCAATGTCATTTAAAATATTTATGGCTGTTATTTTGTGCAGATAAACTTAAATTATTATTGAAGAAATAAAGAGAACGTGAATATGAGTCTGCAGGGAAACACATGTGTTGCCCGCATCAGAATTTTTAACAATATTACAGCAATGATTTATAGAAGTACGCCACCTTTGACAATAAGTCCAGCTATAAAATGAGAACGAAATTTAAGTTTCACGTGCAAATTCAATGTCATTTAAAATACTTATGGCTGTTACTTTGTGCAGATAAACTTAAATTATTATTGAAGACATAAAGAGAACGTGAATATGAGTCTGCAGGGAAAGACATGTGTTGCCCACATCAGAATTTTTAACAATATTACAAAAATGATTTATAGAAGAGAACGGGGATTATTTGCAGGCCATTTCGAAAAAAATGTATGATCTATATTTAAAGATCCACCAAATTGTTGTAGAATAAAATGTTCAACAAATTTAAGCAGTGTACCAAATTTTAACTCTCTAGGACGTAGGAAAGTGCATTAAAAATGCCATCAAATAAGAATATCACGAAGAGTTATATAAAATTAAAAAAACATTTGAAAAATTGTTATCTACCAAATCTATTTAAAAATGTGAAGCCTCTCTCATATACAAGATGATTGAACTCTTGGAAATATATTTATTATATAATATATCTCTTTTTTCTTTCTGGAGGATATCCCAAAGTCAGAATTTAATTGAATTTGTTTTTTTCCCTGTATTAAATAATTTTTAATTCAAAAACTACTTAATATATTTTACTGACATTTTTTTTATATATTTTATGGGATAATGTGAATATTTCCTAAAAATTTTGAAGAAATTTGTGAATTTTAAACTTGCTTAAAAAATGTTTGAAAAATTAGGTTCCATAGGGTTCAATGTATTTCATTTTTTCAACCCGGGTTCAATAAAAAACTAATTGGGTGATATTATTTATTTATATTCCCAAAGGTCCCACAGACCGTCTGAAAAATATACTAAAATTTCATTTTGATAAAGTCATTTTTACGGCAGTTATCGTGCTAACGGACAGACAGACAGACAGACAGACAGACAGAATGAACAAAGTCATAAACACTTTTCAACTATGTTGTAAAGTTTTAAAAAATATGCTGTTTTTATGTACTTACTGTGAATTTTTCTATCCTTGAAAGGACTAATACCCAGCAGATAAATTTTGTATCCTATTGCAGTATTTTAAAATAACCACAAGTGAAACAAAATTTATCTTTATCGTTTTTCCCATTAGAGGTTCTTCCTGCATTATTTTTTTTATTCTCATCCACAAACAATGATTAGAAACTTTACTATCAACTATCTTTACTTATCGATGTATCCACTAATTATACCTGTTTAATGATATCGTAGAGGAATGACTGATACTATAAGGCGGAAAGTACTAAAACAAAAACATTTTTTGTAACAAGAAACCCTTTTCGAATCTGATATTAAGAGAAATTAACCACACTCATGTACTAATTAAAATAATTAAGATATTTTGTTGAACCCCATTATGTCAACGGTGACCTGCAATTACGGGAGTAAAAGCCATTAAATTTTATGCCGTCATTAAAAGCGTGACGTTGCTGTAATGAAAAGAAATATGCTCCGGTAAAAGGGAAAAATAAAGTGTTTATTAACGCTTTTATGACTTAATTAGTAGTGTACATTTTGTTAGACGAGGATCATTTCTCTGTTAATTAATTCCACAGTAAGATAGGAAATATTTTATAATTTGTCAGACATTTTTTACAGGTTATATGAGATGAGAAGAAACAAATTATTTTTACGATTAAATGCAGTTTTCTTTAAAAATTACACTTCATGGCATAATTTCTGCAGGCTGTACACACGTTCTATGTATGGAATTTATAATACTAGAAATAATTACCGGCGTTGCCCAAGTCCCAAATAATCGGCCATTACTTAAACAGCACAGATACGGATAACACTACGCAATTTTAAATTTGTCTATTTTGCACCAAAATCATGACAACTCTTTCATTTCAATCGAAATCTTTTCCTTTCAACTTTTCAATCTTTTCCTTCATTAATTCAATATTATTGATTCAAAACATTGCAAGCTTTATTGTTCGTGGAGCGGCTACGGTATGCTATGAGGTTGTATAGAATATGTATTTTTATAGTCGTAAAGTAATTGCATTTTAGCGGGTCGTATAGAAATAATGTTTGTTGAGTCGTATAGTAATTTTGCATTTTGTGTGTAAGTAATTATGTTTCGAGCCGTATAGTGATTATGTTCTTTTGGGTCATATAGTAGATAGGTGTTTTGGGTTATATTGTAAATATGCCTTTTGGGTCGTATAGATTTTAATGTTGCAAAGAAGTTTTTAGGGGGTTGTATATTAATTATGTTCTAGGATTGTAATGACGTTTTTAGGGGATAATGTAGTAATTATGTTTCCGGCCTTGTAAAATAAATAGCAGTATTGATCGAGAGATGCACGTACTCTGCATGTGTCAAGCGTGCCAGAGTGCTTGTGTCCATAGTGCCAAAGTGTACGTGTCTGGAGTGCCAGAATGTTCTGCACTCTAGACGTGTGCAAATATGTGCTTCCATCAGATCATCCAAATATGTGCAAATACTGCACACATTTGGATGGCAGGGAATCATTTACATAATTTTACACACCTCGTCATATTAAGGAATAACTATATCACCTGTTTTAAGTTATATAATATAATCTTCATTAGCTGAGAGGATAAATTGTCATCTGCTTAGACAGAGATCGAATGTTTGATCAACTCGCAGACAAGAGTTCGTTGCAGCACAGTTCGTGCTTTAATAATTGCAGCCAAATAATACATTCCTATAAATATTTCGTGAGCGCATTATGTTAGAAATTTCAGCGGAGTTTATAGATTCATAAAATAGCAAAGCGTGATTTTCCGAAATCCTGAAAGGGCGGTAAAGGACAAATAGGAAAATGAGTTAGCTGAAGAACTAAATATTTGTAATCCATGGAAAGAGCATTTTGTAGAAATGTTTAATGTAAATAACACTATCGTTTACTCATTAAGTATACCGTTGTTTGAGAAAGAGTAGAATATACCGAAGCTCAACATCTGCCTTGGATTTCGCGTTACGAAAGCATTAAAAATATAAAAACCCCAAAAATGGAAAGGCTGTCTGCAGCGACAGTATTGCAGCAGAATTACTCAAGGCGTATGTGAAAATTTTGACATCTGCTCTGTAATAAACTTTTCAATTATATGTGATCATTCGAGCACAATGGGAAGAGGTGCCGAACAATAGGAAGCGGTGCTAAACAAAGGGAAGAGGTGCTAATTGTCAAGATCCACAGAACAGACATTTAATAGGGGTATGAACTGGTGAGGAGTACTTTTTACTCATTAAATATACAATTGTTTGAGGAAGAGAAGGATATACCGAGGATCAACATTTGGTTTGAATATTACTTTCCTTATATACATAATATATAAGGAAAGTATTGTGACGGGGGCGAAAATTCGAATTCGAGTTTTCGACGGGAGAACACGTTTCAAGCATCCCTGATCACGAATAGAACATTTTTGAAGTGATGCCAGTGTGTGTGTGTCAGTGAGTCTGTGGAGAGGATATCTAACGAACGAATGGAGCGATTCGAATTAAATTTGGTACAAAAATCACAATCCATGAGTACTGGAAGTCTATTGTTTTAAAACACAATCGAATGTTCAGACCCCCCCTAAATTTTCGAGTGAAATTTTGAAAAAAATCATCAAAATATCAAAACCTTTAATAAAGTTACGTAAATAGACATGTTTTATGTAATTTTCCTTAAAAAATGATTGACATAAACTTTAGAACGCTAGCATGAACCGTTCACGAGATATTGCACATTTTTCAAATAAATTTATCAAAAAATCCCATAAATTAAAAAAATATATTAACTGTTAAGAAACATGTTCACTTTTCATATGCAATATCATGCGATAAATTTGGTGACATCATTCTCGTGGATCTAGCTCGTTTCATTTTTCTAAAAACATCAAAAAATTGAAACCTTTAATAAAGTTACTCAAATAGCCATTTCTGATGTAATTTTTTTATTAGAAAACGATTGAAAAAACTGCAGAACTCTATCATGAACCGTTCTTGGGATATTGCACATTTATCAAATAATTGTACCAGAAAATCACATGAAATAAAATAAAATATTAACTATTGTGAAATATGTTCACTTTTCATATGTAATATCAAGCGATAAATTTGGTGATATCATTCTCGTGGATCTAACTCGTTCCATTCACGAGAAAAGATACTTTGAGTAATACTTTTGTATTTGAACGCCAATACACATTTATCCGCTTTAAGAATAACTTATTTCTCCATCCATAACGCTTGACGAGATTTTGGCGACGAATTTAGAGGAATGTCGCCAACTTGGCGATATTTTTAAATGTTGCCAAATTATCGAAAATCTCGCGAAATGGATAAAAATGACGCTAATTCAATAAAAATGACGACTAATTGAAGAAAATTCAATATCTTCAAAATAATATAAGTATCTACTATAAGAATAAAATTTTTTTATCTGTAAAAGTAGTAAATTCATTGCATTATAGAGGGAAAGTCATGTACTGTCCACATCAGATTTTTTTGAATTATGAAAGCAAAAAAAAAATATAAAAACCCACAAAATGGAAAGATTAGTTTTATCGACAATATTACAGAAGAATTACTCAAAGCAGATGGGTAAATTTTAACATCTGAGCTGTATAAACTTTATAAATTATGCGTGATCATTCGAAGGCATCCCTGAATAATAGGAAAAGGCGTTGATTGTCAAGATCCTTCAAACAAAAATTTATTAAAGGGTATAAACTGTAGAAGAACAACATTTTATTAATGGTGTCTATAAATCTCGTGAAGGATATTTAATAGAATATTGTCAAAAAGAAAGAAAAACAAAATTTAAAAAAGACTTCAGAAATGAACAGGTAAGTTTCAAAAGTAAAAAATCTGATGTGGGCAACACATGACTTTCCTTATATAATGCAATTAATATACTCCTTTCACAGTCAAAAAATAGTGTATAGTATCAACGGCACTGTGTTTTTGACATTGAATTGTACATTTGACGATTTTCCAGATGACAACATGTAAAACTATTTCAAAGTACCCAATTAACTTATATTTCGCGCAACTCTAAATAAACAATTGTCATTATTGATAGCATCCTCAATAAGCGATATAGTTCATATATTAAAATATTTTAATAATTAATACATCAATTAGGCGTCATTTTCATTGATTTAGAGTCATTTTTTTTTATCAATTTGGCGAAATTTTCGTTAATTTGGCAACATTTAGAAAAGTTGTCAATTTGACGACATTCCGCCAAATTCGTCGATAAAATCTGGCTGAGCGGTATGGAACTGAGAATTAAATTATTATTATAGCAGATAAATGATTATTGGCGTTCAAATACAAAAGTAACTTTTCTCATGAATGGAACGAGCTAAATCCATGAGAATGATATCACCAGATTTATCGCATGATATTACATACGAAAAGTGAACATATTTGACAATAGTTAATATTTTATTTTATTTTATGTGATTTTTTGATAGAATTATTTGAAAAATGTGCAATATCCCAAGAACGGTTCATGATAGCGTTCTGCAGATTTTTGTCAATCGTTTTCTAATAAAAAATTACATAAGAAATGACTATTTGAGTACCTTTATTAAAGGTTTTGATTTTTTGATGTTTTTATAAAAATTTAGGGGGGGGGGGGGTTCTGCATATTCGATTGTGTTTAAAAACAATAGACTTCAAGTGTTTACGGATTGTAATTTTTGTTCCAAATTTCGTTCTAATCACTGCATTAGTTCGTGCGATATGGTCTCGACAGACTCACTGACACACACACACACACATACTACCTCCAAACTGTTCGATGCTTAATGGGATGCTTAAAATGCGCTCTCCTGTCGAAAACTCGAATTCGAATTTTCAACCCCGTTACAATATTTTCCTTATACATTATACCATGTATATAAGGACAGTGAAAAAACTAAATGCACCAAATATTTGTTTTGAGATGAAAATCTCTGAGCAAATGCTCGAGTTTGCAACAATGTCAAACTTAAATTTCATTGATTTCACAAAGGCACTAGATATCATTGATATAAAATGCTTATAGAGAGAATTTCGAACACTTGTGGAATTTCTGAGAAAGTACAATCCATATTATCAAAAATGTGTACAATGGATACAAAGTCACTACTTGTAAAAAGCAGCAACTGTAAAAGCTGTATCTCCGTGCGAAAATTTTCAGATGCTGTGCCATGATGAGGCACAGCATCTGATTACCTAAATTATCAACAAAGTATCTGAGAAAAATAAGCAAAGGTTGCTAAATGTTTTGCAGCGTACTTTATAAATTTCTTGCATTATGTAAAGCAAAAATATTTTAATAGATTCGTAATATATAACGCTAATACCTATTCTTTATTTTTAAATTAATCTACACTACTAAAACGTGTACGCCCATATGAGTATTTAAGTATGTAATACTTTACCTATCGTACGAAAAGTGAAATGATAAATTTATTAGAAAATCATGCTCAATTTCACCATAAAATGACATCACAATAACCTGCTTCTCATGAAATATTATCTTCTCACTCAATCCATTATACCTTTCGATCTAACGACAAGAAAATTTCCATCAAAATATCCATTTAATATTTAATCAGAATACGAAGAAGCGTTTAATAATCACCCACGAGAATCTCATGCATGATCGCTCCGTTTGCTTTAGAAACATACAATTCATTCTGTATGTGAAATGAATTTGTTTATTGATTAATAGTCTACGTCCAATCGCACTCAAAAGGAAATTATTTTTCACAGTCACTGCTTGAAATGATTTTACTGCAGTAGCACTGCATGCTAGTGTGATACTATTAAAATGACTGATTGTCTTTGCTCTTATAGCATGGCGGTAAAAAACATATCATTTGTTATTTCAATTTATCTTATTTTATTCAATGCGTTAGGTTATTTTGCGCATAAGGGTGAATGTGACAGTAAATTTTCGAAAAAATTAGTATATTTTTGAAGCTGAAGAAAGTTTAATTACTTAGAATGGAATGATATAAATATTACGTAACACTATTAATTGTAACTCCAAGAAGTTAAGGGGGTATTGTACCCAAAATTGCTGGAATGCGCAATTTTGAAGTTATAGTTGCAATTTTTGTATTCAGGTAGATTTTAAATATAGTAAACAAAATGTGATATTCAAAATTTTAAAAATTAAAAAGAAAATATTTTTTTAAAAACTAACATTTCAAAAATTTGACAAGTTTTCTTTTTGATATAAGTAGAAAAATAATTTTTCTAAAATTTTAATTTGGACATTTTTAACATAAAAATATGCAAGAAATAAATTGTCTTCACAGGTTTCGTAAATATGAATGAAACAATTAATATAAAATAATGTGAAAAAACGTGATTTTACACCACAAATATTGTTTTCGAAAATCACAATAAAAAAACAAACACATATTTCAGCAATTGCTGCAAACAAAATAAAGAAAACTATATATATAACAATTGTTCCAAATTTCAGTCATATTCGTGCAGTAGAATTTGACTTATATTTAAATTTATAAAAATGTAGAAAATCACGTCTTTGAGAAAAAAGGGATTAAAGTTTAAAAGTTACGGCTGACAACTTCAGTAGTTCAATTTTTAACGCTGCAATATAATCGGTTCTATTTAACGTAGCAAGATAAATTTGATGTCATTGGAATAAAAAAATTATGGATTTTTTTAAATAATAAAAAAATTGAGATTTTCCCTGATTTTTGGGGCACCATACCCCTTAAACGTAAAAAAATTAGTTTTCTGAAAATTACCATTTACCATTAAACTCCAAAACCAGTTCTTTTTCTCAGATATTGAGTTCTTGAAAATTCCAATGTTTAAATTAATATAAATCTAAAAGTTGAGCTCGAAATGTGAAATTTGAGAAATAATTAGGCTACAGTATTAACTTTAGTTAGTCTTCAGGATTTGTAAATATAATTGTAAGTTTGAAACTAAGGTGTTTCACACACAAGTCTCACATAAAATGAGAGTTTCTTCATTGAAACATTTTTTAATTTTTCCCTTATTAGTGTATCATAATATCCCGAAGACAAATATTTACAGATCATGCTTTTCTCCAATAAAATACCTTTATATAAAAATAAAGTGTTTGAATTCGTAATTATATCAAATCAAAAAATTTTGTTTTTTTAATTTTTCAATTTTAAAATATACATTAATTATTTTTATGTATTCTACACAGAGCGTATTTATACTCAATAAAATAAACAGAAAACGCTTGTGAAAAAGTTTGAATAGAACTAATCATAAATAAGAGAAATAAAATGTTCTGATCCGACATCCTTAAATAATTACAAAATTATAATATCTTGCAAAGGTGGAAATTAATTTCCAATACAATGTAGAATTAGCAACTGTTTTAATAAAATATATTTCAGCGTGTGTTTAAAGCATAGATATTTTATATACTTGACCAATGATCTAAATCGTCATAAGTAATCTTATTGAAGGATAAGAGGCAACGACTACCAGACGACTTGCAGAATCTCTTATAGAGAAAAATCAAAACTTAACATCTTTTATCGTCTGCCAATGAATCTTCTGAAACAACTTATGAAATCCCAGGGTAGGAAAAGAATCCATAGTGGAATTCATTTTTGATTTTATAGTTTTATATAACCTTCACTTTTATTTTTTAAATTTTAACGTAAAATATATTTCATCGCCAAATCCGTTGTCTCTAAAATTAATTACTCTACACAAGAAAAGGGAAGGTAAATAATTGTGTCTGCGGTTAAATAACTTATATGTCTCGATCTTAGACGCAGCTGAAACAATTCTGAACATTTATTGTAAAGGTGGAGATTAATTTCCAATATAATGGGAAATACAATGGATTAATTTCCAATACAATGGGTTTATAACATAAGATTTATGAAGAAAATTGTGAAATCTGCAGAATTTTTGCAGACATTAGAACTTTATCAAATATATTTGCAAATTTTCTGCAGATTGTTTTCTACAGAATTTTGCAGACACTAAGACTACAAATAATTGTAGAGATTTTATGCAGTGCTTAAAAAAGCAAAGCTATTTTTACAAACTACTGCAATAAATGGACAGATTGCAGATGGCTTATAACTTAAAGCCTAAAATATGAGAATTAATATATTGCTTTTGAATTGAATCAAAAATTCAATGCATTTGGTGCTCATGTGCATGAAATGATTCTAAATAGAACAATTAACAATATTTTTATTTTACGAACGTTATATTTTGTAATCCATTTATGTTAAAAATATATGTTTTGTTTTGTAAAATAAATTAAATATATTGGATATTGACACTGGATTTTTAAGAAACAAATGAAATACAAAAGGCTCGTGTTATTCGGAATTGCATTAAGGTAACAATTGTGCCGTCTGCAAAATATTTTGAAAATCATAAATGAAAACCTTAAATTAGATGAAGTTAACTTTACTGTTTATAACCTAAGTCACTCTAACAAATGTATAAACAAATATATTATAAAACAAAATATATATACTTCACTTCGTCGCTTGTATAAACACCATGATCTGTATCAATCAGAGTAAAAAGCAATGTATATTTTTATGATTTTTAATGGCTGTATGTGTATTTATTTTCAGGTTATCATTATGTGACTCACAGACACAAAAATATACACACATATACCAAGTGATTCAAAAGTTCGGAGCAAAAGTAAAACGCTATAAAAATTATCTATGGATCAGAGAGACATGCGGTTTGCATATTAATATTCACTGTAGTGGGGGATTTTGAATGGCATGAAAAAAATATAGTCCAAACTCTTGACACTCGGGGGGCTGCTGCAAATAAAGCCATGGATGATTTATGCATGGAGGTGATTGCACGCATGACTGACCAGCGAGATCCCCAGATCTCACATCCTGAGATTTCTTGTTGTGGGGATACCTTAAATCACGGGTGTGAGATCTGGGGATCCCGCAGGTCAGTCATGTGTGCAATCACCTCCATGCATAAGTCATCTCCATGGATTTATCTGCCGCAGCCCCCCGAGTATCGAGAGTTTGAACTAATTTTTTTTTTCATGCCACACAAAATCCTCCACCACGGTGAATATTGATCTGCAAACCGCATGTCTCTCCGACCCACAGATATTTTTTATAGCGTTTTATTTTTTCTCCGAACTTTTGAATCACTCGGTACACACATCTTCCGAAAAGTAGTCTAAACATGCTTTCTAAAAATTAAAATCTCGAATTCGAAAGTTTTATTACAAAACAATATTTTCTATATGCAGTAGTATGAATTATGAAGTCTGAAATAACAAAACTAGCGTGCATGGCCATTCCATTCGAAACATCCAATTCATGGTAGTGGTAAAATTAATTTGTATATTGATTAATAATCTAGTTCAAAGCGCGCTAAAGAAGGGAACATTTTTCACAGCCACTGTTTAAACGGATTTTCCTGTAATAGTAATGCACTGTAGCGTGGTACCATTAAAATGACAGATTTTACTTGCACAATATGGAAGATTGTATGAATTTTATCGTCTGCTCCCTTTATTTATGATATTCAGCGCAGTGTGTTAAATGATTTGTGCTCCTTTATTTATAATCCCAGCATCTGGAATGAACGTGATTCGCATTAGTTGCATTGGATTCATGATTTGTAATTATATGCGTTCATCTCTCATTTGAATGCGGAAAAGGAGTTTACGTTGACTAGTAATAGACGTTAAATGATCTTAAATACTAGGTATGTAATTGCGTCTTATCTGAAATACGTTATAAAAATAAAAACAATTAAATTACAGCAGAATCTTTTCTTTAATTACTTGAACTTGAATACCGATGCAAAGAGAAAGTATTGTGCTCTGCAAAATTTACTCAAATGAGATTTTGACAAAAATCCTTCAACCTAAAACTACATGAATATTTTCGAAAACTTTTTAAAGGGTTCCTGTCAGTGTATATGTAAAGGACTGACTGTGCATGTGTATTTCGCTGTGAATTTCGCTGTGGGTTGCAGTAAGGAAAACTTAAGGAATAATGAAATTTTATTTTGAGATAAGTTATGCAAGAAACTAGAACTACATAGAACGCTTGGGGATTTGTGTGTCTAGATTACAAATGATTCATAAATTAAGGATTTAATTGTCTTTTTTATGAGAAACAATGAGGGTATAAATGTATTTACATATTCAATTATATAGTGTTACGAAATATCTTTTGGAATCTTGGGCGTACGCTCAAGATACAAGAATGATTCAAAATTTCTGGATAACTAACACGTTTATTCTCAAGCCCAGGCGTAAACAGGAACAGTGTACAGTAAAACAGCACCTAAATTCTCCACTAATTTTACAGACCCCTATTGAAAAATCATAGTTATACCATATTGAAAAATTATTAATATACTAAACACTTATTAATTAGTTTGAAATTCAATCCATTTTAAAAATTAATTGAAATCCTACTTATGGTTTTATTATTAACACTTTACAACAAAGTTGAAAGTGTTTATGACTTTGTTCATTCTGTCTGTCTGTCTGTCTGTCTGTCTGTCTGTCTGTCTGTCTGTCTGTCTGTCTGTCTGTCCGTTAGCACGATAACTGCCGTAAAAATGAGTTTATCAAAATGAAATTTTAGTATGTTGTTCAGACGGTCTGTAGGACCTATGGGAATATAAATAAATAATATCACCCAATTAGTTTTTTATTGAACCCGGGTTGAAAAAATGAAATACATTGAACCCTATGGGACCTAATTTTTCAAACATTTTTTAAGTAAATTTAAAACTCACGAATTGCTTCGAAATTTTTAGGAAATATTCACATTATCCCATAGAATATATAAAAAAAAATTCAGTAAAATATGTTAAGTAGTTTTTTAATTAAAAAAATTATTTAATATAGGGAAAAAAACAAATTCAATTAAATTCTGACTTTGGGATATCTTCCAGAAAGAAAAGAGAGAGATATTATATAATAAATATCTCTCCATTTGTTTAAACGTTTTGCATATGGGAGTGGCTTCATATTTAAAAATAAATTTGGTAGATAACAATTTTTCATTTTTTTTAAATTTTATATAACTCTTCATGATAAACTTAATTGATGGCATTTTAAATGCACTTTCCTACGTCCTAGAGAGTTAAAATTTGGTACACAGCTTAAATTTGTTGAACATTTTATTCGACAAAAATTTGATGGATCTTTAAATATAGATCATACATTTTTTTCGAAATGGCCTGAAAATAATCCCCGTTCACTTCTATAAATCATTGGTGTAATATTGTTAAATATTCTGATGTGGACAGCACATGTCTTTCCCTGCAGACTCATATTCGTTCTCTTTATTTATTCAATGATAATTTGAGTTTATCTGCACAACATAAGTATTTTAAATGACATTGAATTTACACGTTAAACTTAAATTTGGTTCTCATTTGATAGCTGGACTTATTGTCAAAGGTGGCGTAACGAAAACGCGAAAAAACTAGAATATCTCAAGAACGGCTAGTCCTAGAGTAATGGGGTTAGTCTTATTCTTTTTGTTGTCAAAAATCACATATAAAATAGGAATTTAATTGATCTAATTGAGCACACGTAGTCTTTATTTTTATATTTAACAATTTTTGCGGGCCATTTCGCAAAAATATCCCGTTCCTTTTTCCCGAATCGTAGTAGAATAACCTACAAATGATTTATATACAAAATTTTGTTAAATTTGGTATATAAATCACTTGTAGGTTATTGAAATTTTATACTCCAAATTTTGTTAAATTTGGTTCATTAGTTTTTAGCTAGAGTGGATAAAGGCAATTTCTGCGGCCATTTCGTAAAGAAGGCAGATTCTTTTATTACGAATCGTACTATAATCTAATGAACATCAGGATTTCCCACAAAAAACATACCTACCAAATTGTATGAAATTCGGTCCATTAGTTTTTCAATTAGAGTGGATGTAATATCCACACAGACACACAGAAACATACACAGATACACCCTTACACACACAGACGTCTTCCTAAAAGTAGTTTTTTCGTGTTCTAGAAGTCCCAAAACGTGTAGATACTTTGAAAATTCGAGTTCCGATCTTCGGCACGATTCCAATACTTTGAGTACATACACATACACATATATATTATCTGTGTATCTAAATTCCGTGCCTATGCAATTACAATAGTTGTGATTTTAAATGATCCCTAAACTTTTATTATTTCTTCAAGGAAGCCTAATTTTAACATATGCAGAATGCAAATATCTCAAGCATATGTTAAAATTAGGCTTCGTAAGATGAATTACATAAGAATTGCTGAATTTTTTTCACACAAAATTATTTAGCTCTGGAGTCTGGAATACAAGTTATATGAATGAAATATTCATTGATTTTGCATAAAGAATCAGATGATTTATATTTCGACACAGTTTTAAATATTTAAGTATAATAAATTACTGTAGTACTGTGATAATGTAAAAGATATTACCACTGAATGAATCACATTTTAGAAATTTTTAAATGAAATTACATTTCAGTTGGAAAGTGTTTCATAATCAATGCTTATGCATGATTGATCTTTCTTGTTTAACATGTATTAATTTGGTGTCATTTTCTTTTATTCAGCGTCATTTTCATCAATTTTGCGACATTCTCGTCAATTTGGCAACATTATTACAGTCATCAAATTAGTCGCCAAATCAAGGTCGCCAGACAGAGGGTCATTATAGCATTATTTTTTGTATTGGTAACAGTCTTTCACAGAAAAAGCTCTTTCATTAAATATCGACAATGTCTTTTAGGATAATGATTAATCTGTGGGAAACGATAGACATTGGCACATATAGTATTGAACGCGTTTTAATAATGTTTATCCAATCATTTAACAATCATTTGTAATATATATATATGTATACAGGGTGTCCAGAAAGTTCCGGAACGGCGCAGTATCTAGAGAAATACACTTCGGATCAAAAAATAAAAAAACATGTATTCAATATATTTGAAAAAGCTATCCAATGATACCAAAATTGACCCCCTCCTCCCAGCGGGTAGGGGATCGGGCAACTTTGAAATTTTCTATGGGAACACCCATTTTTTATTGCAGATTTGGATTCTCTCTCCCTTGATCCTAATAAATTCATCTATAAAGAATCTATTACGTATTTCATTCCAATGGAAGACGTTTGTGTCTGCAAATCTAAAATTTTATCTGATGTTCAACTCAAGTTATCACATATGTATATTTCAAAGTCACGTAAGTATATTTCAATTATCAAAATTAAAACACAGTATTACACAAATGCAACAATTCTTAGTTTTTACATATGATAATAAAGCTGCATTGAACTACGCTATTTTCTGCAGATATTTCTACATTAAAACATTATTATCCGATTTAAATCAAAACAATACCCTTAACTTGAGAAAACAACCATACATGATTTAAAACGGAAACATTTCGAAATACAAACATTTTTTTGATACTCATCAAAATTTAAATATTCCATATTTAGTAATAATTCCCAAATTTCACAAGAACCAAGTAAATTTAGATCATTGTTACCAGTGGACATCACTCCTATACAGCAAAAGCTAATAAAAAATTCTAAAAGTCCACTCTATTTAAGGAAATTTCCAAATAACCACATTGCATCATTAAAAACAACTATGAACTTATTTACAAACTAAAATCCTTTACTACCATTGTCTTAATCAAAACTTTTGACTTTAAAGATATTTTTAATAACATCACCATCATCATCAGAGATTTATTTTCAGTCATTAAATAACTATTCGATTTCCAATTAAGTACTCTTACTAAACATGATCCGTCTACATTTAATAATTTATTATATTTCGTTCCTTTTCACAACTATCTTGTACATGGTAAAGCTGTTTACCTCTAAATGATTGGAGTACCACAAGGATACACTAGTAACTAACGGTATACCTACACTAGTATAACGGTATAACTACACTAGTATCCACAAGGATACACTAGTAAAACGTCATCTATATTGCTAAAATAGAAATGTTTTGTGTAATGAGAGTAGATTGTTTTTCGTAAAAGTAAAGAAATATTGGCGACCATAGAGTTAGTAGTAGGGAATAGTAGGGGGTACTGGCTCACGCGGTGCTATACTTTAACATGGGGAAATTGCGGTGCTAGTTCTCCCATGTTAAAGCATAGGCGCACCTCATGAGCAGGGGTGGAGCTTCCACCAGCACGTGACTTTCCATGAAGTCAGTCAAAGGTTAGGATGGATCAGATGATTTTTTTTTCTTTTTCTTTTTCTTTTTTTTTTTTGTAAGTGTTAATGTTTTAAAAATTTCGTAAATGCAAGTTTTTTTCTTATATTTTTTCGCAAATGTAAGTTTTCTACTTTTCAAAAACCACACTTGTGCTGTTTTCTCTATGGAAATTAACATAGGTTTTCGCACTTGTGCTATTTTTTAACGTTTTTTCACAAAAACATACTTTTTACTAACAAAATTTCGTAAATGCAAGTTTTTTTCTTATATTTTTTCGCAAATGTAAGTTTTTTACTTTTCAAAAACCGCACTTGTGCTGTTTTCTCTATGGAAATTAACATAGGTTTTCGCACTTGTGCTATTTTTTAACGTTTTTTCACAAAAACATACTTTTTACTAACAAAATTTCGTAAATGCAAGTTTTTTTCCTATATTTTTTCGCAAATGTAAGTTTTCTACTTTTCAAAAACCACACTTGTGCCGTTTTCTCTATGGGAATTAACATAGGTTTTCACACTTGTGCTATTTTTTAACGTTTTTTCACAAAAACGCGATTTTTACTAGCAAAATTTCGAATATGCAAGTTTTTTTCTTATATTTTTTCGCAAATGTAAGTTTTCTACTTTTCAAAAACCACACTTGTGCCGTTTTCTCTATGGGAATTAACATAGGTTTTCACACTTGTGCTATTTTTTAACGTTTTTTCACAAAAACATACTTTTTACTTGTAAAAAACTAGCAAAAACGCGTTTTTAAAGTAGCAGAATCGCGTGAATTGGTGTTTTAAAGTAGCAGAATCGCGTGAATTGGTGTTTTAAAGTAGCAGAATCGCATGAATTGGTGTTTTAAAGTAGCAGAATCGCGTGAATCGGTGTTTTAAAGTAGCAGAATCGCGTGAATTGGGTGTATGGGAATTTCGAGAATCTCGGGGATTTAAGGGGTGTGTTTCCTCAACCATTTCGATCTTGCAGTTTTAAAAATAAATATTTTAAATAATAGCAGATACCTGTTTTTAACAATCTAAATGGGGTAAGGTCTCTTTCCTAAATTAGGTGTTGTTAGAAATATATATATATTTTTTAAATTGTGGTCCCACCTCCACCCGGTGTATAGGATACACCGCCACAATTCAATCTAGCATGGTCTGGTCATTTAAATTTGATAATGACCGTATGCTAGGCTCTTGATACCGTCCTTTAAAATATGTCGCTTATCATCATAGGGGGATAGCCCCATTTTAATTTGCTTCACAGTATACATCTGATGGTCTTTACTTGCAATTTTAAATTGTTCCACTCTACTATATCTTCGCCTTGTTAGGCAATTATAATAATCTTCATGATGGATGTGTTTTTTTACAACATTCTTATTAACACTTTTAGCAGTCTTTTTATCCGTGAAGGGTGTGTTTAGGCTATACATTTTCGATCTTAGGCCTACAAATTCCACGGCAGGAGTTCCATTCAACTCGTCTTTCATTTTTCCAATCCTTTTTTTATTCTTATTGGAATGGAGTGGATGTGTTGGAGGATAATCCGAAAAGTCAAAATAGTCTTCATAACTTTCAAAATCTTTGTAAATATCCTCTGCTTCAATTTCATAGCACAGGGAATCGGTGTCTGTGAAAAGCAATTCGGCTCGGCTTCCATACATCTTCTTAATAAAATCATAATGAAACTCATACATAAGTGTTTTACTCAAGTCCAGTACTGAAAAACCTGCATAGATGGGTCTATTCAGTTTCAAATGAGTCTTATGCATATGAACTGCTACCAGATCTTCATTAAATATTTTGAAGGAGTGTAAGGCTGGTGATGCAAGTAATTTTTTCAGTCTCTTCTCAGTCTGTACTAGCTTAACATCCATTCTTTTTCTCAAATTTTCCATAGTTTTTCCAAACACTGCGTTATTCATAAGTTTGAACAGATCTTTTTCAAAGGAATTTTTTGCTTTCATTCTCTTCTCAGTGTTAAATTGTACATAGGGCTTCAAACAGGGCTCTTGCTTAGAAGTTAATACTCGATGGATTTTCACAAGTTTCATCCCTAACTTCATATACTGCTTTAAATTTCTATAATGCAGAACATATTTAACCTTATGATTCAAATTAGGGGTTAATTTGATCTGGTCCTTGCATATTTTCAAATTCATTTCTTCAGATAAATTCAGGCTATACTCCGAAATCAGAGATGGGGTGATATGAACTCTTTCGGGTGCTAGAGGATAATCATTATGTTTATCATGCAAATCATGGGGATAGTCTATATCTGCTTCGATAATATATCCCACAGGTGAGTCATCTTCAACACCAAGTGGATCAAAGTTCTGAATGTCTTGAGAATCAAGCCATCTAAAATCCGATACAGGGAGTGCTTGGCTTAGAGCCCACCCATACAGATTATTAGCATCCAGGTACATTATATATTTGCTAGGTTTCGTAGAATCAAAATGTTCCAAATACTTGTTATTAGCCTGACTAAGGCGTTTACTAATAACACTAATACCGCCTCTTATACCTTCTTCTAAAAATAAGTACATATCAGGATCTGTAATCAGTTCTAATGATACTCCACTAGTCTTCAAGGCTGCATTCCAGGCAAGAGATGGCAATGTTAAACAGTGGGCAGCATCTATTCCATAATAATTCAATGTCAAATCGCGGAAATTCTCAAAAATGTCCGCTAATAGAAGAATATCAGTTTTTATGTACAAGTCATGATATTCCCCCATATTCTTTATCTTTAAAGATGTCCAAACATGTTGAGCATAGGCATAGGCATCATCAGAGACCTCCTCTCGATTTAAATCATCAAAGAAGGCCTCTTTAGAGGGTAAGCTCGTTTCTTCAAACTTGGTAGTACAATCCATATAAGAATAGGGGTAAACACCCTTTCTAGTCACTAAATCCACTTGATCACTTGTAAAATGTTCTTGGGTGATACGAAACTGATTGGATTCAAACTAGAACTTAGTTTCTCAATAGAGGCAGGTAAGAATTGAAGAGAATCTATAAACTGTAAACTTCCTAGGCTGAATGTAATATATTGCTGCATATTGCTACTGATGCATTCAATCCTCTTTCCTTTAAATTCACCGATCCCCTGCATAATTAAATGTCCATCATACCCCTTTAAATTATGAAACACAACGGGTATGCGTCGTCTTATCTTGTAATTCAGATTACAATTAGGATGGGCTGAACCTCTGTACTTGGAAGTTAAGTGGCAATGGTCTCTCACACGCTTTTCTCCTAAAGCCTTGTTACAAATATGGCAGAGAGTAGCATTTTCAATGTTTTCACGATCTTCAGCAGTAAAATTCATTTTCATATTTTCTCTCGGTATTCTCTGAATCTCTTCTTCTTCTTGAATAAGGGCTTTCAAAAAATGATGAATCACACCTTCACCCCTATAGATAACAGGTCCTTTAAAGGTTTTTCCATCAGGCCCAATAATAATATAGGCAAAACCACAAGGAACATGATGAGATAAGATACTCTCATGTGAAACAGAAGGGGTATTCTCACATATATCCGCTTTCATTAGAAAAGACTCAAAATCTGCGTATACCACAAATGGTACACGCATTTGCATGTAAATACTTTGAAATTTCAAAATCTTGTCATTGTCACTGGGAAACTCCACTCTCTGTAGGCCATACTGGCTACATAATTCAATATGCTTCTTTAAACGCGCTTCAGATGAAAACCGTTGTAAACAGTAGTCACAAAAATATTGCTTCTCTTTATGTTTTCTTATACTGTATAAAAGTCTGCTCATACTTCTAATACAACAGTAATGAGACTGCTCATCATTACTAATAAGCAGTAAATTACAGTGTTGTTCTCGTCTATCAGATGATATATAGAGCGGAAACACCCTCTTATCTTCATATCCAAAGACACTCAGGCTCACATTATTATTATTTCGCTCAAATAATTTAACTTGGTGTAAAGGAGTGGGAAACTCGATTCCATCCAGATTCAACTTGCATTCATGCTCGGTATATTTGCCGACACGAGATGCATTCTTATAAACTGGATAAAGTTCTGCTAAGATGGACCACATAAAACATTTCTGATCACTATTTTCCACATTAATAATAGCTTTCTTGGCTAATAGTTCTTTAGGTAGCGGGATATAGCTTGAGGCAGCCAGAGGATCATATGTCCCAACATCAATCATGAGTTCTTCGATTCTCTCAAAGACCCAACCGCTACCACGGCCTTCATAGGTTTCGAACGATGTTAACACTTTTGCAAAGGCAGCATCCATATTAGAATCCAAATCTTCTTCTGTAATGTTTTTCATACAAGAACTTCTGAAATAGTTTATACAGTATTCCTGTTCTCCTCCAGATCGGAAACGAGTAAAACGGCAACATACATTTATGTACCATATAATACTACGTTTCAAAGCAATTTCCTTTAGCACCACTTGTTTTATCTCAATTCTATGAGAATCCAAAAAGGTAAGTAAATCTTTTTCAGCATGACCAGCAATTTTATAAACAGTCACAGTACCGTTTAAAGCCTGTTTGCAGGGTTTCTTAGTCGCTTTTTTCTTCTTTTTATTCATACACGGAGCATCTAATCTTTTTCTTTTAGTGCCTCGCATAGGCTTATCACCATGAATTGGCCGCTCATGAAACTTCTCATGACGTATCAGATCATCTTTTCTTACAAAAGCCGCCTTACACAATTCACATATGTAATCCTTCTTTCCAGCATGAATCCTCATATGACGCACTAAGCTTCGTTTTGCCATGAAGCTCTTCGTGCAAGTCGGACACACCTGTAAAAAAAAATAAAATGCAAGACTTTAGTATAAACACGCTATTCTCGGTAACAATGTAATACATGTCTCAAAAATGTATATAAAGAAATCATGAATCCATTATATTTTCCCCATTAGAAGTACTAAAATTCCTGAATTAAAGAATACATCCAGATACAAGACATTTCATGTAAGATCCCCAAGACATTTCATTAAATTCATAAAAACACTCATTAAAAAATTGTTACGCATCATAAAAATACAAGTTTAATAAAATGAGAGAATAAAATCACATTAAAACAAGTACTTACATGTCCAATCCTGTTCAAAGAGGACACATCACGCATAGGAACGTCAGTAACGGTAGGGATAGTACCTCCGATATTACTTTCTAAGGCATCCAAATATACAGTCATTTAACGTGAAACCCGTATTTTTACAGCAAAAATCACTTTACAGGGATTCATAGAACAAAAAATCCTAAAAAATCAACAAATTTATCCAGAAACTAGCTAAAACCCTCAAATTACTTATAATTATCATCTACATATACTATATAACCATTTTTACCCCCACCTTTTTTTCATTTTCCCCCCTTTTACACCCCCGTCCAGGACCGGCCACTCTAACGGTTACTCTAAGTCCTCGGACGAGTCGGGTGGTCTGGGTTTTCGACCCCCGTCCAGGATCAAGGAAGGCGGAATGGCCGCCATCTTGGATCCCGCATTCCGCATTATTCCGCCTTCGCAGCAGAACTCTTCTTCCTTTACTACTAGCATACTCACCTTTTTAAGGTTATAAATGGTTATATAGTATATGTAGATGATAATTATAAGTAATTTGAGGGTTTTAGCTAGTTTCTGGATGAATTTGTTGATTTTTTAGGATTTTTTGTTCTATGAATCCCTGTAAAGTGATTTTTGCTGTAAAAATACGGGTTTCACGTTGAATGACTGTATATTTGGATGTACGTTGGAGGTGAAAGTGAATGTTTTATTATGGATTCCGGTTGCTATGGGTTACGTTTAGCGTGTGGTGAAGTAATAGCAGGGAGTATTGGTGTGATGTCTCGGGGAGGGAGGGGGAGAGAGGGGTATGTTATTCGGGGGTTTTATGCTTGTAAGGGATAGCGCGCTGTTGTATTACATAAGGATTGGAGGTTTTATGGGGTCTCGCAAAGGGATTTTCTTTCATTATTTTATTAAAATCTATTATTTTATGTGAATTTATTTAATGTATCGATTACGATTATTAAAAAGGATATAATCGATTGCGATGTTGAACGAATTGTTTATTTTTTTTATCGGCTGTGTGCATAATTACATTTGTGTGTTGTAAATCTAGCGGTAACCGTGATATAACTATCACGTGACCTTGGCGGATGGATACACCAAGAACTCTTTAGAGATAACCTTTGGGTGACCTTGGCGGAAGGATACACCAAGAACTATTTTTTTATGAATGGGTGTAGGTGGTCTTTAAGCAGCGATTTTATCATTTCTGTTGTGAATTTCGTGCTGTTAAGAGGTGTTTAAAGTTCTTCTGCGAGTATGTTTGCCTTAGAATGTAATATCGGAGGTACTATCCCTACCGTTACTGACGTTCCTATGCGTAATGTGTCCTCTTTGAACAGGATTGGACATGTAAGTACTTGTTTTAATGTGATTTTATTCTCTCATTTTATTAAACTTTGTATTTTTATGATGCGTAACAATTTTTTAATGAGTGTTTTTATGAATTTAATTAAATGTCTTGGGGATCTTACATGAAATGTCTTGTATCTGGATGTATTCTTTAATTCAGGAATTTTAGTACTTCTAATGGGGAAAATATAATGGATTCATGATTTCTTTATATACATTTTTGAGACATGTATTACATTGTTACCGAGAATAGCGTGTTTATACTAAAGTCTTGCATTTTTTTTTTTTTTACAGGTGTGTCCGACTTGCACGAAGAGCTTCATGGCAAAACGAAGCTTAGTGCGTCATATGAGGATTCATGCTGGAAAGAAGGATTACATATGTGAATTGTGTAAGGCGGCTTTTGTAAGAAAAGATTATCTGATACGTCATGAGAAGATTCATGAGCGGCCAATTCATGGTGATAAGCCTATGCGAGGCACTAAAAGAAAAAGATTAGATGCTCCGTGTATGAATAAAAAGAAGAAGAAAGCGACTAAGAAACCCTGCAAACAGGCTTTAAACGGTACTGTGACTGTTTATAAAATTGCTGATCATGCTGAAAAAGATTTACTTACCTTTTTGGATTCTCATAGAATTGAGATAAAACAAGTGGTGCTAAAGGAAATTGCTTTGAAACGTAGTATTATATGGTACATAAATGTATGTTGCCGTATTACTCGTTTCCGATCTGGAGGAGAACAGGAATACTGTATAAACTATTTCAGAAGTTCTTGTATGAAAAACATTACAGAAGAAGATTTGGATTCTAATATGGATGCTGCCTTTGCAAAAGTGTTAACATCGTTCGAAACCTATGAAGGCCGTGGTAGCGGTTGGGTCTTAGAGAGAATCGAAGAACTCATGATTGATGTTGGGACATATGATCCTCTGGCTGCCTCAAGCTATATCCCGCTACCTAAAGAACTATTAGCCAAGAAAGCTATTATTAATGTGGAAAATAGTGATCAGAAATGTTTTATGTGGTCCATCTTAGCAGAACTTTATCCTGTTTATAAGAATGCATCTCGTGTCGGCAAAAATACCGAGCATGAATGCAAGTTGAATCTGGATGGAATCGAGTTTCCCACTCCTTTACACCAAGTTAAATTATTTGAGCGAAATAATAATAATGTGAGCCTGAGTGTCTTTGGATATGAAGATAAGAGGGTGTTTCCGCTCTATATATCATCTGATAGACGAGAACAACACTGTAATTTACTGCTTATTAGTAATGATGAGCAGTCTCATTACTGTTGTATTAGAAGTATGAGCAGACTTTTATACAGTATAAGAAAACATAAAGAGAAGCAATATTTTTGTGACTACTGTTTACAACGGTTTTCATCTGAAGCTCGTTTAAAGAAGCATATTGAATTATGTAGCCAGTATGGCCTACAGAGAGTGGAGTTTCCCAGTGACAATGACAAGATTTTGAAATTTCAAAGTATTTACATGCAAATGCGTGTACCATTTGTGGTATACGCAGACTTTGAGTCTTTTCTAATGAAAGCGGATATATGTGAGAATACCCCTTCTGTTTCACATGAGAGTATCTTATCTCATCATGTTCCTTGTGGTTTTGCCTATATTATTATTGGGCCTGATGGAAAAACCTTTAAAGGACCTGTTATCTATAGGGGTAAAGATGTGATTCATCATTTTTTGAAAGCCCTTATTCAAGAAGAAGAAGAGATTCAGAGAATACTGAGAGAAAATATGAAAATGAATTTTACTGCTGAAGATCGTGAAAACTTTGAAAATGCTACTCTCTGCCATATTTGTAACAAGGCTTTAGGAGAAAAGCGTGTGAGAGACCATTGCCACTTAACTTCCAAGTACAGAGGTTCAGCCCATCCTAATTGTAATCTGAATTACAAGATAAGACGACGCATACCCGTTGTGTTTCATAATTTAAAGGGGTATGATGGACATTTAATTATGCAGGGGATCGGTGAATTTAAAGGAAAGAGGATTGAATGCATCAGTAGCAATATGCAGCAATATATTACATTCAGCCTAGGAAGTTTACAGTTTATAGATTCTCTTCAATTCTTACCTGCCTCTATTGAGAAACTAAGTTCTAGTTTGGAATCCAATCAGTTTCGTATCACCCAAGAACATTTTACAAGTGATCAAGTGGATTTAGTGACTAGAAAGGGTGTTTATCCCTATTCTTATATGGATTGTACTACCAAGTTTGAAGAAACGAGCTTACCCTCTAAAGAGGCCTTCTTTGATGATTTAAATCGAGAGGAGATCTCTGATGATGCCTATGCCTATGCTCAACATGTTTGGACATCTTTAAAGATAAAGAATATGGGGGAATATCATGACTTGTACATAAAAACTGATATTCTTCTATTAGCGGACATTTTTGAGAATTTCCGCGATTTGACATTGAATTATTATGGAATAGATGCTGCCCACTGTTTAACATTGCCATCTCTTGCCTGGAATGCAGCCTTGAAGACTAGTGGAGTATCATTAGAACTGATTACAGATCCTGATATGTACTTATTTTTAGAAGAAGGTATAAGAGGCGGTATTAGTGTTATTAGTAAACGCCTTAGTCAGGCTAATAACAAGTATTTGGAACATTTTGATTCTACGAAACCTAGCAAATATATAATGTACCTGGATGCTAATAATCTGTATGGGTGGGCTCTAAGCCAAGCACTCCCTGTATCGGATTTTAGATGGCTTGATTCTCAAGACATTCAGAACTTTGATCCACTTGGTGTTGAAGATGACTCACCTGTGGGATATATTATCGAAGCAGATATAGACTATCCCCATGATTTGCATGATAAACATAATGATTATCCTCTAGCACCCGAAAGAGTTCATATCACCCCATCTCTGATTTCGGAGTATAGCCGGAATTTATCTGAAGAAATGAATTTGAAAATATGCAAGGACCAGATCAAATTAACACCTAATTTGAATCATAAGGTTAAATATGTTCTGCATTATAGAAATTTAAAGCAGTATATGAAGTTAGGGATGAAACTTGTGAAAATCCATCGAGTATTAACTTTTAAGCAAGAGCCCTGGTTGAAGCCCTATGTACAATTTAACACTGAGAAGAGAATGAAAGCAAAAAATTCCTTTGAAAAAGATCTGTTCAAACTTATGAATAACGCAGTGTTTGGAAAAACTATGGAAAACTTGAGAAAAAGAATGGATGTTAAGCTAGTACAGACTGAGAAGAGACTGAAAAAATTACTTGCATCACCAGCCTTACACTCCTTCAAAATATTTAATGAAGATCTGGTAGCAGTTCATATGTATAAGACTCATTTGAAACTGAATAGACCCATCTATGCAGGTTTTTCAGTACTGGACTTGAGTAAAACACTTATGTATGAGTTTCATTATGATTTTATTAAGAAGATGTATGGAAGCCGAGCCGAATTGCTTTTCACAGACACCGATTCCCTGTGCTATGAAATTGAAACATAGGATATTTACAAAGATTTTGAAAGTTATGAAGACTATTTTGACTTTTCGGATTATCTTCCAACACATCCACTCCATTCCAATAAGAATAAAAAAAGGATTGGAAAAATGAAAGACGAGTTGAATGGAACTCCTGCCGTGGAATTTGTAGGCCTAAGATCGAAAATGTATAGCCTAAAAACACCCTTCACGGATAAAAAGACTGCTAAAGGTGTTAATAAGAATGTTGTAAAAAAACACATCCATCATGAAGATTATTATAATTGCCTAACAAGGCGAAGATATAGTAGAGTGGAACAATTTAAAATTGCAAGTAAAGACCATCAGATGTATACTGTGAAGCAAATTAAAATGGGGCTATCCCCTATGATGATAAGCGACATATTTTAAAGGACGGTATCAAGAGCCTAGCATACGGTCATTATCAAATTTAAATGACCAGACCATGCTAGATTGAATTGTGGCGGTGTATCCTATACACCGGGTGGAGGTGGGACCACAATTTAAAAAATATATATATATTTCTAACAACACCTAATTTAGGAAAGAGACCTTACCCCATTTAGATTGTTGAAAACAGGTATCTGCTATTATTTAAAATATTTATTTTTAAAACTGCAAGATCGAAATGGTTGAGGAAACACACCCCTTAAATCCCCGAGATTCTCGAAATTCCTATACACCCAATTCACGCGATTCTGCTACTTTAAAACACCGATTCACGCGATTCTGCTACTTTAAAACACCAATTCATGCGATTCTGCTACTTTAAAACACCAATTCACGCGATTCTGCTACTTTAAAACACCAATTCACGCGATTCTGCTACTTTAAAAACGCGTTTTTGCTAGTTTTTTACAAGTAAAAAGTATGTTTTTGTGAAAAAACGTTAAAAAATAGCACAAGTGTGAAAACCTATGTTAATTCCCATAGAGAAAACGGCACAAGTGTGGTTTTTGAAAAGTAGAAAACTTACATTTGCGAAAAAATATAAGAAAAAAACTTGCATATTCGAAATTTTGCTAGTAAAAATCGCGTTTTTGTGAAAAAACGTTAAAAAATAGCACAAGTGTGAAAACCTATGTTAATTCCCATAGAGAAAACGGCACAAGTGTGGTTTTTGAAAAGTAGAAAACTTACATTTGCGAAAAAATATAGGAAAAAAACTTGCATTTACGAAATTTTGTTAGTAAAAAGTATGTTTTTGTGAAAAAACGTTAAAAAATAGCACAAGTGCGAAAACCTATGTTAATTTCCATAGAGAAAACAGCACAAGTGCGGTTTTTGAAAAGTAAAAACTTACATTTGCGAAAAAATATAAGAAAAAAACTTGCATTTACGAAATTTTGTTAGTAAAAAGTATGTTTTTTGAAAAAACGTTAAAAAATAGCACAAGTGCGAAAACCTGTGTTAATTTCCATAGAGAAAACAGCACAAGTGTGGTTTTTGAAAAGTAGAAAACTTACATTTGCGAAAAAATATAAGAAAAAAACTTGCATTTACGAAATTTTTAAAACATTAACACTTACAAAAAAAAAAAAAGAAAAAGAAAAAGAAAAAAAAAATCATCTGATCCATCCTAACCTTTGACTGACTTCATGGAAAGTCACGTGCTGGTGGAAGCTCCACCCCTGCTCATGAGGTGCGCCTATGCTTTAACATGGGAGAACTAGCACCGCAATTTCCCCATGTTAAAGTATAGCACCGCGTGAGCCAGTACCCCCTACTATTCTCTACTACTAACTCTATGGTCGCCAATATTTCTTTACTTTTACGAAAAACAATCTACTCTCATTACACAAAACATTTCTATTTTAGCAATATAGATGACGTTTTTCTTTGTTTTCAAGCTTTACATGATTCTTTACCTACACTTAATCTTCATCTATCTAATCTTGAGTCGCCTAATAAATCTCAACCTTTCAAAACTGTAAATTTTCTTGTTATCAGTATTTATACAAAAAATAAGTCAATCAATACCACTATGTATGATAAGCAACATCAATTTCAACGTAATGTAAAATTCTTAACTCATTATTCTTATTGCCTTAGTTACCAAATATTTAAACATCTAAAAATTAACTATTTGCTGCAAATCAGATTATATATATATATATATATATATATATATATATATATATATATATATATATATATATATATATATATATATATATATATATATATATATATATATGTATGTATGTGTGTGTGTGTGTGTGTGTATGTGTGTGGATGTATGGATCATTTTTTCTTAACGGGCATTTTCATCTTTCTTGTTACAATATATTTTTTTTTATTTTTCAGCCTGTTTTCTGCATTATATTTTAACATGGGTGGTTTAAATAAAAAAAAACAGTAGCAGTGATCATTTTGGGGAATTTAAATAGAAAATACAAATTCTTATTTTTAAGACAAGTAAATACAGCATGACAGGGAAAGGACACTTAATATAGGCAACTGCTTTCTTAGTATGTATATATATGTATATCATTAAAAAAAATAAAAATATTGTTTTGCTTTAATAGCAATCTTATATTTTGAACTAACTTCTTATTTGTTTTACCTTCTAAAAAGAAAATATAGTTTTTAAATGTAATTCACCTGTTCTGATGTCATTTCCTTGTTTACCAAGAACGCAGGTGAATGACGACAGGGGAATGACAAATCATGTGATTTTACGTTCTGAGCAAATGAGTTTTAATTGCATTTAAGCTTAACTTGGTATTCAGTTTGCTACACTAATTAGGTACACATATATGTTAAAAAAATATTTACTTTTCTATTCTGAGAATAATTAGACAGGAAAATGACAGGAATAAAAATACTTACAAAAATTGCTCAGTTTTATAATATTTCCCTGCACAGAATGGTATCTAGAACAGAGTGAAACTATTAAAATGGTGAATAAGGACTTTAGTAAAAAATAACAATACTTTAAATATATTTTATTGTCATCTATGCACAGAAAGAGGTGTTAAAATTTAACGACAGGTGAATGACAAAACAGCTAGGAGACAGTAAAAATTTAATTTAAAATATTGCTCTACTGCATAGGATTTTTTATTACTGTTTGTTATTTAAATTGTCTAATTTAATATAAAACATCAAATTAAAAGAAAACTAGAAAATGGTTGTTCGTAAATGAAGATGTGATTTCATTATTTGGCTGTTTGGATACACAGGGGAATGACATTTAATAAAAAATCAAAATTTTTAAGTATTCAAAATATTTAATTATGTCTTTAGCTAATGGGTGATAAATATGAACTACAATATAGTAAAACTGATCAGTGTCCAAAATCAATCCAGACTCAGTCAAATAAGTAAAAGTCTCAGTAAAAGTCATGAAAAATTTTATTAAAACACCTGGGACATGCTGCCCCCCACTTAATTTTCAAATCATTTCCACTCAAGTTCTCCACGCCCATGGAAAGCAAGAAATAAATAAACAAGAGAGATAAATCTTGCATATGCACTAGTCAAAAGTGAAATTACAACACTATGAAGGAATGCACACAGCCATATGCAAATCACAGTACAGAGTCATATGAAAATGATTAAAAGAATAAACAAAATTTTGAAAAAGAAATCCGTTTATTCTGTAAATAATGTGGCTTCCACCGGCAGCTATACAGTCCGGAGGTGCATATAAACGGCGATGCATACTATCGATGAGGTTATTAATGGATGCCTGGAGTAATCTTTGCCAAGCGGCGTACGTGTACGGTATGTAACGGACAGTACGTCTAAGGTATGTACCGGTGGTCCCCGGTGAACCTGACGTCCGATGAGGGTCCACATGTATTCAATGGGAGAGAAATCCGGCAAGGATGCCTGCCATTAAAGGATGTGGAATCCGTTAAGGTTGTTGGGAGTTCGTCGTGTGGTGTGCGGTGTGGCATTGTCTTTCTGGAACACCGTACCGGGAACGGCATGAACCAGTGATTGAACCACAAGCATCACAACTTGTGCGACAGACCGGTCTTTTGTCAGATTACCCGCAATGTGCACCAGAGTTGTCCGTTGGTTGAACATGATGCTCCTCACAAACCATAATGTCAGGTGTGGGGCCAGTATGACGCTCGGCGATATGGAATAGCAATTGGCGTCCCCGGGAAACCGGTACACCCGTCTAAGGATGTTATTTCTTCACAGACAGAAGCAACATTCATCCGTGTCGTAAGACAGTATTGGAATTTTCCTGTCGCCACTTCACTTCTAGAAAGTATTACCCCCCCCCCCTCTCTCTTTGGAAACGGTTGACATTCCATGGCTGTGAGTAAGAGACCAGCTGCAGTGGTGAGAAAATGGCAAAGGACGCTATCTTATTTTTAAATAAAATGGACACCTGCAAGAGGGCTAGAGCCCCCCAATTTTTAGCCAACCCTTTGGAAGGGGCCAAATCCAGTGATTCGAGGGAGCCCGGCCGCGTCACTGAATTTATGGGTTTTCGAACCTATAGCGGCCAAGCGTCAGCTATGGAGCCCGGCCAGGGGGCTGTCCGAGGTCCCGACGAGGAGAAGGAGAGCGGAGAGAGAAGTCAGTTGGTAATTTTAAAGGTTAAGTGCTGGTCGTCTAATAACCGACGGATGAGTGCCACCTCGATGCCGTACCTAAAAGGGGTAAGTCCTTTTGCCCTCTCCCACTGCAGACTGAGTATCAGAGAATATAATTAGAATTTAATAAGGAAGTTAACTGCCTAACTTGAGGGCTATTATGATATTTAATTTAACTAGAGAGGGGGAAATGATCAGATCGATCATTATCCAATACCTACTTAGCGAATGTAAATATGTTCTATGTAATTAAGATGACATTTTGTGGTTTTTTAAATTTTAAGTAACATGTTTTGAATATAAGTATTTTAAAATAAAAGCTTTATTAACTTTTAATTAGTATTTATTGTGTGTTCTCGTGATGCATTTTCTAATTAATCAGATCCTGGAGATATGCTCGGTAATCGAGCAAGTGGCGTGCAGAAATACGATTAACGGCCAATGTGTAATTGTAAGATTTCAGCGGAGCCACGCCACATATTATGGCGCCGAGACCAGTCTTGTGCACAGTTATCAAAGTGCCTCGATTAATATTTGACTGGATAATTTAATTATTCAAAATTCAGAGAAATTTTTTTTGTGAAATGAATATGCATCATGGGAAGATCTTTGTAATATTGTAAATAATAAGTGAGTTAATATTTAATAATTTGAAAGTAGATATAAAAATTGTACAAGATGCCGGATACAAATAGTACAGAAGCGCCCGAGCAGGGAGGCGAAAATCAAAGTCGTTTACAGGGGTTAACCTTTTTACTTGGGGTATTCGAAGGAAATGCTGAAACAGACTGTAAAATATTTTTCGACCAATTTGATTCGATAGCCAAGCTAGGAAAATGGACCGAACCAGAAAAACTCGTAGTATTAAAGTCGCGTTTAAAGGGAAATGCACTAAAATTCCTAGCGAGTTCGGCAGAATTACGTAAAGAAAATTCGTACGAAGTACTAAAGGAAAGGCTACTAGAATTTTTTTCACAGAGGACTAGCATAACGACCCGCCAAATACAATTTACGCTAACTAAACAATTTGAAGGGGAGAGCGTTAAGGCATTAGCACACAGAATCAAATGTATCACGCTGACTTATCTCGAAAGTACAGGTGATTTGAGTAGCGAGGAGTCGAAAAAAATCATTGACCAATTAAGACTAGGAAAATTTTTGGACGCACTAAACACGCAAATTAAGAGAGAGGTGCTAAAAGCAAACCCGTTATCCTTCGAAGCGGCGATTGTAATAGCAGAAAATATTGAAAACGCAATAGCAATTTCTCCACCTGAAACAGAAGCTGTAAACAATATTGTCGCGCACCCTGGACCACCGGCTTTACAAACGGAAATCGAAAAACTACGAAAAGAACAGGAAAATGCTAACAGATATCTGTTAGAAACATTAGGCGAACAAATTAACGCACTTAGATTGGAACAAAACACACCTAAAGCTAGAACTTCTAATAATAATATCCCTAATGATATGTTTTGTCTATTTTGCGGACGCACAAACCATCTGATGATAAATTGTAGATTATATAACCGGGAAAATGAAATGCGTAGATCCCAGAGTTCACGCCCACAGCAGTTTAACAACCAGAGCGAAAGGCAATATACGCAAAGAGAAAGGCAGGGACCAGCTAACAATTTCAGCCGCGCTAACAATTTCCCCCGCGGAGAATACGCAAGGCGAAATCCGGGGTTTTCACGTACATTTAGAGGAAACAGATACAATCAGAGAGAAAATACGTTCCCCAGAAGATCTTTAAACTAGAGAGGGGCGGCAATTATCATAAGCTCCCAGAAAACCCGCCCCAGTTAAGTTACGATGGATTTGGTTATGTTGATAACCAGGGAGAAATAAAGAATGTACAAATTCATAAGGATAGGAAGGTGTGTAAATACGAAGTGATTTCTGCTTTAGACGAAAAATTAGGAGAAAAATCTATAAAATTACCTACAAGTAATATTTAATAAAAGGCCCGTTGCAATGATGGTAGACAGTGGAGCGACGATTAGTATAATCGGAAAAGAAGAATTCCAAAAAATAAGGGAAACATGTCACATTAAATATTTATCTAGATCAGTCACAATTAAAACGTTGGCAGGAGAAAAACTAAATTATATAAACGTTATACAAACGTCATTTAAAATTGAAAATAAAATCTTTAAACACATATTCTACGTTACTACCGCCAAATTTCCGCATAATTATGCTGGGATAATCGGTTTTGATTTTTTGAAACTTCATAACGCCATCATCGATACTAAACAAAACATAATAAAAATAGATAATATAATAATCCCTTTAGGAGAGCAAGAAAGCGTGCTAAATATAAATTCAGATACAGCAATTAGAACGCGCAAGAAAATTAAAATAGACCCGCAAGAATCTAAACTAGTTGAAATTAATTGCACTTACACAGAAAATAAATTAGAAAATTATAATTTTGAACCAAAAATTTTAAAACAGCCTTTAAACATCAACCCAACGATTTTCCACTTAGAAACCGAAGAGACTAACCCAAATAAATTCATATCAATTAAGAATGAAGGGTCACATAAAATTACACTTAATAAAAACACTTTGATAGGGAAATTAAAACACAATATTAAACAGGCTAATGAGGAAATTCACCTTACAGATACTAATAGGAATAAAATAGAATTGGAAGATAGAATAAATAAAATAAGAGAAATTAGACGGAACGAATTACTGGAAACAGACTTTAACTTAGACCACATGCCAGTCGATCAGAGGAAAGATTTATTGAAATTATTAATGGATTACGGAGACGTATTCTCCAAAAATTTAAACACTTTAGGATGTACTGAAGTAGTAAAACCTAAATTTATTTTATCGCACCAAAATCCGATAGAAATTAGAGCTTATGAAGTGCCCTACGCTTTGAGAAAAGAATTAAAAAGACAAATTGATGAAATGTTGCAAGCAAACATAATTAGGCATAGCGACTCTAATTATAGCGCAGGAATGGTTCTAGTGAAAAAACAAAATACAGATAAATTCAGAATTTGCTTAGATATACGACTCTTAAACAGTATCTCACAGAACTTTAATTATCAAGTACCAAAAATTCAAGACATGACAAAACTAGCAGGTTTCGAATTTTACGCAAAATTAGATTTCCAGAGCGCATTTTCACAAATTTTATTACCAGAGGAAGAAAGACATAAGATGGCATTCACAAGCCCATATGGAAGATTCGAATACAACAGACTAATATTTGGACATAAAACTAGCGGCGCTTGGTTTCAAAAAGCTATAGATATCGTTCTTAAAGATTTACACGAACATGACATTTACGCATATTTTGATGATGTGGTTTTAGCGGCACACACATATGAAGGATTAAAAGAGAAATTAGAGCTTGTTTTTCAAAGGCTAAGATATTTTAATTTAACATTGACACCGACCAAATGTGAATTCTCTAGAGAGAAAATGGAATATTTAGGGTTTACAGTGACTAAACAGGGATTAAGTCCAACTGATAATAAGACGAAAAAAATTGTTTCTTTCCCAGACCAAACACTGTTCGAAAACTTAAAAAATTTTTAGGCCTATGTAATTTTTATCAAACATTAATCCCAGACTATGCGCATCTCACCGCTCCACTAGTTGAGCTAACGGCTAAGCGGAATAAATTTTCATGGTCTCCGCAATGCAATGACGCATTTCAAGAACTACAAAATAAATTTTTTCAACATCCTTTAGTGCTACAACCGGATTTAGACAAACCGTTCTACCTTAATACAGACTGAAGCTCGATCTCTATTTCTTCAGTTCTGTTACAAAAGAATAATAAACGCTTACAACCTGTACTTTACTACAGTAAAAAACTTAAACCACACGAGCAAAGATATCCCGCAGTAAAAACGGAACTCATGGCTATATTCTATGGAGTAAAAAATTTCCACAATTACCTTTACGGAAAAAAATTCTATATTATTTCCGACCACAGACCCCTTAAGTATCACTTAAAAATTTCTAACCCGGCTAATTTAGAAGCCCGCTGGCTATTAAAACTATCTGAATATGATTATGACTTTTTACACATAGACGGAAACTCGAACATCTTAACAGACTATCTCTCCAGAGAAAATTTCGAAAACAACCTCAGTAACATAGAAATTGTAGGGAATAAAAATAATATTGAAACAGTAAACAGCTTAGAAAATAAATCCCAACTTCCAAATATCGAAGAAATACACAGAGAGCAAATTAAAGACGAAATTTTAAATAAACTTAGGAATAATATTAGGGAACAGCAGCATAGTAAAACTAAGGATTTCGAGCAATATTTTATTGACCCAGAAACGGATCTATTGATATATGTCTCGCAAGATAAAAATATCATCCGCAATAACGCAATAGAACGGGTAGTGGTTCCGAAGACTTTACAAAGTAGAATTTTACTACATTTCCATAGCCCTCATCAGGGAGTAGAAAAACTGTACGATTTGGTTAGCAAACGCTATTTTTGGATTGGAATTTATGGAGACACAAAAAATTATGTAAATTCTTGTGAGGACTGTAGGGGACTCAAAGGAGTTCACCCCCCCCCTTCCCATTAGGTAGGAATGTAATACCGCATTATCCTGGAAATTTGGTGTCTCTTGACATTCTGGGACCTCTAAGAAGAAGTAAATATGGGAACCGGTACATTTTGACTGTGGTATGTCATTTTAGCAGGCACGCGGAACTTTATCCGATAGATAATATTACGGCGGACACCATTGCAACAAAATTAATTACGTATGTAACTACTTACGGCAAAAGTGAATTTGTATTGACAGATCGTGGCAGCCAATTTACTAGCCAATTATTTAAATATATACTTGATAAACTAGATATACATGCAAAATTAACTTCAGCAGCGAATCCGAGAACAAACGGAATCTCAGAAAGAATTAATTCAGCCATAAAACGTACAATCGAGTGTTACAAGCAAGACGATTGGGAAACTGCCGTAGGAATTCATAAAGCATGTTATAATGCAGTAGACCACCCAGCCACAGGTATGTCACCGAACTTCTTGTTCTTTTCCCGGGACCTACCATTATTTATGGACATCGTACCAAATAACGCGGAAGAGACTCAAAATTATATACGAAACCAACCTCAAAAGCTGGAAACTATGGCCGTAGCATACAAACAAGCCTACGAAAATTTAATCCGCACACAAGAGATACAGGAGGAAAAATATTTACAAAAAGCAAAATTTAGAAAACTAGAATTAGGCCAAAAAGTTTTTGTCAAAAACATTCCAAACTTCGGAAAAAAACGTTTTAGAGGCCCGTATAGAATAATAGAAAAACTAACAACCCACTTATTTTTATTAAAACTAATTAAAGATCCTAGGGCAAAGCCAATCAAAATAAATATAAATCGTATATACGAAATGCCTGATAGGAGACCGCATTTATTACATGAAACACAGTTCGACACGGAAATCCAACCGTTTACGGGAGGAGACTCTCAGGAGGGCGACTTGCAAACCGAAACAAACAGAGCGCCAAGCGTTGCCACCGTGAAGGCGGATGATAGCTCCTTCGAGGACATTCTCTCATTTCAACTCGAATTGGAAGATAACCGCTCCCCGAAGGAAACGCGCCCCCCCTCCCACCGGAACAGGTTCAAGAGAAAGAGAAAAGTGTCGCAGAGAGATCGAGAGGTCAATCGACTATTCCTATCACAAAGGATACAACGAACACTGACAAAGTTAGCTCAAATAATTTAAATAATCCCCAAGAGGAGGAGAATGTAGAAAATATACATGAACAGAAATCAACCGTTTACGGGAGAGTATTTCACAACTCTCGTTATAATCTGAGGCCACGGAAAATAAAATAACGTGAATAGGTCGGGAAAATAATTTAAAGTTACACGTAGGTCACGTACATATAAGTTAAAATAATACCGATTAAATTAAATTCAGAGTAAAGGTTATCTCAGTAAAGACTTAGAGGAGTAAAACGAAATGTAACAAAATTTCTATCATTAACGTGCCATTATAAATAATATTTAAAGAAATAACCGCAAATGTGAGGCAATTAAATTAAACTTTCACGTAATTTAAAACTTAGGGAGTTAAGGTAAGATAAACTGAGATGCAGGCGTCTAAAGTTTAAATGACCGGACAGACAGAGCGATCGGCTGTCAGTCGAACAACCTAAGCAAATCTAATTCCTAAAATAAGTAATTTAAACTTTAAGTAAGCAAATTTAAGCACCCTAGCGAAACAGGTACATTAAACTGTCATCTTAAATAAATAATAACAGTATTTCACTCACAGAGCTTCCAGAAAATTAATATGTGTAATCCAATTTGTGAAAATCCGTTGTGCAGCACACAAAGAGAAAGTACACTGCCCGCGCTGACTTTGAATTTTTTTTCGACTCTACTCGAGGGATAGTCACGTGACAAGCGGAAGCAAATCACATACGCGGTTTCAATTAGAGAGAATTACCGCAGGACAGAATCAAAGACAGCGTCTGTTATTGGCCCACGTAAAGAGAAAGAAAAGAGAAAAAAACTTTTGTCAGGTCATACGAAAAGTGACCGATGCTAGAGTAGAAAGTATAGCGGTACAAGCCTGTACCAGGGATGGCAATTTTAAACCGGACAGCCGGGTGTTACGTAGGAGGGGAATCAAAAACGTGTAGAAATGAATAAAGAAATGGGTAGAGAATTAAGTTGAAATTTGTAGAAAAATTATTAGAAATGAATAGAGAAATGGTTAGAGAATTAAGTAGAAATTAGCAGAAAAATGATTAGAAATGAATAGAGAAATGGTTAGAGAATTAAGTAGAAATTAGTACAGAAGTGATTAGAGGATGGAGTAAAGTAATTGGTTAAGACTGAATTAAGTAGAGAAATGGTTAGAGGATAGATTGAGGTGATTGATTAGGGTCTAGAATGAAATAAGACATTTAAGAGGGCTCTTGAAAATAAGAATAAATAATTTTTAAGAAAACAAAAATTCCTTGTTCAATAAGAATTTCTATAAAGAATATGTATATAAATGATTAATGTAAAATAAATGTGATTAAGATAAAATAAATGTATTTAATGTAAAATAAGCAGGGTAAAAATGTAGAAAACATTAAAAGTAAAATGTTCTCTGGTACAATGCAGTGGACAGAGTTCAAGGACTCTAAACCTCCTAAGTCTAGTTGTATATTAAAGTACGAATAGAATGTCTAATATGAAATTACATCAGTTTTTTATATTGATAAAGTACATTGTGGAAAAGACTATGTCCAGTTACATACACTTACTCTGATTATCGGGAGAAACTGCAGAAGGTCGCAGACACGGATCCGGTCTTCAAAAACGAAAGTTGCCATTATAAAGACTTTTGCAGCAACAAAGGCGTAGTTTTACAGCTCACATAAGCCTTTACCAGCACATGTATGCAGCATCATTAACCGAAAACGAAATCATGCCTTCCTTGGACCAAAGGGTACCAAACAATGCAACTTCAGTTTCGCAGTTTTAGTGCAACGTTGTAATGCAACTTCATTTTGATCGTTTTAATGCAACGTCTTAGTGCAACTCCATGTTTGCAGTGTTAAGTGCAACGTCATTTACACAGTTTTAGTGCAACTTCTTTTTATAAAGTGATGTCACAGCTGATCCTGCTCAGAGAATATTCCTTCCATATGGAATATCACTAATTTTGTCACAGCCTACAGAACAATATCAATCCTTTAGTGTATAATGTGAACGAACAATTGTTCCCAATTCATGTGTTCTCATGACAAACTTTCATATTTTGTGAACACACTTAACAGAGTGGAAAGTACAATCAGTATGCTACATTAGACAGTGATAATATTTACGCCATACGGACAGTGACAATCATGCACCTTAATTAGTCCTTGGACATACTTGGAGAGACAGAATATTTCCATACCTATAGGGCGTGTCATTATGTATATAATTTAATGTATAATTTTATTGTTAAATGTTATTGTTATCTCTGTTTATATATGTATACTGTGCATAATTTGTAACCCTTTTTTTTTGGTAGTTTAAGCATTTGAAAAAGAAACTTGGTTTCTTTTCCCTTGTTTGGGGGAAGCCAGTGTCGTGGGACAGTATTGGAATTTTCCTGTCGCCACTTCACTTCTAGAAAGTATTACCCCCCCCCTCTCTCTTTGGAAACGGTTGACATTCCATGGCTGTGAGTAATAGACCAGCTGCAGTGGTGAGAAAATGGCAAAGGACGCTATCTTATTTTTAAATAAAATGGACACCTGCAAGAGGGCTAGAGCCCCCCAATTTTTAGCCAACCCTTTGGAAGGGGCCAAATCCAGTGATTCGAGGGAGCCCGGCCGCGTCACTGAATTTATGGGTTTTCGAACCTATAGCGGCCAAGCGTCAGCTATGGAGCCCGGCCAGGGGGCTGTCCGAGGTCCCGACGAGGAGAAGAAGAGCGGAGAGAGAAGTCAGTTGGTAATTTTAAAGGTTAAGTGCTGGTCGTCTAATAACCGACGGATGAGTGCCACCTCGATGCCGTACCTAAAAGGGGTAAGTCCTTTTGCCCTCTCCCACTGCAGACTGAGTATCAGAGAATATAATTAGAATTTAATAAGGAAGTTAACTGCCTAACTTGAGGGCTATTATGATATTTAATTTAACTAGAGAGGGGGAAATGATCAGATCGATCATTATCCAATACCTACTTAGCGAATGTAAATATGTTCTATGTAATTAAGATGACATTTTGTGGTTTTTTAAATTTTAAGTAACATGTTTTGAATATAAGTATTTTAAAATAAAAGCTTTATTAACTTTTAATTAGTATTTATTGTGTGTTCTCGTGATGCATTTTCTAATTAATCAGATCCTGGAGATATGCTCGGTAATCGAGCAAGTGGCGTGCAGAAATACTATTAACGGCCAATGTGTAATTGTAAGATTTCAGCGGAGCCACGCCACAATCCGTAAGCAATACCCGATGCCATGCATTGGTCCAGTTGCGATGACAACGAAATCGCGCCAGATAGCATACCTGTGTTGAGTTCTTAATCACATCGCAGTGGCTAGCCGCCGTGCTCGCAACTGTACTTCATGCAGCCTGTTGCGTATGGTTTGGGTACACGCAGGTGCAACCATTGATGGTGGCAGACTTTTTCGGATGTCATTTGCCATTGCAAACGGGTCTTGATGAGCCGTTCAGCGAATCTGCTGGACTGTGCGCTCTGTCGTGCACCAGTTCGATTCACTCACACTTCGGTGTGTTTTCTGATGTTCCTGCGTCCATCGTGTCCCACATCGCTAGATGGTACATACTCACGGCGCGCTCAATACGCTTGTCAATTGACCGCATCAACAAACCCACATCAATGAGCTACAGGACACAACCTTGTTCCCCAGCTGTTAACTGCTGGTATGCAGAGCGTTGACGTCTTCGTTGTATCTCTTCATTTTCCCCAAAGTTCGGTTTCTGCATTTAAGGGACGAACCGTCAGCTGGCCATTATCCCTCGAAACTGGATGCCACACGACCCGATATATACGACAACTTGCATAGACTCTCATTTGCATATGACGGTACTGTGATTTGCATATGGCTACGTTAATTCTTTTATGGTGCCACAATTTCACTTTTGACAAGTGTAGCATTGATTATAAAAACCCTTTCCAACTAAAATGCAATTTTATTTAAGCAACTGATATTTTTTAAATTATCACAGTACTATAGTAATTGATTATGTTTTAAAACTTTAAACGTTATCGAAAAAGACAATGCTACTTACACAAAATTAACTTTATTCAAGTGATGGCATCAAAATATAAATCGCCTGCATTTCTCTGTAAAATCAATGAATATTTCATTCACATCTCTTATATTCCAGACTCCTGAGTTAAATAAATTTCTTTGAAAACAAATTTCTTTTATGAAATTTTCATTTTCGTGTACCTTTGGGTGGGAGAATTTTTCTCTGATTATAAAGTAATTGAGAGTAAATTTTCCTTTCAATAGGATCCTGTTTTTGTGCATATGATAAGAATAATAACGCACACAAGTAGCAGATTAAGTTTAAAAATGACATTTACCTCTACAACACCAACATTACTAAATCCTTACTTACAAATCATTTAATAAATATTGTTTATAATAATATTTATTATTATTATTATTATTACTATTATTAGATAGTTTAAAAATATTATGTGCAATGAAATCAAGCAATTTAATAAGTTTTAATGATTGTTTAAAATCCAAAACAATATTTTTAGTATTAATCATTATACATTACAAAAAAATGTGTTTATCCCTACATATTTTAATTACATCTCAAAATATTAGCCTAAAGAATTAAAGACTCGAAACTAAATCCAAAGCTGGGACAAGTATCTTCGAAACCGAGGCGAAGAAAATAAAGCCAACATAAATAAATGAAGGCCTTGTTCAGAATTTGTGGATTCAGATTAGTACATTTCCACTAAGAATCTATAAAATTCACTAAATCAAAGCAAACATAATCAGTAAAATGTTCATAATAATCTTTCTACTCTATTGCGATAGCCAACAGGGGGTTGGGATATAGAACTTTTAATTATGTTTTCCAACAACCTTACAACTGCACGTATATAATGGGAAATAATCACGTCTTAACTTATGTGCTTTCTCCCAGCTGGTATAAATGCAAAATCAGTAGAGAACACTCATTTTCAAAACTTATATAGTTTTCCCCCCACTTATTTCAATGCACAATTAAATTGGTTATCAATGGTTTTTCTTTTATATTTTTTTTCTTTTTTTCTTCAGACAGAATATGCTATAAAATAAAAATCCTAATTTTTGACTCATGTGCTTTTTTTCCGCCAACTCTGCTTATAATGTTATTCTATTTATTGACTGCATCCTTATCCTGCGCAGCTTTCTAGATTATAATCTACTATAAAAAAAACACTGCTTATGCAAAATAATTTTTTATCTATCAAATACTTAGAAAATATTACTGAAAGATATGAACCGTTGGATAAATTATCTTAATTTACTCGAATCGGCTGATTCAAATGATAGACATTGATACATATAGAATTACACACATTTTAATATTGTTTATCCAATTTCAGGCTTTACATGTAACACACACACACACACATACGCACACGCTGTTATTCCTCTCCAAGCAGAAGCGAGATGTATCAGTAAACAATACCATTCATTGGTCCAGTTGCGATGACGACGACACTACGCCAGACGTGCATCCCTGTGTCGAGAGTTTAACCGCATCCCAGTTGGAGGCCGTCGTATGCGCAGCTGTACTTCATTTAACCTGTTGCTAATGGTTTAGTTGCAAGCAGGTGCAACCGTTGATGGTCGAAGGCTGTTTCGTATGTCACTTGCCCTTGCGAACGGGTCTCAATTAGCCGTTCGGCCAATCTGCAGGTCTGTGCGTTCTGTCGTGCGCCTGTTCGATCCACTCCCTCTTCAGCGTGTTCTTTGATGGTCTTGCGCCCATCGTGTCAGATAATATCACTGGATGGTACTCACGTCGTGCTGAATACGCGTGGCAATTGCACGCATCGACAAACCCACGTCACGCAGCTCCATGATACGGTTTCGTTCCCCAGCTGTTAACTGCTGGTATTCAGATCGTTGACGTCTTCGAGGTATCACGTCATTCTTTCCAAAGTTTTACAAATTTCTATTTTGCAAATTTTTAATTCCTTTTATTATATAAGAAATGCTCTTCTAAATATAGCAAACTTGGCGATATTTCGCCCTACAGTGACGAAAATATCGTCAAAATTTCAAAAATGATGCCAAGTTAATGAAAATGACGCTTAATTTATGAACTTATTATTAAAATATTTAAATATATGGACTATATTGGACTATATTGGACTATATAGGGACTATATTGCTTATTGAGAATGCTATTAATATTGGAAATCCTTAATTTAGAGTTGATTAAAATATAAGTTAATTGGGCACGGAATAGCTTTAGATGTTGTTATCCTGATGTGCAATTTATCGCGCTAAATGTACAATTTAACGTTACAAACATTGTGCGGTGGATTTTTTCACTTTTCCACCGTTAAAGAAGTAAATTCCTTGCATTATATAAGGAAAATCATATGCTGCACACATCAATTTTTTCTTTGTTGCGACATAGTGTATATTCTGTGCTAAGAACATGCAGACAGATAATATGTAATATGAATGTGCAGTAGAAAGTTGATTGGAGACAGACACTACAAATTTTTGTTTAAGACATTAATATTTTTGTGATGTTGTATAGTTAGGCTATATCATTTTCTAGAATATTTTAAGATAGGCGCCCCTTTTTAAATGCGCCACGTTGCCAATTAAAAATGAAACTAATTATTTTCTCCCCAAATTTGACGTAATTTTAAATAAGTGTGCATTTCATGTACTATTTTGTGTGAAAAGTTAAATTTAGCTTTATATTATGAATATAATAATAATAATAATAATAATAATAATAATTTATTTAAATAATCCAAAGCACGTAATCTATGAATACCTTCTCCTAAAAGATAAATCTTATAAAAGGAGAGGATTATAAAGAATACAAAATCCAATTACAGTCTGTAGGGGAAAATCATGTGCAGCTCGCATCCCATTCTTAGACCGTGTGACAAAGGAGCACCGGTCATGCAATGAAACGATAAAGTGCGTTTGACTGATGAACTTTGAACATGAAACGCCATTAGATTTGAAATATCGGAAAAAATAATGGATTCCGACTTTATGTTAAACTGTTTGACGTTTCAATTAGGATATCTTTTTTTTTTACCACGATAGTTTAAAATCTGAAAAAGCTTTTGGTCAAGGCTGCAAAAGGGTATTGAAACGCCTTGGAACAAGACACGATTGTCTGTTATTTTCATCATCAATGTTATTTGGAGAAAATTGAGATGTGAACTGAATTTTTCCTTGAGATTTCCAAGGAAAGGTCAGTTGTTTTATTTTACACGAAGTTTTTCGAGGTAGGAAACATACATTTTTACAAGAGATTTCTCATAATCACAAATAAACTATTGACGTCTATCAGCGAGCTGCAAGGTCTTCCTATAGTCAAAGGGTTCAATGATTCTCAGTTAGATCCATAAGAGCTGAGTTCAAAACCCGTATGTATGGATTGTCCTGTGTATGCATACATATATTTATAGTGGTGCAGAATTTACTTCAAACTACAAGCTGTGCTATTAAGAAAGGATATTTAATTTAAATAATAGCATACCCCTTAAGTTGCTCTGGTACGCCCCTTAAGTAGCCCTAGTACACTCCTTAAGTATCTATGGTTCACCCATTAAGTAGCCCTGTTAATTACTTTAAGTATCTCTGGTACACCCCTTAAGTATCTCTGGTACACCCCCTAAGTATATTTGGTACACCCTCTTAAGTAGCCCTGCTGCACCCCTTAAGTAGCCCTGGTACACCCCTTAAGTGGCCCTAGTACATCCCTTAAGTAGCCTTGGTACACCGCTTAAATAGCTCTGCTGTTCATAAAAATAATAAACGTCCAGTAAAATCCAATCCAATCCATCTCGAGAACTACAAACATTGACAAGAAGCAGTTTTCTTGTTTTCTTTCTTTATGTGATAAGAAAACTGTCTGAGTTCTATAGGGAGCTGGATTTCTGTTTCTACAGGATAGCTGCGTATCTAATACTGTACAGAGCTGATTTATTTTGCTGTCTTTCCTTTCAGGAGCAGGAACTTTACAATGTTTATACTATTTTGATGCCAATAACATCTATGGTTGGACATCTGTGGTCTCTGGCAGAAATCGGAACTTCACGAAAAATGTAAAGGATTTGGACGCTTATATTGTCGAACTTAATGTGTAACAATCTAAAAAATCTTTAATTGTTTTATTGGAAACAAGATACAATTTTTTGTATATACAAAATAATTTAAATATTTTAATATATAGAACATATTTTTATTCCAAAAAAAGAATTAATATAAAATGTACTTTTTTCGAGAAAGTGTTTGCTTCACTTTGCTTGCTGCCACTTGAAATATATTCTAAACTATAAAAGATATATATAAACAGTAAGCGACATAAATGTTCAACAGGAAGTCCAGTTTCTAGGTTAATATATTTTTCAACGATGCTGTTATAGTTTTCGAAGAATCTTCTTGTTAAGTTGACGAATATTGATAATTTTCCGCTTTTAAAGATTTTACTACTTATATCTCGAAAACTAAACATTCGAAAATTCGAAAACTATGAACAGTAAAGAATAATTTGTAGCGTTAATTTGTACCATTAAACGTCATACAGGGGTATGTAACCGAATTTCAGATCAAGTTTTTAGTCTTTGAAATATAGTGGTTATAATTTCGATATTTTAATATTGTGACCTGCAGTTTTTCAGTGGGAAGGGAAAATGTAACGTTGAAATGTCACGAATGTAACAGCATGTGTATCCTTCTTGGTTGTTGTTGATACCTAGACCGTCCGACCTACCAGAAAGGTGTAAGGTAACTGTTTGGACGGCCGAGAAGTGCCACCCAATTTAGGTAACCCGGAACCCAGTGGGGGAGGCATCCACAGGAACCGTACCCTCCTTCCCCTACCATCAACCTCTCGGAAGGACTTACGGACCCACATGTTTAACTTGATCGTACTCCGCGTGAACACGGCGGCAGTTTTGGCAGCGGAGGGAATCGAACCCGGGTCTACCGAGTATAATTCCCTCTGGCTAACCACTGGGCTACCGTGCCCTGTTGCCTTCTTCGTGAAATATTGGTGCATAAGCACAAGATACCTTGTTTTGTTTCAAAGTAATTAGGAAGTGAAGTGAACTTGGGGATTATAAAGTTGTTTAATGATTGATGTGCTTTGAAGAGAAGAAATGGGACTATGAAATTCTAGTTGCATTTATGCGCCATCAGACAAGTTTATAGATTTCCCTAAATCTTAAATCTCGTTAGAGATAATGTATAAGTTTAGTTTTTATGCCGCCGAGAAAGTTAGGAAAATAATGTGGTATTTTAGCGTGAAGTCTATGGTCGGTGTATATGACTGTAATAAGGAGAAAATTAAAAGCTACTAACTGTTTGCGATAAATTTGCAAGCTGACGAGAGCCGTACGAGGATACATAATTGAATTTTCGATCACGTTATCAGTTTTCGAAATGCAGTGTGTATAATTTCAATATTTTATTATTTCTAGCTATTTTGAAAAGGTGGTTTGAATTTTGATATCATACTATTTCGAACTACTTTGAAAACGTTTAAAAAAGCTGTACCACCCACAAAGGAAGATGCTATTCACGTGAAAAGTCATTTATTCTTCTTCTTCCAACCAAATCGTCTGACCTACCGAAGGTGTAAGTTATCTGTGTGGGCGGCTGGGACAGTGCTATCCAATTTAGACTGGAATCTATGGGTGCGGCATCCACAGAGACCGTACCGTCCTTTCCCTACAATCAACTTCTTAGAAGGAAGTACGGACCCTCATATTTAACGTGCCTGTACTCTGCGTGAACATAGGGACGGTTTGGGTAGAGCTGGGAATCGAACTCGGGTCATTTGCTAACCACTGGGTTGTCCTACACCTTCAAAACTATTCCAGTTCCGTTGGAAAGAAGTCACTGCCTGTGTTTTCGCATTAACTCTGTTATGACATCATTGTTTCAGAGGACGGTCGGACTGGCTATAGGACATATATCTTTCTGAATTTTTTTTATTTAATAAGAAAATTTTCTATTAAATTTTTGCTTGAGTTTGAAGGAGAATTCAAGCTGCTTGAAAAGCAGCTTGAATTTTCATTTATACAGGATACTTGTATGCATATATCTTATTGTGAACATGGGAATAAAATATTTTGAGTATTATAAAAGCTTGTAAAACGTCCTTCAATAAAGCAGGCATATGTCAGTAAGGTGACGACAATTGTTTCGAGGACATTATAAGCCCTTTCTTCAGGTCAAATGAATAGATAGATCAATATGCTCTTTTATCCACTATCAGGAGCGAACTGCCTAAAACCGATGGTTAAGGATGGGTATTGTTTTATATGTTCATTTGGCTCAAAGAAGGGATTTAATAACATCCTCAAAATAATTAGTGTCACCTCACTGACACAGGCCTACTTTATTTAAGGATATATTTCAAGCTTTTATCTTGGAAGTAGCTGTTAGAGTTATTGTAATTTCGAGCCTTGGACTACTAAGGATATTAACGAAGTTTTTGAGGAAAATTGCAATTAATAGATAAGTGAAAATTAATCCAATCAATGTGAGGATATGGTTTTGGATTTAAATTATTTAAGTATATGAAATTGTAATTACACTTGTCCACACAGTTAAATGAAAAGATTATTTTCTAAAATTTTATATAGTGTGTATTTAGAATGAAATATGGGAGAGAATAAGTAAGATCGGTATACTTTATATTAGAATTAACATTGAGTAGAAGCTGTTAAAGAACACTTAGCATCTTTTATGAGAACAGAGAACATTTAGCACATTTCGCAGAATTTAGCATCTTTCGCTTTCTTTGAACATTTAGCATCTTTCGCACACTATCAACCTTGAATAAAAATTCCTTAAAATATCCCTTTAGATGGGAGCATGGACACTATTAGTATTAAAACTTGTAGCGCAATCAGTCATTTTTTTTCCAGTTGTTGCAATATTTCGCATTAGAAGGTACTTTGCAGACCTGTCCTAATTGAAGTAAGCAACGGACCTCACTGAAGTTACAACTTTGCTGAAAATTAGAATTCTTTCTTAATTTTCTTAGTTAGAATTCTTTATTGTAGAAGTTTTTAGAGATATTCAGGTATGCCTATAAGAATAAAACTAAAATAACTTCATTCAAAACAGCATACAATAAAAGATAATAGTGTCGAGCGATTTTAAAAGCAAGAAACAGTTTTCTTCTCCTTCTCGATCAGGGTACACAAGAAGCACAACATTGACTCTTGAGAGCTAGATCGATGACTTGCATAAGAAAAAAAAAACGTGATTGAAGCAGGAAAAGGGGAGATGCCAACGGCTAAAAAGACAAAAGAGAAAAAGAAAACCAAGGAGGAAGAAACAAAAGTTAGGACACAATGAATGAAAAGTAAAATTCTAAAGAGGAAAGTGAACATCCAACAAAGGATTCATAGTATTCATTTAGTGAGTAAAATTGCTATCAAAATTAAGATTTTTCTTCTTTCGCAGTTGATAATCCCTTTTTCTGCTTTAGTCACGTTAGATGTCCTTACATCTGTCGCTGATAGAGCTCTCACGAGTGAAGGTTGCGCTTTATGTACCTCCTGACGAAGAAGGCTGTTTCATGCTTTCAAAACTTGTAGTTACTATTATTTTTATGTTGTAAGCTGCTTTGAACGAAGTCAGTTTAGTTCTATTTCTTTACCAGTAGTTTATTCTGATGGTACGTATATAAGAAGTGCGTACTTATATTCAACTCATTTAATAATTCTTTATTTTTGTAAGTTGGTCTTCGGAAAAAAAAATTGGGCAGCAACACATGGAAAAAAATCTGATGTGGACAGTGCATGACTATCCTTATATAATGCAATGAATTTACTACTTTTACAACAACGAAAATAGGTTAGTCTTATAGTAGATACTTATATTCTTTCCAAGATATTGAATTTTCGTTAATTAGTCGTCATTTTCATCGATTTAGCGTTATTTTTATCCATTTGACGAAATTTTTGTTAATTTGGCAACATTTTAGAAAATCGCCAAGTTGGCGACATTCCGCCAAATTCGTCGCTAAAATGTCGCCAACCGTTATGGATGGAGAAATAAGTTATTCTTACAGCAGATAAATGACTACTGGCGTTCAAATACAAATGTATTATTCAAAGTATCTTTTCTTATGAATGGAACAAGCTAGATCCACGAGCATGATGTCACCGAATTCATCATTGAAATTACATATGAAAAGTGAGCATGTTTTTCAACAGTTAATATATTTTTTTTTATTTATGGGATTTTTTTATATATTTATTTGAAAAATGTGAAATACCTCTAGAACGGTTCGTGCTAGCGTTCTAAAGTTTATGTCTATCGTTTTCTAAGGAAAAATTACATATGAAATGTCTATTTGCGTAACTTTATTAAATGTTTTGAATTTTTTATGCTTTTTCAAAATTTCACTCGAAAATTTAGGGCGGGGGGGGGGGGGTTCTGAACATTTGATTGCATTTAAAAACAATAGGCTTCCAATATTCTCCGATTGTGATTTTTATACCAAATTTCATTCGACTCGCTCCATTCGTTCGGGCGATATCGTCTTCACAGACTCACTGACACACACACATACACACACACAGACATCACCTCAAAAATGTTTGATTCGTGATCAGGTATGCTTGAAACGTGCTCTCCCGTCGAAAACTCGAATTCGAATTTTCGACCCCGTCACAATACTTTCCTTATACATTATGTATATAAGGAAAGTAATATATTTGTTTTCATGTAATAGCTGCGATAGTTTAACTAGAAATTGTTCTAATATTTTCAAAAACTTATTTAAATATGTAGCATATATGTAAAATGCAATTATGTTTCCATAAATTCTGAGAGCTATTTGATACAATGTAGTGAAATCTATATGCTGAAAACACAATCGTGGAACACGTATTTTTTAAAAAAATATAAAGACTTACAAAAGTGTCTCGGTGTAAGAATAGCTTTTCACAGAGGAGCAGAATGCATTCATTTTTGCACGTGCGACAAAATAGCATCGGTCATGCGATGGGACGATAACGAGTCTTTGATAGATTGCATTTAAACATGAAATGTCATTATATCTGCATTATCGAAAAAAAAAAAGGAATTGCTGTATTAGTTTTAAATGGAATGATGTATTAATTAAGGTACATGTGCATATAAGTATGAAATCCCAAATATTCTTGGTAAAATACTGTTTAGGGACATGGAAGGATCATAAAAGACAATATTAGATAATTAGTGGACATGCTCAAGATCTCTGTATACAGGATGTTAATGATTCTCATGGACCGTTCAAAGAAGTCGAAATGTATAAGGGTTGCATTATTTTTACTTTCCTTACGTATATAAAGTATAAGGAAAGTATTGTGACGGGGTCGAAAATTCGAATTCGAGTTTTCGACGGGAGAGCACTTTTCAAGACTCCTGATCACGAATCAAACACTTTTGAAGTAATGCCTATGAGTGTGTATGTGTGTGTGTGTGAAAGTATGTGTGTGTGTGTGTCAGTGAGTCTGTGAAGACGATAACTGACGAACGAATGGACCGATTTGAACGAAATTTGGTACAAATATCACAATCCGTAAACACTGGAAGCCTATTGTTTTCATACATAATCGAATGTTCAGAACCCCCCTAAATTTTCGAGTGAAATTTTGAAAAAATCGTCAAGAAATCAAAACCGCTAATAAAGTTACTCAAATAGACATCTCTTATGTAATTTTTCATTAGAAAACGATTGACATAAAATTTAGAACGCTAACATGAACCGATATTGCGCATTTTTCAAAAAAATTATCAAAAAGTTATATAAATTAAAAAAAAAACATTTCCTATTGAGAAACATGTTCACTTTTCATATGTAATACCATGCGATAAATTGGGTGACATTCTAGTGGATCTAGCTCGTTCCATTCATGAAAAAATTACTTTGAGTAATACTTTTATATTTGAACGCCAATACTCATTTACCTGCTGTAAAAATAACTTATTTCTCTGTCCATAACGCTTGGCGAGATTTTAGCGACGAATTTGGTGGAATGTCGCCAACTTGGCGACTTTTTTTAAATGTTGCTAATTTAACGAAAAACTCGCCAAATGGATAAAGATGACGTTAAATCAATGAAAATAACGTCAAATCCACGAAATTTCAATATTTCCTGCCTGTATATTTGTGAACCTTACATCGTAACAAGAGGGTGAAGATACTTCATTGTCTTCTTCTGAATTTTCAAGTTTATTTTCCTGAACGATGAAGCACTTGCACTTTCATTAATTGATTCCAAAATATCGATACGTTCTAAGTATCTTGAAGTAGCGAGATTAGAATCGATATTAGCAAATTAACCTGAAAAAAGATCTTATGTAACATTATTATACAAAAATGCACGTCGATGTATGATATTAACTTTTACATAGTCATAACCCAAAATAACCATAACCCCCTAAATTCTAAAAATTTAGTTAATGACTTGGCCAGTACTCCATTTTTGTCCTCGGTCTGGCGGAGTGCCTCGTAATGTTTTCCATTTTCTTTATATTTGTTCCATTTTTTAGATTTTGGGGGCCCTTATGTGGCGTTTTGACTTAGATTTCGTCTTGTTGGGTATAATTTATTTTTGTTCGGACTTGACTTATCTAATTGTGGTATTTGTGTTGTTTTTGGTAGCATGCTAATCTTGTGTATTACTTCTCGTTTCAGATTGACAAGACTTTTTGTTCTTCATTCTGCTTCCTGATTGGCTCTGTCAGAGTGGCGCCTAATCTTGGATTTAAGTATATAAACCTCTTTTTTTTATTTGTGCCTATTTCGTTCTTTTGTCTCCGGGTTTTTTGGTTCACTTGCATTCACAAAGGTTATACAGCGTATACCCAGAACAGATGTATAATGCATTTTTGTTTTATTTCGGCTTAAATACGTTGCTCAACTTTACCTTATCCATTGCCCATAGTGTTTTTTACTTATTGAATTAAACATTTTTGTTATCTCGCATAAGATGGGAAAATAACTCTCTACATAACGATTTTAACACATTGTTGACCGGCGATTTTACGCAGAAACTATCTCATGCCATCGGCTATTATTTCGTAATTGAATGTGGAAGTGAAACAATCTAAATAAACTTTATGTATACATAATGAATGAGAATGAAACGTTGGACATATCTTTTATATAACTTTTAATATTACTTCCTTAATATACATAATGTATAAGGAAAGTATTGTGACGGGGTCGAAAATTCGAATTCGAGTTTTCGACGGGAGAGCACGTTTCAAGCATCCCTGATCACGAATCAAGCATTTTTGAAGTGATGTCTGTGTGTGTGTTTGTGTGTGTGTGTGTGAAAGTATATGTGTGTGTGTGTGTGTGTGAAAGTATATATGTGTGTGTGTGTGTCAGTGAGCCTGTGTAGACGATAACTGACGAACGAATAGACCGATTCGCACCAAACTTGGTACAAAAATTACAATCCGTAAACACTGGAAGCCTATTGTTTTTATAAGTAATCGAATGTTCAGAACCCCCCTAAATTTTCGAATAAAATTTTGAAAAAATCGTCAAAAATTCAAAACCACTAATAAAGTTACGCAACTAGACATTTCTTACGTAATTTTTCATTAGAAAACGATTGACATAAATTTTAGAACGCTAACATGAACCGTTCTCGATATATTGCACATTTTTCAAAAAAATTATCAAAAAGTCATATAAAATGAAAAAATTATTTCCTATTGAGAAACATGTACACTTTTCATATATAATACCATGCTATAAATTGGGTGACATCATTCTCGTGGATCTAGCCCGTTCCATTCATAAAAAAAGATACTTTGAGTAATACTTTTGTGTTTGAACGCCAATAGTCATTTATCTGCCGTAAGAACAACTTATTTCTTCGTTCATAACGCTTGGCGAAGTTTTGGCGACGAATTTGGCGGAATGTCGCCAACTTGGCGACTTTTTGAAATGTTGCCAAATTAACGAAAATCTCGCCAAATGGATACATATGACGCTAAATCAATGAAAATGACGACTAATTGTCGAAAATTCAATATCTTGGAAAGAATATTATTATCTACTATAAGAAAAACCTATTTTTTTTACTGTAAAAGTAGTAAATTCATTACATTATATAAGGAAAGTCATGTGTTGCCCACATCAGATTTTTTTTGTTTGGTATGAAGATCTGTATAACAATCACCTACGTGTAATGGTACATAACAGGTTTTGCTAATATATCTCGTTTTGCTGCGCGTACCTTTTGAAGAGCATAACTCTACGCGTTCTAGTTGGATTTATTTTTACGCCAGTGACTATATTTTCTAATATGTGGTCTTTTAGTTGTCCTGAAAGCCTGAAAGGTGAATTATTGTGAGGAACCATTTTAGAAGTACGAGAAGATGTGATAGGTACTGTGCTGCATTCATTTGAATTTACAGTTATAAATTCCCTAGCTACTTTTAGTAGAATACTTTTGTATCTTATTTTATTCATAATTCATTCATTTCAGATTCGTAACTGTCTTCCGATAAACTATCACTTTCAAAATCACTACAATTTATTTCAAAATCACCCGGACAATCAGGTAAAGAATTCGCGTATAATTCATTGAAAAATTCTTCGCCGTCATGTCCCGTCATCGTTGAAATTTTTGTAATACTCAAATTGTGATAAAAACCTAAGGAACAAGAAAAGCATTTTGTTTATAATGAAGTGGTGAACACGATGAACAAAGTTTTTGCAATATTCTATATTGCCCTGGATTTCATAAATTGAAATAGCTAATGCAAGTGCAAACACGAGTTAGGGCGTAACCAGTCAACAACGTTTGGGCATGAAAACACGAGTTAACTCGTGATCGGTCACCAATGTGTTAATACAGTTTTATTAATCTGTATTTGATAATGTAAACGTAGAGACATTGGAAAACACGCGAGGTATTTATTACACGTGTGTAAGCATGTATTGTTGCTGGATATGAATATTTTGCATTTTGTATTATAATAAAGTCAATTTTATTCTGCCGCATTGTCTAAATGTTTGATTATTTTTTTAGGAAGGGATTGAATTGTATGCACTTACTTCAGGGTTTTTTTTTCCTATTTTGCGAGGAGTACAAAAGCTTTTTGTACTACTTTTGTAATATTATGAAACTTTGTAACTGACTCTTCTCCCTGTATTTACCACAAAGTGAGTTCCGTACAACACTAACAAAATAAGTCAGCACCCCCGAAAGTTGTCTTATCGTGTAGAATCATACGGATTTCCCATACACATACATAAAAAATCATACAATAATCTTAATACTGCTCAAGTTGTTGATCTAGTCCATATCTTTCTTGACACCCTGTATATTTTCTGAGTTTTACAGCGCTCTTTCCTAGCCCGTTCACATTCCTTTTATTTTGGATTCATCTTTATTAATCTATTATAGACGAAGCGATTCTGAGATGATTTTCTTTAGTTCTGCATTTTGCCACTAGGGGAGCTTTAAGTGTATTCATTCAACTGCGGGCGGTCACTTTTCTATAAGTACACATTACTTTCGACACAGGATTTCAAAGTTCCGGCCACACACTTAGCTACAGTAAACCTTCGGGTCTGTCGTGTGGTCTGGGTTTTCAACATTTCAACAGGATTTCAAAGTTATAAGGATATACGTCTTTTTTAAAAACCATGTATATCATTTCAATGAATATAAATAACAAGATATGAAGAAAATTTCCAAGTCATCAGTTGTCCCCATTATATTTTTTCCTCCAACCTCTTTATTTTCTTCTTTGGGACTGTAATCCTTAGTGCCATTTGATTTTCTTATCTGCCTAGGGGAGCGTGATATTGTCACACATGATTATCGCCCAGAAAATATATTTAATACAGGGATGTTTTCGGTTCATATAATCTATCTAACTATATATATTTCACTTAGGTGTGGTGGCCCGAAAAAAAGGGACTAATTATCTAGATTAGATTTTTAAAACACTAGCTGTACCCACGTATAGAGGGCATTAATCTCTCAAGTATTAATAATCCACAGTATTTGGTTCTATTTGTCTTACATAATCATTATCAGAATGAAGGCACAGCTCTGGAAGTTCTAATATGCTCCGACAGATACGGATTCATTATTATACGACTCTCTAATCAAACGTAAATCGTGTACATAATTAAATTAAATGAATTTCAGATTAAATAATAGTATATAATTTCAGTATTGAGGAAAAGTCTGTAGAAAATTATAAGTATTTGAGATATAACCATGGAGGTTAAGAGACTCTAACTTCACGGGTACTTTTGATAAAGATTATAAATAATGGAGTAAGAGTTTCCCTTTATCTTCATGTTTAAAAAAATCTGATGTGGGCAACACATGACTTTCCTTATATAATGCAATGAATTTACTACTTTTACAGTAAAAAAAATAGGTTTTTCTTATAATAGATACTTATATTCTTTCCAAGATATTGAATTTTCGATAATTAGTCGTCATTTTCATTGATTTAGCGTCATTTTATTCAATTTGGCGAGATTTTCATTAATTTGACAACATTTCAAAATGTCGCAAGTTGGCGACATTCCGCCAAATTCGTCGTCAAAATCTCGCCAAGCTTTACTGACGAAGACATAAGTTATTCTTATAGCAAATGACTATTGGCGTTCAAATACAAAAGTATTACTCGAAGTATCTTTTCTAATGAATGGAACGAGCTAGATTCACGAGAATGATGTCGCCAAATTTATCGCATGCTATTACATATGAAAAGTGAACATGTTTTTCAATAGGAAATATATATTTTTTCATTTTATATGACTTTTTGATAATTTTTTTGAAAAATGTGCAATATCTCGAGAATGGTTCATGTTAGCGTTCTAAAATTTATGTTAATCGTTTTCTAATGAAAAATTACATAAGAAATGTCTATTTGCGTAACTTTAGTAGCGGTATTGATTTTTAACGATTTTTTCAAAATTTCACTCGAAAATTTAGGAGGGTTGTGAACATTCGATTACGTTTAAAAACAATGGACTTCCAGTGTTTACGGATTGTGATTTTTGTACCAAATCTCGTTCAAATCGGTCCATTCGTTCGTCAGTTATCGTCTCCACAGTCTCACTGACGCACATACACACACACACACACTCTCATACTTTCACACACACACAGACGTCACTTCAAAAATGTTTGATTCATTTTCAGGGATGCTTGAAACGTGCACTCCCGTCGAAAACTCGAATTCGAATTTTCGACCCCGTCACAATACTTTCCTTATACATTATGTATATAAGGAAAGTAAAAATGTAATTTAGACTAAACCCGTTGCCATTTGGTAAATGATAGTTAGGCCATTTTTTCCTGTCACACACTTAAGAGAAATATATACCTATGCAGATGAAGGAAGGGAAATTCTTAATTAGTATACATATATATACATATATGTATATATATTTATATATGTATATGCATATATGCATATACGCATATACATATATACACACACATATGTATATATTCAAAATCTTAAAATTAATATATGCTTTAGTTGATGTGGGTAAGTGTGGAATAAAAATGTATAACATAGTCTGCAGATTGCTCACATTCGGATACTTTTAAACTGAACTAATCAATATAAGGCGGCTAAAATAACCGTACATCAAAACGCATTTAAAATGGATCTAAATGTTTCGGGTTTGTTGAAGCAGGGCATTTTTAAACGCATTGCTGCCTTCTGCACGCTCAGTGACCGAAATCATTTGTATATATTCACTTTTCATAATTGCTTTAAGAGGCGTATTTGTAGAACGTGATTCTATTAAAGTCCCTGATCTGTCTGTATTATATGTTTATGAATATATTCTTCAATCATATTCTGTGCAAAATGACAAAGTATAAATTTTCTACGTGCGTTCTGGGTACATATCTTTGTGAATTTTTTATCGAATTCAAGTGATACGATGTAAAACGATGCAGAAAATTAGCCTAACCTGGTTGGTTGCTCTTTTAAAATCTGACCTCTTCACAACTGTCAGATTGGAGTATGTATTAAGAGTTGTGCAGACTGTCCTGATCAAAATCTCAAGGAATCAATTAGGGAGAGAACCCAAGTCAGCAAAATGCTGTCTTTCAGCGCCATCTAGTGACAGCTTGGGAAACCACAGTTGAAAGATTTTAACGTAAGTATATCCTGGGCAGTGCTTTCGGGTTAAAATTAAGTCAAGTTCCAAATCAAGGTTCGCAGTTTCGTAATTTTGAATAGAAGAGTAAAAATTCTAATAAAGGAAAATAAAGGGAAAATTAAGGGGTAGAGATGTGTTAGAAAATGCAGACTTAGATCCAAGAGAAGGGAAAGGGGCAGGGTCAACGAAAGGTAGGATTCGCATTTCACCAATGCAATATGAGCGCCAAATGTACTAGATGAACAGCATAGGAGGCCCTTATATTCTGATCAAAATGTCATAATTCCAAATTTTTAGATTAAGTAACACATTTGCCTTACGGCCAAGTAAATGACACAGCAATTCAGGATTGTTGTTGTTGTCGTGTCTCTAACATTACAATTAAGGAAGAATGAGTGCACTGCTTCTGTTTAGTCTAATGACCCAGGGCACCCGAAGGTAGAAGTCTGACTTCTGCCCCAAATAAGACATTACAACATCCATGCCTGCAGGCGGGACTCGAACCCGCAATCTGGCAGCCGAGCCATCACGAGGAAACGCCTGCCTCTTTGACCGCTCGGCCACATCGGCAGCAATTCAGGATTTGAACTGGAAATTATTTATTGTGCAGACAATAATAATACAGAAGCTGGCTGTATAAATAAACATAGACAGATACAAAACAGTCAGATTGCACTTGTTCATATACAGGGTGCAGCAGAAAGAACGTTCTGATTTGGCAGAAGCTTTGCTTCGCTCATAGTAGAGGTACAGCAGTGGGCATGGTCTCTTTTGACTTGTTTGTGCATGCCATGTTTAGTTTCTGTCATGGCTTGGAGCGGAGAGCATCGTGCTTTTGTTGTTGAAGAGTTTGTTACGAACGGTGAATCTGTGATAACGACGCAACGGGCCTTCTGAATACCCTTTCAGCTCGGACGTCATGATCCGGTTCCGACTGCACAAACAATTCGTCGTTGGGTTTCAAATTTTAGACGAACAAGTCCGGCTTTAAAAAGAAAGAGTCCTGGCCGCCATAGAAGCATAACAAGACCGGAAGATGTGGCAGCTGCTAGAGATTTCATACAGCAGTCTCCCAAGAGATCTGCACGCAAACACGCAGCTGCAGATACGGGGTGATATCGGTTGGCCACCGCGTTCGCCGGATTTGGCCCCATGTAATTTTTTCTGCGGGGCTATCTCAAATTAAAAGTGTACCAACACCGACCAACAAATTTGCAAGCACTCAAGGCAGCAATTACGCAAGAAATCACGGCGATTCCGCGGGACATGGTCCGCAGATCGCTGCAAAATTTCCGAAACAGACTTCAAAACTGCATCGACATTGACGGTCGTCATTTAACTGATGTACTCTTCAAAATTTAATGGATAACAATGGCATACTGTGTACTTTTCAAGTATAAAATATTTCTTTCTCTGTCTTGCTTTGTATTTTTTTATTGACGCTCCAAATCGGTACACTCTTTTTGCCGCATCCTGTATTAAAATATTGAAATTTGACCGGGTAATTGTGATAGAACTATCGTTACGCTAACGGAGCTAAAATCATACAAATAGTCGATTCTTACCAAACTCCATCATCGGACATCTAGATCTTACCCTAGGATCTAGAACTCCAGTGGGTACCAGATCATCAGTGGGTACCAGATCATCAGTGGGTACCAGATGGGCGATCATCGCTGCACAAATACTATAATATCATGCATCAAAGGAAGTGGGTTTTCTAAATAAGACGCACTCAAACAAAGGTTTAAACTTGAAGCAATCCCAACTCTCCCTCTCATTCACGATCCGAAACGTATTCTGTCGTTCTGCAGGAACGCAGAAATGTTACTCGGCTCGGCGATTGGTCTACATAACGGAACCAGTCAGAAATCGTTAATATAAAGTAAATTATAATGTAAAATTAGAGAAAACATCAGTGAAGATTATATAGACCTCACACACGGCCCAACCAGCAAAAATTTTGAATCAAAAGTTAACCCTCTTAACAGAATTGACCATGCAAAATGACCTTAACTTTCCCCAGTCCTCAACAGTCATTAGCCAAATACCTAAATCTTCGACTCCGGTCCGCTTATTTCCTATCGGAGTGAGATATTACTGTCCGACACTAATATCACCAAGCTCCGTTACAAAGCAGAGTTATCAAACCTAAGAAGGTTATGGATTTCCTTCATGGCCACTTTTAGTAACTGACTCTTAAGTCGTTGATTCAAGACTCATGTGACCACTCCTGACATTTTGAATTTACCAAGGAAATAAAACCTGTCGCAATACAAGACTATATATTAAGCATTTTATTTAATTTCATAATGGGTCAAGAATTGGCCCATTAGCAGGTCACATACGAGGGATCGCAACACATAAATCAACAGTCTACATATAAAATATATTTTTATTATAAATGGCATCATTGTGGTAATTTTTATTCTTCCTGTAACGTCATCTATACAATATTGAAATAATACAGGGGCCAGGCAACAGAATAATCGTTGCGCTAACCAACGTAATAGAATACAAATAGCCGATTCTTACCAAACTGCATTAGAGTACATCTAGATCTTGTTCTTGACAACTAGTGGGAACTTGATCCTGGCGATTATTGCTATACTAAACACTATTATCTCATGCACCAGAGGACTTAGAGTTTCCAAATACTACTCACTCACATAGCGACTCAAACTTCAAACAATTTCAAATCATCCTCTCATTTACGATTCAAAACATATCCTGGGAACGCAGAAATGTTGCTTGGCTCGGAAATTGGTCTACATAACGGAATCAGTTGTTAATATAAAGTAAAACATAAATTATAACGTAAACTAAGGGAAATAATAACTAAAGATTATATAGACTTTGCAAATTATATTCATGATCTTCACCAGCTAGAAATAATAAAAATGCAATTTTATATTCTTTCGTTGCCAGTCGAAAAATTAAACAATTACATCATTTTGTAGCACTCGGAAATAAGATTCAATATATTTTACCATTTAACATGTTTGCAGGATTATAAATTGTGTGAAGCCCTTATTCTTATAATTTGTTTTCAATATTCAGAAAAGGATTCACCAACTTTGATCGAGTTTGTATGTATTATATTTAAAGACCACTAGCTATTGAGAACGCGCGAAGCGTGGGGAAAATGACTAGTTGTGTTATATGCTCTTTTCTACGAAGTTTTCTAAATCGTTTAGAATAAAAAATGCCGTGTACGGTCGGAGTTAAAAACTGAGCATCACATTTAAAAATATTTTGATTTCAGAATATATTTGTAGACATTTTTAAGTTTGTCAATGTTAGAGAAACTGGCTCGCATAAAAAAATAAGTTCCAACTTTTCAAATAAGTTTAATTTTTTTAACAATGCATGCTGCTTAAAGTAAAAAATTAACCTCTTAATTAAACAAGAAAGATCAATCATGCTTAAAGCATTGATTATGAAACACTTTCCAACTTCAATGCAATTTTATTTAAACAAGTCTAAAATGCAATACATTCCTCGGTAATATTTTGAAACTTATCATAATACTGCATTAATTTATTATATTTGAAAACTTAAACCTTCATAAAAAAAAATGAACTTCATTCAAATGACGGCATTGAAATATAAATTGCCTGGTTTAAACATCTCTAAAATGTTATACATTCCTCGGTAATAGTTTTAGAATTATCATAATACTACGATAATTTATTATATTTGAAAACTTCATCGAAAACAACTGAAATTAATTCAAATGACGTCATAGAAAAAATAACACGCCTGGATCTCTCTATAAAAACAGGATTTCATATTAACTTTCTCCCATTCATCTCATTCATCACAATACTATAATAATTTATTTTATTTAAACATTTTGTTTAAGACCATGGAGCTACAAAAAATTAAACTCTATGCTTGAAACTTCATCGAAAAAAATCGTCCTTCTCTTTATGAAATCAATTAATATTTCATTCATATCAGCCATGCAGACTCCATGGACTAAATTATTTTGTGTTAAAAAAATACAGGAATTCTAATACAACTCATTCTATATATTTTGCTGTTTACATTTTACATAGGTGAAAAATAGGCTTAGTTGTAGAAATAATCAAATTTAGATGAGCATTTAAACTCAAATATATTGTCATTGCGTTGTTTCAGTATGTAGATGCACAGAATTTAAGCAAAAATAAAGTAGTTTTAGGACGGATACAACACTCAATATGAATTAAAAAGAACTTAAAAAAATCACGATTTTGAAACAAGATGGATGCCATATATCATTTTGAAGTGGGTCATATGATCGTTTCATATCATGGCCTCGTGATCGTTTCATATAAGAGGTGTAATTAATATTTTAATTTTTATTTAAAAAACTACTGAATATATTTCGCTGAATTTTTTTTTATATATTTTATGGAACAATTTAAATTTTACCTAAAATTTTCGAAGCAATTTGTGAATTTTAAATCCGCTTAAAAAATGTTTGAAAAATTAGGTCCCATAGGGCTCAATGTATTTCATTTTTTCGACCCGGGTTCAATCCAAAACTAATTGGGTGATATTATTCATTTATATTCCCATAGGTTCTACAGACCGTCTGAACAACATACTAAAATTTCATTTTGATTAAGTCATTTTTACGGCAGTTATCGTGCTAACGGACAGACAGACAGACAGACAGAATGAACAAAGTCATAAACACTTTTCAACTTTGTTGTAAAGTGTTAAAAATGGCTTATAGATGCTCTACCTTGTGGTCGATACTATAAGTATGTCCATTTTCAGCTTTATAGGGGACAGGTAAGCATCTTGGAAGTTTTAAATGTAAGCATTCTGGTAAGCACAGGTAACCATCCTGGATTTTTTTTTACCGTCCTTCATTTTGGTTTCCTCTTTGGGGGAAAAGGAAACATGTCTCTGAAGTTCCTCTTAATTGAAGCTACATCTCAAAGACTCCATTTTTAAGTCAGTCAGAGAATTCTGGAGGTTGTGAAAAAACTTTCAGAGAAACCTCTTTCTTTACGCTCCCGCCTCCCCACACCTCCCCAAGAAGAAGGAATCGCAAATCCCGTGTGTTTTACGATAAGTTTTTCCCTCGGATGGTTTTACAGGTGTGTAGAGATTTGACCTTCGAGGTCGCAGAAGGCTTCTGAAAAGTTCAGAACACTTTTCGAAACCCTCATTTTTCTGCCCCTGGAGGAGAGGGGATAAAAATCCGACTACGATTAGGTTCTGTTCCGTGGTTGTTAAAATTGTAGAAATATTCTGCCTTCTAGGCCATCGGGGGCTTTTAGACGGTCCTTAAAGTTTGACGAGAATTCATTTGGAAATAGTGAAACCCAATTAACGATTATATTGGATGGATAAAGGATGGCGATTACTTTTAATAGCTGCAAATATCACAGGAAAATATCATAAAAAAATCTGATGTGGGCGACACATGACTTTCCTTATATAATGCAATGAATTTACTACTTTTACAGTTAAAAAAATGTTATTCTTATAGTAGATACTTATATTCTTTCCAAGATATTGAATTTTCTTCAATTAGTTGTAATTTTGATTTATTTAGCGTCATTTTTATCCATTTGGCGAGATTTTTGTTAATTTGGCAACAATTAAAAAGTTGCCAAGTTGGCGACATCTCGCCAAATTCGTCGCCAAAATCTCGCCAAGCATTATGGACGAAGAAATAAGTTATTCTTACAGCAGATAAATAACTATTGGCGTTCAAATACAAAAGTATTACTCAAAGTATCTTTTTTCATGACTGGAACGAGCTAGATCCACGAGAATGTTGTCACCCAATTTATCGCATGGTGTTACACATGAAAAGAAAACATGGTTCTCAATAGGAAATATTTTTTTTATTTTATGACTTTTTGATAATTTTTTTGCAAAATGTGCAATATCTCGAGAACGGTTCATGTTAGCGTTCTAAAATTTATGTCAATCGTTTTCTAATGAAAAATTACATAAGAAATGTCTATTTGCGTAACTTTATTAGCGGTTTTGATTTTTTGACGAATTTTTCAAAATTTCACTCAAAAATTTAGGGGTGTTCTGAACATTCGATGACACTGGATGTAAAAACAATAGGCTTCCAGTGTTTACGGATTGTGATTTTTGTACCAAATTTCGTTCGAATCGGCCCATTCGTTCGTCAGTTATCGTCTCCACAGTCTCACTGACACACACACACACACACACACACATACTTTCACACACACACACACACACACACACACACACACACACACACACACACACACACACACATACACACACACATACACACACACAGACATCACTTCAAAAATGCTTGATTCGTGATCAGGGATGCTTGAAACGTGCTCTCCCGTCGAAAACTCGAATTCGAATTTTCGACCCCGTCACAATACTTTCCTTATACATTATGTATATAAGGAAAGTAATTAAGTTATAAACGGATTCAATAATTAAAAGTTTCAAACGTGCGTGGCGTTGACCAGCCGCTCTTACTGTAGCGCGGATTCCCCGGTTGGTTTCGGCTCGGGTGGGGTTATGACCTACTGGATGGGGTTTCTGTTCGCTTCCGAGGCGTCTTTGGCGACTCTTGACAGGGTATGAGTCTGCGGGCATTTGGGTGCCCTGGACGTTTGCTTGTGGCTTTGGGGCTATACTTGCCTTTTCTGTCCGTCGGTGCTAGTTTTCCATGGACCTTTTTGTATTAAGGGGTCCTTTCCCACCGCCACATCATTGTGTTCTAAACTTTCGGGTGAGTCGTATGGTTTAGGTCCCGGAAAAAATGTATAGTAAGATGTTCATTAAAATTATATAGTACGAAGACCCAATTGAACTACTTTGTGATCTAAGAAATGTTTATAAATTTTAAAGAAATTAAACCATTTGAAAATAACTATTTCAAAGACATTCCCAAAAATTTTAAATATTTAGATTTAAGAGGGAATTTATTCTCACACATTTCTGAAAACGCACTCATCTAAAATCGAAATTCTTAACCACATGTATACACTTACTGTAAGAATAGAAACTTTTATCTGCTGCGGGATGAGCCGAGACGGTTTACTTTTAGTTGAGTTTCAAGACAATTCCGGAGAAAAGATACCAAGAGACTTTTTCAATTATCCAGAAAAAATGTCCCTACGTGCAAAAGAAGTTGAATGCCTCTCGCCTGATATCTGCTAAAATATTCATCAACATCGGATATCTATTCGACTGCCAATGATCCAATCGGACTTAGAATAGGTGGGACTGTTCAAGTAATAAGTGCAGTTTTACGTTTGTTTATCCCAACGTCCATGTGGTTTGATAATGGACATGTAGTGTATGTTTCTAGTTTAAAAACTTCAGGTTTCTTTTGACTTTTAATTTGACTTTTGTTACTAGCTCATGTCATTCTTATTCCCCAAACATACTCTAGAATTGCTCACGAATCGCTCCAGAATCACTCACGTATTATTTTATGTTACGGACTTTCTTTATAGAATAAAAAATTAAATCCGATGTGGTCAGCACATGACTTTGCCTAAAGGCTCAAATTCATTATTATTTATTTCCTTCATAATTTCTTAAATTGATGTTAATTGCACATTATGGTGTGCAATTAATATTATACAATTAATATGATGCGATGCACTGAATTTTCAATTTAATTCAATTTTCGTTTTCATTTAGCGACTGGACATACATATTATTATCAAAGGTGACTTTGAAAAAATACAAAAAAAAAAAAACTAAACTATATCGAAAAAGGTTAGATCTATAATTATGGGGTTGACATTATTTATTTTGTCGTCTTACGTATAAAACAAGCATTTTGTTGATACATTTGATCATATGTAGTCTTTTCTTTTAGATTTGAACAATTTTTGGTGGCAATTTCGTACAAAATGGCCGTTTCTTTTTCCCAAATTGTACCAACAAATAATCAGCACCAAGAAGACCCATAACTTACTTACATTACAAAATGTGTGAAATTTGATCAATTGGTTATGGAGCTAGAGTAGATGCATGCATTGCACAGACATACATATATACAGACGTCATGTTAAGATAGTTTTTCTGGTTCTAAAGTGCTCGAAAAGTAGAAATTGCTCTAACTGATCTCTTAAATAATTAAAAAAATACTTTTAGAAACAACACAAGACATTTGATTAAATGTATCGATGAATTATATACAGAGATCCAAGGGAAGAACTTAAACTCCTTAATTACTTTCTAAGGAAAGGTTCGTGAACTGATCAGAAAAGAAATTTATTCCAAATTCAGCACGAAAATTATTCATTTTAATAGATGACATTTTTTCACTATAGGGAAAATAAATCTTATAACAACTAAAAGAAAGAAGTAATAGCCAGAGTATAAGGTAAAATAAAAAAGAAATTTCATAGTACAACTTTAGCGATCAACAGCCTCATTTTCTCTTTAAAAGCATGTAATTTAAACATACATCTATCAGAATAAAATGAAAAGTATTTTTCAAATACAACATTAAAAAATGTGCCACATCAGAAAAATTACTGTTTCAGAATCAAATAGCAGGAACGAGAAAACGTAGCAGTAGTTTATATGTGATTGGGTAAAAGGTTAAATAACTTTGCTCCAAAAAGAGTAAAAAAATCTTTTAACTTTAGAAAATAGAGCAAATGGTCTTCTGATAACATTAACTTTTGTATAAACTGTTTAATATTATGCATCTCCATCTTAAGTGATATACGTGTAGTGTTTTATACATATGCATACGTCTTAAAAGAAGAATATTTAAAGTATAAAAAATAGAAAGGCATATTCACGACAGTTTTCTTAGATAATATAATTCTCACAAAGTATTTATATACCAAAAATACGGAATTAAAAATATTCGAGTAAGCTGCACCCCCAAAAACATAACCCATGTTGTAATCTGGAATGGATTAATGAAAAATAAATCGTACATAATATATTTTTAGAAAGGATCTTCTTCAAAAATAAAATTTCGAAAAATTCTAGTTTAGTTCTTTAATAAGTTTATTTATATGAGAATTTCATGACAACTACAGATCCAAAACAATGCCGAGCTATGATATACGCGGTTGCTCTTTCTTTTAAATTTCTAACCGATTATGAAAAAAAAAAATTGTACACAACAACTAGGTTTGTACACAACAATCATAAAAACATAAATTATTTTGAAGTTTGCTGAAAAAAACGTTTTATTTTGCTTTGTTTTTTCACAAAATTCATGCTTAAGGAGTTTCGAATTCGTGCAAAAACTCTCCATATGCTATCTAATGCTATCTCTTCACATGCTATGCCCAACAGTTATCTCTCTATATTAAAAAAAAATTAACTGAAACCGCTGCTGCTGCTGCCACTGTTTGACAAATTTCTCGTTTCTCGAGATTCTTTGCTTCGTACCGCAAATACTATAGCATATAAAAACAAGAAATTAGGTACAATTGTAGAACAATTTTTGGAAAATACGCTGATATAAAGCGTTTTTCGATGTATATTGTAGTTTAAGAAATATTTAATTTCAAAATCAAAGACAAAACATTTGAGCTGCGAATTCGCGTTCTAGGTAGACTAACAATAGCAAGACAACGAATTTTTGGAGGGAGGTACATACACAGGTAAATTTCTTCTGAATGGACCCCTTTTTTTAATTTCGATGTAGTTTTTGAGATATTTTACTTTTTATGCACTTCCTGAATTGAAATTTTTTTCCCGTATCGACACGTCTAGCGATTTCTCTGTCTCGTACCGTAAAAACTATAGCATACAAAAATATGAAATTTGGTACATTTATAGAGAAATGAAAGTATAACACGATGAAACAAACCGTTTATCGATTTAAACCTTAGTTTGGCATCAAATAGCTCGCAAAGAGAGCTCTGGATCAAGGGATTAAGTTTTTGGATTCCCTGTACTGAGAAAAATCCCTGCTTTTATCTTCTGCGGAAAATTGGGAGCGATAGAAATATAGATTTTTAAAAGAAGAATTTTTAGGAGAAATAGGTATGAAGCGAGCTCTGTGAGCGCAGCGAATAGGAGCCGAAGTCTTCCGAATGGGGTTGGCAAAGTTCAGCGAGAAGGGGACAGAGCCCCCTAGTAAATAAAAAAAATAATAAAAAATCTTAGTGTTTTTAAATTAAATATAATATACAAACGTTTTAAAATGCAATGGACTATAGCCAAGATGAACTAAAATGTTTTAAAGGAATTATAATGAAGGAAAGGAATATATGCAGACAGAATTAAAGGAATATATGCATACAGAAACATATCAGAATTTTGAATTTTTTCCCACCTTGTGTTCCAGTGTACTTTCTTTACTGTGTAATACTAAGTAATGTGACATTAATTCTGTAGGTGAATGCATTTATATAAATATGAAGGTTCACGTTACATTTCTAGCATATCAGAGGAAAATTTTAAATGTCATCAATTTTGGCGTAAAGCCATTTGTCCAAAAATAATATAGTTTTGAGAAAACTGAATTTGTAAGCATCAGAGTAAAATTATGTTATTACTTTTCCTGTTATTAAATCTCGTCTTCTAGTTAACGTAGAGATGAAAATAAAACTGTTTTGTAAAGTATTATAAAGTGAGAATTATAGAGAAAGTATTATAAAGGAAAATATAGAAAAAATGTATTATTTTTGTCAATAATCACTGTATAAATGTATATTTGTACTTTATTCTCCATAATGCACTCAATGTCGTCACATCCACACTCAGTTTAAGAATTACAATAAGTTTTATGAAATACTAGCAGTATACCCGTTCTTCGTATGGAACATATAATGTAAAGAAACTTAAAATTCATAGTTAGACGCAAATTCTTATAGTATTCTAAATGACATTGTTATTCAACACTTTCTATTAAAATATTTAATTTAATTCTCCCAAAAATTAATATAAGAATCTCAGTTCTCGTTATACAAAATTACCTTCACAGGCATATCTGGAGATTAAAACATCCTAGTCTCATTTGTAAACAAATTTGCAAAAATATGAAATTAGATCAATTTATACCAAAATGCAAGTGCTAAAGTATGGTATTAGAAGATATACCGGTACCATTTTTATTATGTTTCAACAATTGGCTAAACTCAATATATGAGTTGGAAAAACTTTGCCAAAATAAAACAGAAGACTTAAGAAATTGAAAATATCAATAACCCCCGTAACCTTACAACCCGAAAGCTGTAATTCATATAATCCAGTCAAAAATGTATTTCCAATAAAATTTATTGTTATATAAATTTCTTTATTGCTTAAAGTAGAAAAGATTTAATAAAAATCGTCTGCTCTATAAACTCATTGGATTTAATTCCGTGGCTTAGCAACATAATATAAAATTTTTTGGAAATAAATTTACGGAAAAATATTGTTTGCATAATAGTATCTCTATGGGAGGTTCATTTTCCATTAATATCTCGACAATCCCTGGTCGTAAAAACTGGAAGCATGGAATAAGCTTTAAGTAGGGCTATTTTACGGTTATGCACCAATTTCGGTGCAACTGAATTGATGAGACAAATATACAAGCACATAAATAAATATACAAACAGATTTTAAATTTTATTCATATAGGTTAAATGAAAATAGTATAACCTTAAACTAGAAAAGAAAATTGAATAATTTTTGTTTTGAGTACATTAATATTTACACTATATTAAAAAGGAAGAATTATTTATAATATATAAATTCATTCGCATATGGTTCTGTGAAGCATGTAAATCAGAAATATATTACAATGCAGTTTTATCAGCCACACACCTTAATTTACCATTAATTCTGAATTACACAAATTATTATTAATAACATCAAAGATAAATCATGAAGCATTGATTATGAAATTTTTCCAACGGTCATGCAATTTTATTTAAGCTTCTCTAAAATGTGATACATTTAATGCTGATATTTTTAAATTATCACAATACGACAATAAATTATTACACTTTAAAACTTAAAATACAAAATGAAATTGATTCAAATGACATTATCGAAATATAAACTGACTGCCTCTATATATAAAATCAATGAATATTTCATTCATATCAATTATACTCCAGACTCCAGAGCTAAATAATTTTGTATGAAAACAAAATCAGCAATTTCGGACCAATCTGGAGAATAAAACATTTTAGTCACATTTGTAGACAGATTTATAAAATATGAAATTAGATCAATTTGTACCAAAATGAAAGTGCTAAAGTGTGGTATTAGAAGATATACGCGTACCATTTTTATTATGTTTTAACAATTGGCTAAACTCAATATATGTGTTGGAAAAACTTTGCCAAAATAAAACAGATTACTTAAGAAATTGAAATTATCAATAATCCTGGTAACTTTACAACCCGAAAGCCGTAATTCATATAATCCAGTCAAAAATGTAACTCCGTTAAAATTTATTGTTATATAAATTTCTGTTTAAAGTGGAAAAGATTTAATAAAAATCGCCTGCTGTATACACTCATTGGATTTAATTTCGTGGCTTAGCAACATAATATAATATTTTTTGGAAATAAACTTACGGGAAAATGCAACTCACCTTACAATCGCTTGATTTGTTTACATTTTACATGGTATAGAAGTTAGGCTTCGTTGTAGGAATAATCAAATTTTAATAATCATTTAAAAGAAAAAATATTGTAAATACGTTGGAACAGAATTTAGATAGAGATAATATGCCAAAATAAAGCGGCTTAATAACGGATGCAACATTAATATAAATTTAAACAATCTTTAAACATTTTCTGTAACAGCGGAAACATTGGAGGCTATATATTATTTTGCAATGAGTCACATGATTTCTTCATATATCATGGGTGTAATTATTATTTTGAATTTTCATTTAAATAACTACCCAATTCATTTTGCTGAAATTTTTTTAAAACATTTTTTATTGTTAATTTGGATATATCCTAAAATTTCCGTAGCAATTTGTAAATGTTTGTAAATATCAATTTCACTTTAAAAATGTGTCAAAAATGAAGACCCATAGGATTTGATGTATTTCATTTTTTAAATCCGGGAAAAATCTGAAACTAATTGGATGATATGATTCATTTTCATTTCCAAACATCCCACAGACATTCTCCCCAACGTACTAAATAGTTTTTTTCCCATAAAGTCATTTTTGCAGTAGCTACCGTGTGAACAGGCACACAGACAGAATGACTAAAATCATAAACACATTTCAACTATGTCGTAAAGTATTAAAGACCATAAAAAATCTGATGTGGGCAGCACATGACTTTCCTTATATAATGCAATGAATTTACTACATTTACAGTAAAAAAAAAAATATTATTTTTATAGTAGTTATTTATATTCTTCACAAGATATTGAATTTTTGTCAATGAGTCGTCATTTTCTATGTCGTCATCATCAATGAGTCGTCATTGATTTAGCGTCATTTTTATCCATTTGGCGAGTTTTCGTTAATTTGGCAACATTTAAAAAAGTCGCCAAGTTGGCGACATTCCACCAAAATCGTCGCCAAAATCTCGCCAAGCGTAATACACGAAGAAATAAGTTATTCTTACAGCAGATAAATGACTATTGGCGTTCAAATACAAAGGTATTACTCAAAATATCTTTTTTCGTGAAAGGAACGAGCTAGATCCAAGAGAATGATGTCACCCAATTTATGGCATGGTATTACATATGAAAAGTGAACATGTTTTTCAATGGGAAAAGTTTTTTTTTATTTTATGACTTTTTGAAATTTTTTTTGAAAAATGTGCAATATCTCGAGAACGATTCATGTTAGCGTTCTAAAATTTATGTCAATCGTTTTCTAATGAAAAATTTCAAAGAAATTTCTATTCGCGTAACTTTATTAGCGGTTTTGATTTTTTGACGATTTTTTCAATATTTCACTCGACAATTTAGGGGGTTCTGAACAATCGATTGCGTATAAAAACAATAGGCTTCCAGTGCTTACGGGTTGTGATTTTTGTACCAAATTTGAATCGGTCCATTCGTTCGCATGTTATCGTCTCCACAGACTCACTGACACACACACACACACACACTTTCACACATACACACACACACACCCATACTTTCACACACACACACACCCATACTTTCACACACACACACACACACACAGACAGACATCACTTTAAAAATGTTTGATTCGTGATCAGGGATGCTTGAAACGTGCTCTCCCGTCGAAAACTCGAATTCGAATTTTCGACCCCGTCACAATACTTTCCTTATACATTATGTATATAAGAAAAGTAATAACTCTTAACCGAATTCCAAATTACACTTCTAAATCATATACAATATACTAATTTCTTTAAAAGCAAAGTATGATCTACGATGTAAAACGATTACTTTATATCAATAAATATCGAAAAATAAAACTGCTTATGATAGCAACATGTTCAATCTATATAAATAAAAATGAAAATCTGTCTGTCTGTCTGTCTGTCTGTCTGTCTGTCTGTCTGTCTGTCTGTTTGTCACACCATCACGGGAGAACGGCTGAACCGAATTTGATGAAATTTTGTGGGTAGCCCAGAAATAGCCCCACTTAAAATTATATCCGTGTTTTGAGTTTCTACGACCAGTGGTTCTCGAGATATTAGTAAAAAACGAAATTTTCGTTTGTCTCATCATCACGGAAAAACGGCTGAACCGAATTTAATGAAATTTAGTGAATAGCCTTGAAATATCCCCCCATAACTTTTGTCCAAGTTTCGAGTTTCTAAGACCTGGGGTTGTCGAGATATTAATGAAAAACGGAACTTTTCCCTAGGAGTTCTACTCCCTAACTCCGTGGTTTATCCAAACGAAAAGCTTGAAAATCGTTTGAAAGTGAATTAAAATTTAATCTCTGAGTTTGATGGGAGATTTTTTGCGTTAATTAGTCACTTTCTGAAACCATGAATTGTTTGAAACATGATTTAAAGGGGAAATCTATCTCCATGGTTCATGGTTTATTTAAAACAAGCTTTTACGGAACAATGAGAAGTATAGAGAAATCAAAATCGTTATTTAATTTCGCAGTTTATGTTATAAGACATGACATATTTAACATGTTATAAGATTCTATCTTATATCATGTTACTCAGAAACGCAATTAAATTAAATCTGTCTGTTAATTTCAATAATTATTTTTTCGATTTGAATAATAAATAAATGGATATAAAAATATATTTTAGAAAAGAACGATTTGATTTTTCTTATAGCATTTTTGACTGCATAATATCAATTACGGTCTTCAGGTTTAAAAATTATTATTATTTATATTTTCGGGGATTATTGATTCAAGGATTACTGATATTTTCAAGTTATTATGCAATTATTTTATTATGACAAAAATTGTTTAAACTCATATATTGTATGTTGTACGAATCTTCTACAAATACACGTGTATATCTTTTAATCTACGAGAATATAAGTAGTACAGGTATATATTGACATATGTTTTGATATATATTGGCATATATTGGAATCAATTACGACCTTCTGGTATAAAGAGTACGGATATTATTGATGTTTTCAATTTATTACGTCATCTCTTTTATTTTGGCAAATATTTTTGAGACGCATATTGTAATACGGGTAATCTTCTACTAACACATTGGCATATTTTCTGATCTGCGACAATATAATTAGTACGGGGTTGCATATATTCATTCAATTCCTATTTTTTCTTCTGTAAATTTGCTTACAAAAGGGGGCAGGATGTTTTATTCTTCAGATCTGATCGTGAAGATAATTTTGCATAGTGAGAACATATATTCTTAACCTTCTCTTTAGGAGCAATAAATTTAATATTTTAACAGAATTTGCACATGATTGCGAACTTTAAGTTTCTTTAAATTATACACTCCGTACGAATAACGGGTGTGCTGTTAGTGGTTAATAAATTTTAACATTTTAGGAGGATGTATCATGTTGCTCGGCATCGCAATTAAATTAAATGTGTTTGTTAATGTTTTTATTATTTTTTTTCGATTTAAATAATAAATAAATGGATATAAAAGTATATCTTATGAATGGACGGTTTGATTTTTCTTTTAATTATATTAATTGCTGACTGCGTACATCAAATTTCATTTATTTTGGCAAAGAGTTTTCAAGCTTATATCGTATTTAGCTACTAAACTCATATATTGTGTTTAGCCAATAAATTCATATAGCCGATTGTTGAAACAGAAAAAGAGTAGAGCGGGTATATCTTCTAATACAATTGTAGTGTTTTCATTTAGTATATTGAAACGGGATAAGAATGTTTCATTCAGATCTGCAAATTCAAAGCTACGAATTTGGAGGGATATCGCTAATTTGACAACTTTTCTTAAACTTTGCCAAATTGACGGAAATGTCGCCAAATTGATATAAACGACACACAAACAGCTGCCATAAACCTTCGGGTTGGTCGTGTGGCTTGGGTCTTCCACATATCAATGAAATTTTTTTTTGTTTTGTTAGAAGAGAGTACTGAAATGATGTTTGGTTAGCATTTATCTGTCAGACCAACCATCCTACTTAGTAATACATTTAGCGAATTTTTAAAATGTCACCAAATTGATAAAAATGTTTTCAAATCTATAAAAATATCTTGAAATTGATAAAATTGCGCTACATAAATGATATTAATTGTTTTTTGTTAGGGGATAGTATTGTGATGATATTTCGTCAATTTGTCGCAAAGTGGAACTGTCAGTTCTACAGTCCCACTTGGCGATAAATTTGGCGATTTTTTAAAATGTCGCTAATTTGACGAAACTGTCGCCAAATGTTCCATAGAAATATAACTATTCAGACGATATTTTTTCTACCAATTTATTTGAAGCAAATGATATCATGTCGCTTAGCAACGGATTTAAATCCAATGTGTTTATGCGGCAGACGATTTTTATTAAATCCTTTCCGATTTGAATAATGAAGATATGTATATAAAATAAATTTCATTGCCATTTCATTTTGGACTGGATAATATCAATTATACTCTTCAGGTTTAAACATTATTATTATTGATATTTTCCGGAATTATTGATTCAGGGATTATTGATATTTTTAAGTTATTACGCCATTGTTTTATTGCGGCAAAAATTGCTGACACACGCATATTGTACGTTGTACGAGTAATCTTCTAGGAATGCACGTGTATATCTTCTAACCTACGAGAATATAAGTAGTACAGGTATATTGGCATATATTTTGACATATATTGGCATATATATTGGAATCAAGTACAGTCTTCTGGTATGAAGATTAAGGGGATTAATTATATATTCAATTTATTACGTCGTCTGTTGTATTTTACCAAAAAACATTTGAGACTCATATTGCAGAACGGGTAATCTTCTACTAATAATCGGACATTATAAGTAGTACGTGTATATCTTCCCATATAATTTTAGCACTTTAATTTTGATATATATTGGAATAAATGACTGTCTTCAGATTTAAAGATCACGGGTTTATTGGTATTTTCAATTTATGCATGTAATCTACTAATACAGGTTTTATTTTCTAATATTCGCGTATATAATTAGTACGGGTCCCATACAATTTTAACGCTTTTATTTTGCATATATTGATTCAATTCCATATTTTTTTTTATATTTGCTTACATAAGGGGTCCAAGATGTTTTATTCTTCAGATATGTCCATGAAGATAATTTTATATAGCGAGAACAGAGATTCTTAAACTTCTTTTTAGGAGCATTATATTAAATATTTTAACAGAATATTTTGATTAAACATGTCATTTAGTATACTATAAGAATTTGGGCATGATTATGAATTTCAAGTTTCTTTATATTATATACTCCGTACGAAGAACGGGTATGCTGCTAGTACTTACTAAAAAGAAAGCAGACTAGAACAGACGGAAAGCAGACGTTTTTATACGGAATTTCATATCTCTGTTTCCTTTAAGGAAGAATTGAAAGTGTTATCCCTAAATATATCTGAAATGATTTTCTTAGAGTTTAAATTATTGTAAGAATTATATAGAATATGAAGCAAAACATCCTCCAAATTTAGATTATTGAGAAAACCTAACTGGCATTTGCTAAAAAAAATCTGATGTGAGCAGCACGTGACCTTCCCTACATCAAATTCATTTTATCTTAATTCTTTAATAATTTATTAAATTGAGTTTAATTTCTCAGAGTAACAAGCATAATTATTTGAAGTAACACTGAATTTGTTCTTTGAACTTTCTGGCAGGGCGTATTTTCAAAGGAGGTGTAGCAAAAATGCAAAAAAGTAAAATATCACAGTTTGTCCCATTATAATGGGGGTGGTCTTATGCTCTTCATCATCGAAATTTACGTATAAAACAAGCTCTCATACATTTATGCATACTTAGTTTTTAACACTTTACAACAAAGTTGAAAAGTGTTTATGACTTTGTTCATTCTGTCTGTCTGTCTGTCTGTCCGTTAGCACGATAACTGATGTAAAAATGACTTAATCGAAATGAAATTTTAGTATGTTGTTCAGACGGTCTGTAGGACATATGGGAATATAAATGAATAATATCACCAAATTAGTTTTGGATTGAACCCGGGATAAAAAAATGAAATAAATTGAGCCCTATGGGACCTAATTTTTCAAACATTTTTTAAGCGGATTTAAAATTCACAGATTGCTTCGAAAATTTTAGGTAATATTCAAATTGTTGCATAAAATGTATAAAAAAAAATTCAGCGAAATATATTTAGTAGTTTTTAAATAAAAATTAAAATAATAATAACACTTCGTATATGAAGCGATCACGTGACCATGATATGAAAAGATTACGTGACCCACTTCAAAGTGATATATGGCATCCATCTTGTCTCAAAATCGTGATTTTTAAAGTTCTTTTTAATTCATATTGAGTGTTGTATCCGTCCTAAAACCACTTTATTTTTGCATAAATTATGTGCATCTACATACTGAAACAACGCAATTACAATATATTTGAGTTTAAATGCTCATCCAAATTTGATTATTTCTACAACGAAGCCTATTTTTCACCTATGTAAAATATAAACAGCAAAATATGTAGAATGAGTCGTATTACAATTTCTGTATTTCTTTAACACAAAACCATTTAGTTCATTGAGTCTGCATAGCTGATATGAATGAAATATTCATTGATTTTACAAAGAGAAGGACGATTTTTTTTCGATGAAGTTTTACGCATAAAGTTTAATTACTTACAGATCCATGGTCTTAAATTTTAAATAAAATAAATAATTATAGTATTGTGATGAATGATATGAATGGGAAATTATTTATGAATGAAATGCTGCTTTTATAGAGAGAGCCAGGCGTGTTACTTTTTCTATGACGTCATTTGAATGAATTTCAGTTGTTTTCGATGAAGTTTTTAAATATAAAAATTATAGTATTATTATGATAATTCTAAAATTATTACCGAGGAATGTATAACATTTTAGAGATGTCTAACCCAGGCAATTTATATTTCAATGCCGTCATTTGAATGAAGTTCATTTTTTTCGATGAAGGTTTAAGTTTTCAAATATAATAAATTCATGTAGTATTGTGATAAGTTTTAAAATATTACTGAGGAATGTATTGCATTTTAGACTTGTTTAAATAAAATTGCATTAAAGTTGGAAAGTGTTTTATAATCAATGCTTTAAGCATGATTGATCTTTCTTGTTGTTTATTTTAGATTTTGACGATTTTTATGGGCTATTTCGAAACAAAAGGCAGGTTATTTTTTCCCAAATCGTACAAAAATCTAATCAGCAACATCTAATCAGCAACTTTTGACTTATAGTGACTTTTCTACCAGATATGCATAAAGCAAAATAAAAACAATGGACTTGTATTTGAGGATTTCGAAATCTTCAAATTCAGCGAACACTCTTATATATATATTCTATTTTTCTATTCAAAACTTTATCAATCCAAAACGTGTAAATTCAACAAAAAATTCAAATTATATTTTTAGAAATAAATTCCATTATTTTCACTATGCGTTATATACTATTACGTCTGATAGAGAAATTAAAAGAGCAAACTGATGATTTCTAGTATAAGTGCTAATTTGGTTGCATCAGAAAATATGTGTTCTTCCTAAACTGGAATTTTGTTCTAACATGCGTAAATTCAAAGAAAATAGCACATTCCAATTTTCAGCCCCATTCTATATATTGTAATACTTTATAAATTATAGTATGTATCATAGAAAAATTAAAAGTGTGAACTGATAATGTATAATGCAAGTTCTAAATCGGTTAGATCATAAAATTTTTGCTCTCCCTAAACCAAATTTTCGTTCTAAAATGTGTAAATTCAACGAAAATTGGATTTCGAATTTTCAACTTCATTCTAATATGTTCATGAATTTCACTATGTATTACAAAAAATTGAAAATTGGGATTAAAAATTTGTATTGCAAGTTCTATGCCGGTCACCTAATAAACATTATACATAAAACACAAAATCAGCCTATAAGAAATGAAATTGTCAGTTCCCGTAGAAGTTCGCACAAATAGGGACTAATAGCAAATTTCTTGTTGCTATTGCAGATATCGGCTGTTCCAAGATAATCGGTTAATCCAAATTTATCGGCTGATACTTCCCTATCAGATAATTTTTCCCTACAGATATTTTAACGCATAATAAATGCAATAAGTTGCGCATTGTTGGCAATTTCATTGGGATCGTCATTCTTATAAATTTTGTACACTTCCTACACCAACTTTAAAGTAGAGATTAATTATAAAGTTCGCAGTTTTTCTAAAGAGTGAAAAAAACTAAACATTCTGAACAGGAGACTATTTTTTACTTTCCCTGCAATACATGGTAATGTATAGGGAAAGTATTGGAATCATGTCGAAAATCGCAACTCGAGTTTTCGACGGATCTACACGTTTCGAGACTTCTAGAATACGAAAAAACCATTTTTATCGTGACGTCTGTGTGTGTGTCTGTGTGTCTGTCTGTCTGTCTGTGCAGATTTTGTATCCACTCTAACTAAAAAACTAATGGACCGAATTTCACAAAATTTGGTAGGTAAGTCACTTATGAACGAGTCTGGTGCTGAATAGTTTTGGGTACGATTTGGGATAACAGAACCCGCCTTTTTTGCGAAATGGCCCGCAAAAGCTTGTATCCACTCTAACTGAAAAACTAATAAACCAAATGTCACAAAATTCGGTAGATGAGTCACTTATGGTTTACTCTGGTGCTGATTAGATTTTAGTACCATTCGGAAAAAAATAACCTGCCTTTTTTTGAAAATGGCCCACAAAAATCGTCAAAATCGAAACTAAAGAACTAGGTATACTCAAATATATCCATTAAATGCTTGTTTAATGCGTAATTTTTAACGACGAAAAGAATAAGACCAACCCCATTACACTAGGACTAGCCGTTCTCGAAATATTTTAGTTTTTCGTATTTTCTCTACGCCACCTTTGAAAATAAATCCGGTTACCGACTGAGAACGAAAATTGAATTAAAAGTGAAATAAATTTAATTTAAATAAAGAGAACGTGGATAAAAGTCTGCAGGGAAAGTCATGTGCTGTCCACATCAGATTTTTATCTTTTGTCATGTTTCTTTTCGTCACCGTTCAGAGCAAGCATTACAAACTTTTAAAAGTGAGAAAAAAATAAATTCTCCATATTCCTACCACGAACAAAATTCTACTGCCGCCAGCTAAAAGCTTTCTTCTCTCTCTAAATGTGGGACACTTTTAAGGATAAGATACTTTGTAATGCTCTTTATTACAAGCCAGAAGAAAAGAAAACTGAAATGCCGTGTTCGACTTTGTATTTTTACATGAGACAGAAAAAATAATACATTTGTAAGATTGGAAACAGATTGCGATCGATGGAATAAAAATTCCAAGTAGAAACAACGAATATAGTACGAACAATATTCTTGTTATGCTTGCCCCCAAAAGCAATACACACGATACAGTAAAACTTCGTAAAATGCAGCATATATGCATAAATTAACTGGTGAGTCAGTTTAAAAGTTCTCATTCTGTTTCAAGACCGACAAAAAGAGATTTTCGCTTAAACTATATGTAAAAGTAAGTAGATATTATTGAAAACGACGAAAACCAACTAGAACAAACAGAAAAAATTAAATTCAAATAGGAACAGCCTAGTTTCGGAGGACATATGAGTGAATTTCATGATATAAAATACAGGAAAAGAATGTTTAAAATCCGGAAAATATAGACATATACTCGAGAAAAGAAGGAAAAAGACAGTAATGATAAATAAATTATACCAGAGATTTCAAAGTAGAAAGGTAAAAATGACAATGGTAAAAATAGTACTGGGTAAAAATAGTACTATCAGGAGGCTAACCTGAGGTATAAATAGCAGGAGGTGGTCAGTCAGATTGTCAGTTGCCCGCCAATCTGACATTAGAGGTGGAGGATGAAGAGTTCACTTAGACGAGAAGAGCCTGCAATTTCGTCCCAGTAGCTTAATGGTAGAACATCGGCTGGCGAGTTTGGAGATCTAGGATCTGATTCCCGGTTAGGGCAAAAGGGTTCTTTATAACCGAAACATCATAACATATCTGAATCTACACAATAATATGGCATATGCGAACCTAAATAATAATTTGTCGTATGTGAACTGCAAGAACATGACATATATGAATATAAGTAATAGCGTAAAGTCAATATCGGTAAGAGAGTAAAATCTCATTGTAAAATTTTAAGCTCAATGTCTTTTTAATGAGTTACAGGAAAACTAAAAACATTCAGAATAAAAACTGCTTCTCATATCCTTCGTCACATTTTTATTCGTTGTAAAAGTCCCCTAAATATTTTTTATCAGAGAGAAAACATAATACTCATTATTCTTTTCAGGCACAAAATTCAAATGCCGCCAGCTAAAAGCTTTTCGTTTTCGAAATGTGGGACATTTTTAAGAATAAGTCGTCTTGTAATGCTCTTAACACCAAACAGAAAGAATAATCAAACAAAAACTTTTTATTTTACTTATAGTTCTATTTTGGAACTGGTAATATATATATATACAGAGTGTTCAGAAAGTTCCGGAACGGCGCAATATCTCGAGAAATACACTTCGGATAAAAAAAAAACACGTATTCAATATTTTTAGAAAAGCTATCCAATGATACCAAAATTGACCCCCTCCCCCTGGGGAGAGGTGGTGGGGCAACTTTGAAATCTTCAATGGGAACCCCCATTTTTTATTGCAGATTTGAATTCTCCAGAAAAATTTACATACATATGACCTACGATTTTGATTCAATCACCCCGATCATGAAAGGGAAGGGGAGTTACAGAAAAAAAAAACACCCTGATCATGAGAAGCAAGAGGACTCATGTTAATGACTCTGCAGTGAACGGTTAGCGGGGGGAGGGGATCAATTTTAGCATCATTGGATAGTCTTTTTGAAAATATTGAACACGTAATTTTTTATTTTTCTATCCGAAGTGTATTTCCCGATACATTCCCAATTTTAAACGTTTGTGCCCCACATCCATTTCTCCCGATTATAGCGCCGTTTGTGGGAGCAAAAATCCAAAATCGTATGTCAAATGTATGTAATTTTTTTTGGAGAATCCAAATCTGCAATAAAAAATGGGATTTCCCATTGAAGATTTCAAAGTTGCCCCACCCAAAGTTGGTGATGGAGATTTCAAATTCGGTGTATGGGTAGATAATTTGGAAGGAAGAACGTGTACAATTTCAGTTTTCCAATATTCTCTACTTTAGGGGGTGGCGCACGACAAAATGTTCGATTTTTCGAATAAGTTATACACGCTCCTTTGAAATGTGATAGAGGCTTGATATTTGGCATATGGGCCAATAATCTGATAAAAAACCCAAGGCGAAAGAGTTTTTCCTAAATGTCCATTTATGGCAGTGCTCTACAGAAAGACTTTCGAATGGGGAAAGGATAAAATAGCATGCTTCGGGATGAGATAGACACTTTAAGTTTGTGTATGGGTAGATGATAGTTCGAAAGAAGAAGTGTGTAATTTAAGTTTTCCAATATTTTCTTTAAAATTTCTGCACACCAAAATATTCGATTTGCAGATTAAATGTGAAACCTCGAATTATTCAAAAATTTACATTATTTGGGGGGGGTTGCTTATTACGAAACCGTTAATGTTCAACGGGTATTCGACTAGTATATAGTAATTGCCAAGTGTCCGTCTGTCCGTCTGTCTGTCTGTCGGACAGACGGACACTTGGCAATTAGTACGCATTTTTAGGCACTTCGAGAATACATAGAGACTTGCAATTTGGAACGCGGTTCGGTCGTTCGATAAAACCCCCTAGAAAAATCGAATTTTTCAAAATCGTTCTCTAGAGGGGGGTGCTCTACACCAAAACGTTCCAAAGATGAAGTAATAGGAAAAACATGCTTCGCGATAGGATAGAGACTTCAAATTTGGTGTACGGGTAGATAGTTTGAAAGGAAGAAAGTGTGAAATTTCAGATTTCCAATATTTGCTACTTTGAGGGGTGCCGCACACTAATATGTTCGATTTTCCGAAAAAATGAGGCAAGCTTCCGTTTAAATGTGATAAAGGCTTGATATTCGGTATATGAGCCAATCATCTGATGAAAAAACCCAAGACAAGCAGAGTTTTTAAAAAATGTTCATTTATGGGTGTGCTTCACAGAAAAACGTTCGAAATGAGAAATAATTAAATAGCATGCTTCGGGATGAGATGACTTTAATGCGGTATACAGGTAGATAGTCACACCAAAACACTCGATTTGCCGAATAAATGTGAAACGCGAATTATTCCAAAATTTACATTATATGTTGCTTATTGCGAGACTGTTAATTTTCAACGGTCTAGTATATACAGGATTAGCAAGAAATAAGTTTCTCACTTCAGAGGGCTTTAGAATGCGTTCTATTGGTCCAAATGATATAAAATTTGAAATACAGATGATGCGCTTGACATTTATTAAATCAAAAATTTTATTACAAAAATCCGCCGATAGGTGGCGCTGTAACACACATAACAACATTTAATGAGCTTTATAATTGTTATAAAACATTAAAAAATAGCATTAAAACTGCTCAATATGTCTCCCTTCATGTTCAACAATGTTCTCTAATCGCAGAACCATATTTTCCACAGTTGACCGGAGTAAGTCTGCCGGAATATCAAGCACATGGCACCGAATGCTGTCCTTCAGATCTGGCAGAGATACTGGCCTTTTACGGTAGATATTGTCCTTGAGGAAAACCCACAACCAAAAGTCGCAGGGAGTGATATCCGGCAAACGAGGGGACTATGCTGTTAGAAAATTCCGGCTGATCACCCGTTCAGCTGTGAAATGCTGTGTTAGCAATTGCTTTACACTACGCTCAATGTGAGGAGGTGAGCCATCCTGCATGAAAATGATGTCCTGAAGGCATCCACGCTGTTGAAGTTGTGGGATTACAAAATTTCTCAGCATATCACGGTACCGTAGTCCTGTGACGGAACAGGTTTTGATTCCAGTTGCAGTTACCTCTTAAAAAAATACGGTGCAATGATAAAGGTAGCCGTAAAACCACACCATACTCTCACTTTTTCAGGATGCAAAGGTTGTTCCTGGATAGCGTGAGGGTTTTCCGCTGCCCAAATTCGACAATTATAGGTGTTAACTTGCCCATTGAGGCAAAAGCGGGCTTCGTCAGTCCACAGGATGTTCCATGGCCAACTGACGTCAACCACCATTCGAACAAGGAACTGAAGTGCAAAAGTTTTACGAACCTCTCAGTCTCCGTCCTGCAATAGGTGCGCAGGCTTGATTTTGTAGGTTTAAAAATTCAAAATCCGCCGTAAGATTTTTCGTACAGTGGAATACGTCATATCCAATACACGGGAAATATCTGGCACACTCACACTACCATGCGGCGAATGACTGCTCGCTTCAACGACCGCGTTAGCCACATTTTCGACGCTAAAAGACTAGATTGGCTTTCGTCCCCTACCTGGAAGAAAGCCAAGTTGCCTAGTTGTTTCAAATTTCTTTATCAACTTGCGTAGGGCACATGGAGACATTGGACCTCTTCGTAGTATCTGCTTCATATGACGGAATTCTTTTACAGCTGCAACGCAGTTCTGCTGGTTCTGGTAGAACAATTTCACCAGTAGCGATTTTTCTTGCAACGTTGGCATGATGTGCTGAGAAGTAACTAATGCTCGTGCAAAATCCGCCTTATTTTTATCCAAAGAATAATGCTACTAGGCATGCGCTGTAACGCAAATAATGTTTCACGTTTTCAATATATGCAAATAAATACCATTTGTGTTATAGCGTCATCTATAAGTGAATGTTGATACTAAAATTTTTGAATTAATAAATGCCAAGCGCATCATTTGAATTATCTGTATTTCAAATTTTATCTCATTTGGACCAATAGAACGCATTCTAGAGCCCTCTGAATTGGGAAACTCATTTCTTGCTAGCCCTGTATATAATACCGGATAGTTAGAATTAAAGTATATCTGTCCTGAGCACTGTATAAAAAACAGAGGTCATAAGAACACCAAATCTGCGTGGTATGCAGTTCAGAATATGGGTAAATGAAAGTTCCTCCCCTGCCAAAAAAAGTTCCAAAAAGGACCAATAGGGGAAGAGATGGTGCCGCTGCAAAAATTCACTATAAAAACATAATTCAATGAAACGACTTCGCAGTCGAGATGCACATTAAATACAAATTGTAAGTGGTATACGCGTGCGATAGATACTGGACATAGTAATAAACACCCAAATGTCAATTTTATTAATGCATCCAGAACATGTTACACATGGAATGCAGACATGAAGAAGGCTGCAGAAAGGCAAGTCATTGGAAGTGTTGAATGTGTCCACCGTGTTGAAGAAGCAAAAACTGGTACCGTATGGCAGCGTGTTCGACAGCTGCACAAAGCTGATCTGTTGAGAAGCTGCATGTGTCCAAGATGAAGCTGTCCTGCAAATTTGCAAGGTTGCGAAGTCCCCGATAAACCATGCTTATCAGGTAAACCCCACAGCCAAAACTCACAAGGGTTCAGATGTGGTGAACAGGGTGCCCATAAAGATGGAAATACGCGACTGATTACTCGATTTTCTGTAAAATGTTGTCGCAATAACTGTTGAACAGGATGGTCAATATGGGGAGGTACTCCATCTTGTTGGAATATGGTAGAGCTGAGGCATTCTCGTTGTTAGAGATGAGGAATAACGAAGTTCTGCAACATGTTCCTATAACGAACATGTGACTGAACAGATCTTGTGGATGGATTACTTCAAAAAATAGGGATCAATCAGAAATGTTTCTGTAAACCCAATCCAAACGGTTAGTTTTAGAGAATGTAAGGAGATCTGTTGAAACTGGTGAAGATTTTTTATTGCCCAGATGCGGCTGTTTTGGGTGTTTACTGCTACACACACACAAAAAAAAATTTGCCACATCACTCCTCAAGATGTTCCAGGGCCAGTTGGAGTCTACATGCATGCGTGCAAGCCGTTTCATTGAATTATATTTATACGAGGCACAGTTCAGAGCGCTATCTATTCCCTTATGGGTCAATTTTTGAACTAATTTTTTTGTGCATCATTCGTTTTCCTATGTTCTGAAATGCATAAAATGCAGATTTGGCGTTCTTATGACCAGTGGTTTTTAACACTTCACAACAAAGTTGAAAAGTGTTTATGACTTTGTTCATTTTGTTTGTCTGTCTGCCTGTCTGTCTGTCTGTCTGTCCGTTAGCACGATAACTGCCGTAAAAATGACTTGGATTGAACCCGGGTTGAAAAAATGAAATGCATTGAGCCCTATGGGACCTAATTTTTCAAACATTATTTAAGCGGATTTAAAATTCACAAATTGCTTTGAAAATTTTAGGTAATATTCAAATTGTTCCATAAAATATATAAAAAAGAATTCAGCGAAATGTATTCAGTAGTTTTTTAAATAAAAATTAAAATAATAATAACACCTCTTATATAAAGCAATCACATGACCATGATATGAAAAGACCACGTAACCCACTTCAAAATGATATATGACATCCATCTTGTCTCAAAATCGTGAGTTTTAAAGTTCTTTTTAATTCATATTGAGTGTTGTATCCGTCCTAAAACCACATTATTTTTGTTTAAATTCTGTGCATCTACATCCTGAAACAACGCAATTACAATATATTTGAGTTTAAATGCTCATCCAAATTTAATTATTTCTACAACGCAGCCTATTTTTCACCTATGTAAAATGTAAACAACAAAATATGTAGAATTATTTGTATTAGAATTGCTGTATTTCTTTAACACAAAATCGTTTAGTTCATGGAGTCTCCGTAGCTGATATGAATGAAATATTCAATGATTTTATAAACAGAAGGACAATTTTTTTCGATGAAGTTTTACGCATAGAGTTTAATTACTTGTAGCTCCATGGTCTTAATTTTTAAATAAAATAAATTATTATAGTATTGTGATGAATGACATGAATGGGAAATTATTTATGAATGAAATGCTGCTTTTATAGAGTGAGCCAGGCGTGTTATTTTTCTATGACGTCATTTGAATGAATTTCAGTTGTTTTCGATGGAGTTTTCAAATATAATAAATTATCGTAGTATTATGATAATTCTAAAATTATTACCGAGGAACGTATCACATTTTAGAGATGCTTAAACCAGGCAATTTATATTTCAATGCCGTCATTTGAATGAAGTTCATTATATTTCGATGAAGGTTTAGGATTTCAAATATAATAAATTAATGTAGTATTGTGATAAGTTTTAAAATATTACCGAGGAATGTATTGCATTTTAGACATGTTTAAATAAAATTGCATTGAAGTTGGAAAGTGTTTCATAATCAATGCTTTAAGCATGATTGATCTTTTTTTGTTTTTTCTACAGTGCTCTGAACAGGGATGTATTATTAATCATGTATCTATCACCATGTGCATTACACTCATGTATCTTACACTATGTATGTTAATGCAGGGAACAAGGTGTCCAGTACCAGTATTAGATATATGATTTAAAAAAAATTAAATATTAATTTCATTATTGGGTGTAGTTACAGGCTTAAATTATTTCCAGGCTTTCTCAACATGATATCCAAATTTCAAATGCTTACCTTATATATGGAACAGGGAACGAAGGGTATTTAATACCTGTTTTGTACCTGTTTTATTAATAAATGAATTATTCGCAAACCTAACGTTGGGTATATTTTAATTTAATTTTAATTTTATTTTTATTTTTACATATGCTCATCATACCACTTTCAATAACGGATAAGTCACAGGTAAGTTAAATATACAAGTAGATAAAATTATTACAATATATATGTATACATGGTGTCTCCAAAACATTGACCTCGGCTTTTATTCCTTAAATATTGATCTTAGACATAGATAATAAATTACAAAGTTGCGTAAAAAAGGTACAGAATTTTTTGAAATCGATTAAAATTTTCAAGGGAATTAAATTTGAAGAAATACAAAATTTAAATTTTTTTACGGGCCCCGTACAAAAACATTTCCAATGAGTAAAATGTGCCCCATACACTAATAAGGTGATGTACAAAATTTCAGCATTTTATCATAAAAAGTCCCAGAGATATGAAAAGACAAAAATACTGATTTAAACCACTTTTCAATGCATCGACATGGGTTCTCAGAGGGGGAAAATCACATCGACTGATCGTGTTTCAGGGGTCATACACAAATTACGAAAGAAAATAATTATAACATAAATAAATAATGACTTTGCTATTTATTGGTACAAAAGTATCTACACTGTGTAGAAATAATAACTTTACACAAAGATTACAAAGCTTGTTCAAAATGTTTTCCAACCATGCCAAAGATCCATTAAAGATAAGATGCAGATATTATTTTCCTATGATGCAATTCTGCGTTGCTCAATTTGCACTCTTGCTGTAAATATTTACATTTTAATTTTTGATTCATTCCTCACCAAATGTGTTTAAAGATATCTCCAGGACTTTTTATGATAAAATGCGAAATTTTGTAAATCACCTTATTAGTGTATGGGACACATTTTATTCATTGGAAATATTTTTGTACGGGAGAGGTACAAAAATTTAAATTTTGCATTTCTTCAAATTTAATCCCTGGAAAATTTTTATCGATTTCATAAAATTCTGTACCTTTTTTATGCAACTTTGTACTTCATTATATATGTCTAAGATCAATATTTTAGGAATAAAAGCCGAGGTCAACGTTTTTGGAACACCCTGTGAATATATATATATATATATATATATTCACACGCATATATATATATATATATATATATATACATATATATATATATATATATATATAATATATATATATATATATGTGTGTGTGTATATATATATATATTATTTCCACAGGCACACGGACATACGGACACACATACCTACATATATACCCGCATACACATACACATACTTCTTACACTTGCACACACAAACTACGAACTGCGCCGGGTATATCTTCTAGTTATATGGTAAATTTTAGTAAGTTCGCTTCAACTTTATACACATTCTACTTGGATGCATTTTGGTATGCAAATATATGTGTGATATTTAAATATTCGCAAAAAGTCTGATTTAGAATAAAAACAGTTTATATCCTAAGATTTTATCTTTGTAAAGCATTTCTCTCTAAATGGATATAAAAACAATGCATTCAAAATTCAAAAATGCATTAAATTACCGAGTGTTTTATATCTGCTATTACATATCAGATATGTGGAACACCTTCACTCATGAATAAAGGAACTGCAGTAGAGAGCGATATACAATTTATTTAATTTACTTGTCATAGTAACAAGCGAGTGAAATACATTCATTGATTTTAGCTTTCTGTATATATTTGCTATTTATAAAATTGAAATACGTGTTTTTTCAAGGATTGGCTCTTTAACAAATACGTAAGGTATTATCAGCTTAACTTTCGAATACAGAGAAAAAAAATCTGATGTGGGCAACACATGACTTTCCTTATATAATGCAATGAATTTAGTACTTTTACAATAAAATATAGGTTTTTATTACAGTAGACCTTTATATTCTTTCCAAGATATTGAATTTTCGTCAATTAGTCGTCATTTTCATTGATTTAGTATCATTTTTATCAATTTGGCGAGATTTTTGTTAATTTGGCAACAATTAAAAAAGTCGCCAAGTTGGCGACATTCCGCCAAATTCTGCGCCAAAATCTCGCCAATCGTTATGGACAGAGAAATAAGTTATACTTATAGCAGATAAATAAATATTGGGGTTCAAATACAAAAGTAATACTCAAAGTATCTTTTCTTATGAATGGAATGAGCTAGATCCACGAAAATGATGTCACCAAATATATCGCATGGTATTACATATGAAAAGTGAACATGTTTCTCAATAGGAAATATTTTTTTTATTTTACATGCCGTTTTAATATTTTTTTTTGAAAAATGTTCAATATCTCGAGAACGGTTCATGTTAGCGTTCTAAATTTATGTCAATCGTTTTCTAATGAAAAATTACATAAGGAATGTCTATTTGCGTTACTTTGGTTTTGCTTTTTTGACGATTTTTCAAAATTTCACTCGAAAATTTAGGGGGGGGGGGGGTTCTGAACATTCGATTGCGTATAAAAACAATAGGCTTCCAGTGTTTATGGATTTCAATTTTTGTACCAAATGTTGTTCGAATCGGTCCATCCGGTCGTCAGTTATCGTCTCCACAGGCTCACTGACACACAAACACACACACATACTTTCACGCACACACACACACACACACACAGACATCACTTAAAAAATGTTCGATTCGTGATCAGTGATACATGAAACGTGCTCTCCCGTCGAAATCTCGAATTCGAATTTTCGACCCCGTCACAATACTTTCCTTATACATTATTGTATATAAGGAAAGTAAAAACATGGTAAAAATTAAAAAAAATTAATTAACAATTGCTTGCAATTCCCGTTACATATCAGATGTAGGAAGTATATTTTAACGACTATGGTTTATTTGGATTGGTTTTGATTGCAAACTGTCTTGGTTGTATATATCAGATATTAAGTATAAATTAAGCATATTATAAAATCTAGCAAGAAAACTCGGTGTTGTCTTGGTATTTAAGATGCAAACCTCTAAATAAGCGGCCGCTTTGTAAACAATATATATAACACCACTCAATTAAATAAATAAAAATCCATAGCAACCACGAAAGCGCAAAGAAAACATTCTTACATGACACAGAATTCTCGTATTTATCATACGGCAGTCGATGTGATGCAATTTTCGAAAATGAAATAAAGAACTTCTAGCCAAGAAGGTGAAATTAAAATTATGAAGACTATCTTTAAAAGCTTACGCGTGATTCAAGTGAATTTTTCCCAGAAAGTTTATTTGGCGAAATGAAGAATTAATCGTACCTTAATAAAGCAAATCAATGCGATATGTCTAAAATTTCTAAAGTTAGAAATTTTTATTTTAAACCTCAATTTCTTGACAGATGTCTGGTTTGTCGATCCCAGAAGAATGTCTATATTGCTTGCGATTGAAAAATCATCTGCTAGATACTTATGATTTGACTCAAGGCAGTATTCTGGTTTGAGCTGTGCGCATTACCTCAGATTAGTCTCCTGATGACCTTTTTATCTTCGAATTGCCCCTACAGGGTTGATTTGTTCAGGTGCCATTGTTGTTGTTGAGACTCAGACCGTCCGACCTACCAGAAAGGTGTAAGGTAACTGTTTGGACGGCCGGGAAGTGCCACCCAATTTAGATCGGAACCCAGTGGGGGAGGCATCCAATGGGACCGTACCCTCCTCCCCTACCACCAACTTCTCGAAAGGACTTGCGAACCCACATGTTTAACGTGATCATACTCCGCATGAACACGGCGGCAGTTGTGGCAGGGTGCAAATCCAGCGCGCAAACCACCGGGCTACCGCTCCCGAAATGTGCCAACAGCACGCGGTGTTCCCAGGTGGTCACCCACTCAAGTACTAACCGCGCCCGATGCTGCCTGACTTCGGTGATCTGACGAGAACTGGTGTGGGCGCCATTGTAAAGAACCTTACTGCCCCAACTGGGAATCGAACCCTGGGTCTCCGAACTGGCCAGCCGACACTCTACCGCTGAGCTACTTGGATGATTTTTCAAGTTGTTTTCTTTGAAGTGGATTCTGCACCCTTGGAGATGGCAGTGCGGACCTGGTCTAACTCTCGGTTTTACAGGAATATTTCCGTACCCCTGAGGACTTACGGACCCACATGTTTAGCGTGATCGTACTCCGCGTGAACACGGCGGCAGTTTTTTCTTTTTCCAGTGGAGGGAATCGAACCCCGGTCCACCGAGTGCAATTCCCGCGCGCTGACCAGTGAGCTACCGCGCCCACTGGATTTCATATTAACTTCACGTTAACTCTCTTTGTTTCCTCGTTTACCATGTTTGACGGGCTCGTTCTCGTCTACTTGAAAACGCAGAGAGATGAAACTTGGAACACCGATTTATAACGAAGAACATTTTCATCTATTAAATTTCACACCATTCCTCTACGTTGTTTCTTTATCTGCAAAGGTCATGACTACATTTTGTACTTTTCATGCATTTTCTTTGCAAAGCAAGGTTCATTGTTTTCAGATTAAATGTTCTTCTGGTTCTAACGCGAAGAGCTATGTATTTTACTACGTAGGTTTGAATGTAAACTACGCCAAAGAATGAAAATTAATAAGTAAATTAACTGGATATTGGACCAATTCGGATTGGATATTGGACCAATTGGATTCAATTGGATCAATTCGACTTCCTCATACCAGAATCCATTTTTAATATCTTCTTTTTTTTTCAAATTTCACGAGAGAAGTTATTAAAAATCGGTTTTATAGTTTAAAGAATCTTTCTACTTCAACCCAAGATCATGACTTTTGTGTTGATTCCTAAATTGACTTCGATCTAATATGAAACTTCAATTGACCTAATGGCTAGAGTTCGACGAAGGAATCAATAAATTTAAAAATTAAATTAATTTATTCACAGCTAACTTCGCTGCGAGCTCAAAACACATATTATAAATACAATTCTATATACAAATTATTTACAATGCTAGCAGTACAAATTCTAACTGGGACAAACTAATATGCAATGCAATTCGAAACTCACTCAGAACTAAACTGATTCTCACATGAACCGAATATGACCAGCATACGAAATGCTCACTTAAAATATCCATGCTGTACTCACAATTCTTCCTTCTACAAGGCACATACACGCTCGAAGTCGGCAGAATGACAGCTCTGTAATTCTAAAGTCTGTCATTTTATAGATCTGTCCAATCGGTCTCAAGGTCTCAAGGACGGGGTATACAGAGTGCCCAGGAGGGGAAAGGATTCCCCCCTTTAAACTCCGAGCGAAGAGAAAAAGAATCTGTCCAATCGTGTGGTATGCGATTCTTCGGAATGAAAGAAGTTTAGGTCATAAATTAAAATCAGGAAAAAGTATAATTAGAATAAGATGATAACAAATAATAGAATCCTCAAAATTTATCCAAATAATTACAATTATCTCGGGTTACCCTTCACTTTAAGAAGCTTCTAAATAATATTTCGATCGATATCATATTTCACAATGTACCCCCCGGGGGACTAATGACGTCATGAATAAAAAATTGTATTGCGGCTATTTTTCACAACAATAATTGAAACTATTAAGTCTCTTGATCATTGAGCAGAAGTAAACCCTTTTATGCATGATTATATCAAATTGTGTCCTATGTTGCCATGTTAAAAATTTAAAGTTTCGAAGTTTTTGTTTGAATTTAAAAAAAAATTCTATGTTGTTCGAATTTTTTTAATTATGAAGACGGATATACAGTTTCTTGAAAATCTATTAATATTTGTGACGGCTATCGCTTACACAAGAAATCGACCACAGGCATCTCACTCACTCCAAAAATATATTGCTTCAAAAATAGTCGAAAAGCGTTCAGGAGGCCTTACAACATATATTTGCATCAAAATCTCGAATTCGAAAATTTTCGTGAAAACAATACTTTCTCTATACAGGGTGTCCCAGAAAGATTGAAATGCACTTTAATTCTTTACATGTTGGAGATAAATGGGCAATGTAAATTACAAAAATGTTGAAAGTCAGGTAGGAAATAAAACAACGTTAATGAAATAGTCCTCCCATTAATTTTCAAAAAGTTACACTTTTTACATTTTTATATGAACCCCTTAGACAAAATTGGTCAATCAGAAAATTTTATTTTTAATGCAACAAGATCATTCAAAAAACCCCATATCTGTATCTTTAAAATTGAACGAGTTATATTTAATTGAAAATTGAATATTGTGAATGGGGATCCTATATCAAATTAGAAATGTAAATGTGTGACATATCACAAAAAAGATAAAACTGGATGATAATACATAGGATACCCAACCGCGTAGTGAGTAACACTGTTTTATATGATCTTTGTCTGTGTAATGCTTTATACATTTGTGATAACACATTTTGACACATATTAACGAATTTTTGATCTAAACAATTTCCATTGTCAATTTGTTTATGATCCCTATTTTCACTGATGAAACGGCTTTCACGTGGTAAGGAAAAGTGGCATAAGTCAGATTTTTTCCTTTATCACAATTAAGTTGATTTTAAAGATGAAGATATGGGATTTTTTTAATGATCTTGTTGTATTAAAAATGAAAATTTTCTGATTGACCAAGTTTGTCTAAATAGAGTCGCATAAAAATTTAAAAGGTTAACTTTTTGAAAATGAATGGGAGGACAATTTCATTAACGTAGTCATATTTCCTACCTTATTTTCAACAATTTTTGCAATTTACATTGCCCACTTATCTCCAATAAGTAAAGAATTAAAGCGCGTTTCAATCTTTTAGGGACACCCTGTATATTACATAGTATGAGACAGTAAAAATAAATATAAAAATAAAAAAGTCTTTGTCTTTCTCATTTAATTATATTTGAAATATTTAATAAATTACGCATTCCCTTGGAAAATCTTATAACTCCAAATGATCCTAAAAATCAAGTTCCGTCTGTCAAGTTTCTCAGCATCTAATATAAGTAGCTTAATAGAATGTCACGTCGAATTTTGTGACCGAATTAACATTCGTTTTCTTGATATACCTCAAATTAAACCTAAGGTAGATAATTATAAATGATGAGATGAATTTCATTTCTCATTGTTATATTTATTTTTCGAATAAATTTATTTCTTCATTTATAAATAAACTGAAATATGTTTTTATATCTGTTTCTGTCCATTATTATAAAATGAAAATAACCATTTCATTTTTCTCATATTTTTCTATCAATAATTCTGAATTGGAATTATTCGCTCAAACCCTGTCGTTACGAACATCGTCTGGGAAATTAATGATGCCAAAAAACGTGTTTTCATATGATGGGGGGAGGGGTTAGTATAGTTTTACATGTTGTCATCCGGAAAATCACCAAATGCACAATTCAACGTTAAAAATAAAGAACCGAACGTCTTATACATTATTTTTTGATTGCAAAAGGATTAAATTATATAAGGAAAATCATGTGCTGCCCACATTAGGTTCTCTGATGAAGTTTTAAGTTTCCAAGTAAAATAAATTATTGTAGTACTGTGATAATTTAAAAAATATCGCCGCTGAATTTATCGCATTTTAAAGCTGTTTAAATAAAATTGCATTTCATTCGGAAAGTGTTTCATAATCAATTCTTTATGCATGATTAATCTTTCCTGTTTAATTTTGTCCTTGAGTATCGACTTCTTTGTCGGTTTTCAGAGAAGTTATGTGTAGAACAAACGCATCAGTTTGCTTTCAAATACATCTACATTTTAATATTCACAAAAAATTCGAAAAATAAAATATTTTATATTTTTAGTGTGTCAATGAAGAATGCAATTTTAAATCAAATAATCTTTACACTGCAACATTCCAAATTGAAAACATAACTTATTGTTTCATATCTGCTATTTTATCTCAGATATGTAGAGCACCTGCTCCCATAAGCAACGGACATTCTATAAACAGAGAAATTCAATTTGTTTTATTTGCTTATCATCATATCGATAAGAGAATTACAAAAATACTTTTCCTTATCGTTTCCTTCATATATTTGATACAGAGAACATTGAAGCACTTGGTTAAACTAAGATTGCCTCTTCAACATTCAGGGAGGATTGTCAGATGAATTTTCTGTTTTAAAAATCCATGAATATATAAAATGTTTGTATTAAACAATTCTTCAATTGCTTTAAAATCCTCCCTATGTGGTACAACCTGTCAAGCAAATATTGAAAACAAAAGATTATTTTCTTATCACATTCGAATGCAGATATTCTTACTTTCATTCTGAGATTCCAAGTGCAAGTTTGATGTGATATAAAGCTTTTATTTTCGAAATATACAAGAATAAATATAACAAAATGATAGGCAAAGTAATGTTATTCATCGCCTCCCAAAAGTAGTGTAGCAAACAGTACGTCTAGGTGCATTCCCCAATTCTATCTCCGTTTCCTTCAGACTTTTCCTTAAGCTAAAATTAGGCTTAATATTCTACAATTCACGCTTCAGTTTTGTTTTGTATCCACTTGGGATAACAATTATAAAGTGGTGAAATCATAAAGTGATAGGATTGGTGCAAAATATGAACTTTACCACTGTCTAGGTGTACTTGAACTGGTATACGCCTATATTAATGTGCGACCAGTGCGACCGGGTGCCTTCGTATTAGCACGCATTGGGGACCAACCTTTGCTTTGTACTGGTACCGTGAGCGTTTGCCTAGGCTGGAAAAGCAGATTTAAATGGGAGGGGGAGTCGCAATCCTCCCCAACCATTAAATGCAAAGCATTTGGTTATCCCTTATTCTTTCAAATTCTTCTTTTTCTTTGATTATATATATATATATATATATATATATATATATATATATATATATATATATATATATATATGTATATATGTATATATATATATATATGTATATATGTATATATATATGTATATGTATATATATATATTAATATATATATATATATATACATATATATATATGTATGTATATATGTATATATATATGTATATGTATATATATATATTAATATATATATATATATATATATATATATATATATAAATAAAAATACATAAAATGACTTAAAAAGCCAAACTCGCTTCCAAAAATTTAAAAGAACAATATATATAAAACGGTAAAGCGCCATGCTGCTTTATACAAGTGTATAACCATATAATCTCCCAAAAAGGACAATTACCTATATACCCATAAATATGTTAAAAGAGTATTTATGAAGTGACGGCCGGGGGGAGTAGCGACCCCCAACTCTCCGGTTAAAGCTTTTACTGCCATGGCGAAACGCTCCCGGTAGCCGAAACCTTCAAACCACATCCAACAAGACACTCACCATTACCTCAATAAACATAAAAACACTTTAAAAACCAAGTCAATTATATAAAACCCTTAAATTACTTTAAGCAACACTAATAACTATCCAAAGATCTGAAAAGGCAGCTGGGGGGGGACAAAATCCCACATCAGTATATTATAATACCATAAAAGAAATGTACATAAAACATATTTTCCCAAACCTGATTGAAATAGCGATGGAAACTATATTGACTCGAACCTTGAAACTACTAGTGTATGAAATCATTAATAATGTGGTTATTTTTATATACTACAAATAAAAACCAAATATCAATTTGAGGCCGTAAAACGATTAATGTATGAAATCATTCACAAGGGGGTTATTAAGTATAATACAATAAAAAACCAAATGGCAATTTTGCCAGTTCAAAATGTGAATAAAATCCAACTTTTAAAAATTCACTATAATTTTCACACTAAAAAACCTTCCCCATTCTCATAGAACTTTTACGACAATGCCCTTTCAGGCAACCCTGAATGACTAATCAGGTATACAATACGCGAAACTTTCGAAAATCCAACTATACCTGTCATTCCATTATAGCATAACAATGTACCATATGTGACCAACCCATCTACCATTCAGACACTCAAAACACCAGAAAAGTCAAGCATCAATAGAACAACAAAGAATCTCCATATCCAACCAACCAGCACTATACGACTTCTCTCAAGCCCAGGTTTTAAACCATTTTTTAAACTGTTAGGGATATCAAATCTTTTCCAAAATAGCGCTTTCTTGTCTTGGTCACAGTTAATCCATGAAAATCTGAAACAATCTTTATCAAAAAAACAGGGGGATAACCCTCCTTAATAGCCTCTCTCAATAAATGGATATCACTTGTGTATTGAGCCAAACTTGAAGAATTCAATAACTTATGACGTGATAATTGATTTATAATCAAATTTCTGAAAATGTTACGATGTAAACACGTGGTCCATGACGTCATAAACTTTATGTCAAAATCAAAAGATTTACGTTTGTCATAAATATGGTAATGCTGTGAAGTAGAAGGTCGCTTTATTGTAATATCTAAGAAGTTGAGACTTAGATTCGCATTACTTGGTGTTTATATTAATATATATATATATGGTGTTATATATTAATATATATATATATATATATATATATATATATATAAATAAAAATACATAAAATGACTTAAAAAGCCAAACTCGCTTACTAAGCATCTAGCATGGTGGCGCCATCCAGTGTGGCCAAAAGCATGTAAAACTAGAAACAGCAATAAAATGCAGAATATTTGAACGCGAAATATGGTGTAGTACAGGACTAGACGAAAAAAATGATCAAAGATGGTCATGCCATAATTTCAAAATGGTATTGGCATTAAATATTTCGGACAGATCAACTTATCAGAAATTATTGCCTTTCCATTCCTATATAATTACACACTATATTATGTACATTTATAGATCGATGATAGATCGAGATGATCGATAGATGATAGATCGATTTTCAAGGATCAAGTGGATTTTAACAGTTTACTTCATCATTCTGCAAGTATATAAAGTTTATGCGTACCTGTTGGGATTGCACGCATGCGTAAAATGAACATATATAAGATAGCGAGTTGGGCAGGATTCACTTTTGGTCCAGTGTCCTTCTGTTTGGTTGGTCTTGTTCTTCCGTATCCGGGTGCCTTCGTATTAGCACGCATTGGGGACCAACCTTTGCTTTGTACTGGTACCGTGAGCGTTTGCCTAGGCTGGAAAAGCAGATTTAAATGGGAGGGGGAGTCGCAATCCTCCCCAACCATTAAATGCAAAGCATTTGGTTATCCCTTATTCTTTCAAATTCTTCTTTTTCTTTGATTATATATATATATATATATATATATATATATATATATATATATATATATATATATATATATGTATATATGTATATATATATATATATGTATATATATATGTATATGTATATATATATATTAATATATATATATATATATACATATATATATATGTATGTATATATGTATATATATATGTATATGTATATATATATATTAATATATATATATATATATATATATATATATATATAAATAAAAATACATAAAATGACTTAAAAAGCCAAACTCGCTTCCAAAAATTTAAAAGAACAATATATATAAAACGGTAAAGCGCCATGCTGCTTTATACAAGTGTATAACCATATAATCTCCCAAAAAGGACAATTACCTATATACCCATAAATATGTTAAAAGAGTATTTATGAAGTGACGGCCGGGGGGAGTAGCGACCCCCAACTCTCCGGTTAAAGCTTTTACTGCCATGGCGAAACGCTCCCGGTAGCCGAAACCTTCAAACCACATCCAACAAGACACTCACCATTACCTCAATAAACATAAAAACACTTTAAAAACCAAGTCAATTATATAAAACCCTTAAATTACTTTAAGCAACACTAATAACTATCCAAAGATCTGAAAAGGCAGCTGGGGGGGGACAAAATCCCACATCAGTATATTATAATACCATAAAAGAAATGTACATAAAACATATTTTCCCAAACCTGATTGAAATAGCGATGGAAACTATATTGACTCGAACCTTGAAACTACTAGTGTATGAAATCATTAATAATGTGGTTATTTTTATATACTACAAATAAAAACCAAATATCAATTTGAGGCCGTAAAACGATTAATGTATGAAATCATTCACAAGGGGGTTATTAAGTATAATACAATAAAAAACCAAATGGCAATTTTGCCAGTTCAAAATGTGAATAAAATCCAACTTTTAAAAATTCACTATAATTTTCACACTAAAAAACCTTCCCCATTCTCATAGAACTTTTACGACAATGCCCTTTCAGGCAACCCTGAATGACTAATCAGGTATACAATACGCGAAACTTTCGAAAATCCAACTATACCTGTCATTCCATTATAGCATAACAATGTACCATATGTGACCAACCCATCTACCATTCAGACACTCAAAACACCAGAAAAGTCAAGCATCAATAGAACAACAAAGAATCTCCATATCCAACCAACCAGCACTATACGACTTCTCTCAAGCCCAGGTTTTAAACCATTTTTTAAACTGTTAGGGATATCAAATCTTTTCCAAAATAGCGCTTTCTTGTCTTGGTCACAGTTAATCCATGAAAATCTGAAACAATCTTTATCAAAAAAACAGGGGGATAACCCTCCTTAATAGCCTCTCTCAATAAATGGATATCACTTGTGTATTGAGCCAAACTTGAAGAATTCAATAACTTATGACGTGATAATTGATTTATAATCAAATTTCTGAAAATGTTACGATGTAAACACGTGGTCCATGACGTCATAAACTTTATGTCAAAATCAAAAGATTTACGTTTGTCATAAATATGGTAATGCTGTGAAGTAGAAGGTCGCTTTATTGTAATATCTAAGAAGTTGAGACTTAGATTCGCATTACTTGGTGTTTCCAATAAAGTCAATGATGTTGGATAAAAATCGAAATTCAAGCTATAATTATAATCCTCAAATCCACATGAGAGATCATCTACATAACGCAAGAACAATATTTCGTTCAGGATGTGTGTACCCCTTTCGTATTTGTCCAAGTAAATATCAGCCAGTACGGAGGAACAATTGCCTCCCATGGGAATTCCTTTAATCTGTTTATAATAACTCTTACCATTAAAAAGAACCGTTTCGAACAACACAAGCCTTACTAATGCTTTAAATTTTCCCAATGATATATATGACTGTAAGTCACACCTATGGAAATTTTCCATAACAATACTATTCAAGTCCTCAATGTCTATATTGTTAAATAAATCTGTTTATAATAACTCTTACCATTAAAAAGAACCGTTTCGAACAACACAAGCCTTACTAATGCTTTAAATTTTCCCAATGCAATATATGACTGTAAGTCACAGCTATAGAAATTTTCCATAACAATACTATTCAAGTCCTCAATGTCTATAGTGTTTTGCAGATTTATTTAACAATATAGACATTGAGGACTTGAATATTATTGTTATGGAAAATTTCCATAGGTGTGACTTACAGTCATATATATCATTGGGAAAATTTAAAGCATTAGTAAGGCTTGTGTTGTTCGAAACGGTTCTTTTTAATGGTAAGAGTTATTATAAACAGATTTATTTAACAATATAGACATTGAGGACTTGAATAGTATTGTTATGGAAAATTTCCATAGGTGTGACTTACAGTCATATATATCATTGGGAAAATTTAAAGCATTAGTAAGGCTTGTGTTGTTCGAAACGGTTCTTTTTAATGGTAAGAGTTATTATAAACAGATTAAAGGAATTCCCATGGGAGGCAATTGTTCCTCCGTACTGGCTGATATTTACTTGGACAAATACGAAAGGGGTACACACATCCTGAACGAAATATTGTTCTTGCGTTATGTAGATGATCTCTCATGTGGATTTGAGGATTATAATTATAGCTTGAATTTCGATTTTTATCCAACATCATTGACTTTATTGGAAACACCAAGTAATGCGAATCTAAGTCTCAACTTCTTAGATATTACAATAAAGCGACCTTCTACTTCACAGCATTACCATATTTATGACAAACGTAAATCTTTTGATTTTGACATAAAGTTTATGACGTCATGGACCACGTGTTTACATCGTAACATTTTCAGAAATTTGATTATAAATCAATTATCACGTCATAAGTTATTGAATTCTTCAAATTTGGCTCAATACACAAGTGAGAGAGGCACCATTTATTGAGAGAGGCTATTAAGGAGGGTTATCCCCCTGTTTTTTTGATAAAGATTGTTTCAGATTTTCATGGATTAACTGATTAGTCATTCAGGGTTGCCTGAAAGGGCATTGTCGTAAAAGTTCTATGAGAATGGGGAATGTTTTTTAGTGTGAAAATTATAGTGAATTTTTAAAAGTTGGATTTTATTCACATTTTGAACTGGCAAAATTGCCATTTGGTTTTTTATTGTATTATACTTAATAACCCCCTTGTGAATGATTTCATACATTAATCGTTTTACGGCCTCAAATTGATATTTGGTTTTTATTTGTAGTATATAAAAATAACAACATTATTAATTATTTCATACACTAGTAGTTTCTAGGTTCGAGTCAATATAGTTTCCATCGCTATTTCAATCAGGTTTGGGAAAATATGTTTTATGTACATTTCTTTTATGGTATTATAATATGCTGATGTGGGATTTTGTCCCCCCCAGCCGCCTTTTCAGATCTTTGGATAGTTATTAGTGTTGCTTAAAGTAATTTAAGGGTTTTATATAATTGACTTGGTTTTTAAAGTGTTTTTATGTTTATTGAGGTAATGGTGAGTGTCTTGTTGGATGTGGTTTGAAGGTTTCGGCTACCGGGAGCGTTTCGCCATGGCAGTAAAAGCTTTAACCGGAGAGTTGGGGGTCGCTACTCCCCCCGGCCGTCACTTCATAAATACTCTTATAACATCTTTATGGGTATATAGGTACTTGTCCTTTTTGGGAGATTGTATATATATATATATATATATATATATATATATATATATATATATATACACTCATGTTCAAAAGTTAAGCATAATTCGGACAATGTGAAAAATTCAGTCTTAATATGGATAAAATGGGTCACAATCAGTTATTTTTAAATTTCTCTTCACATCTTTCTGATATCACATCACTGATAACATGATCCAAATTGTCGTACTTATGTGAGCTGCTTTCTGTATCCAAATCGACTGGAATGGCAACAGGCAAATGGAGTTCCTTTTGGACCGATTTCGGAGCTATGATTGATCTTTCTGCACACATAACTAGATTTTCAAGCAAAGAGTGTATCGATGAGAAATAATTAAAATATCTATGATAGGCAGTGCTTTGTATGTATAACATTTGTTTGATTATTAGTTCGTCTCATATACAGAAACTTAATATAAATGATATTCAAACTTTCAACTTTTATTTTATGTTTGATGATTGTATTAATTTATTTAATTGTATCATATCCCTTCGTTTGATTTCTTCTGATTCTCAATGAAATTTATATTTTTAACGACGCATCAGTACAGCTTCGAAATTTCTTATTCGTAAGGTAAGAGGCCCAAATATGGGAACTACACCTAATATGGGCACTGCTGTAAAAAAGACACAGATATTCATCAATTATCTATCTTCGATATTGTAAAAGGCCAACAGAAAAAAGGCTTTAAATTATCGAGCTGTAAGACTGGTGAAATCGCTTTTTCCAGAAAAAAGGGTACCCAAGCATAAAGAAGCTGGCAAGTCCAAACGAGCAGCTAAGCCGAAACCAGCAACCAAGCCTAAACCCAAGGCAAATGTAATATCAACTGTTGCAGCTCTGCAGTCCTGCAGTGGTGTATCCTGCTCAAAAGAGTCCTGCAGTGGTGTATCCTGCTCAAAAGGGTCCTGCGTCGTCAAGAAAAACAATTGGACATGATACAGTGTAATACGTTCAGTGTTTGGGTACATGAAAAATGTTGTGGTCTTACAAATAAGGAAAAATTTTATATTTTTGTAAGTCCATCTTGTGCTGATTCTGATTAAAATTTTACGTTAATTTAAGGGTTTTTTTAGCATAATTTTTAAGGGTGCCCATATTAGGTGCAAAGGTTCCAAATATGGGCAAAGGTTCCCAACATGGGCACTGTCCATTATTAGCACCTATCTGATGTTTTTAACTCAATTATCATGTTTTCCCTATTACCCCCTGGAAGGAGAATACATCCACTAATTTTCAAATTTTTATCTTCTAAAACAAGCATTATAATAATTAAAATGCTTAGGGATGCCCATATTTGGGTCACTTACCTTAGTACAGCTTCGAAATTGTAAATCTGTCCCTGGCATTATCTGAAGATTTGAAACAAAAAGTTTGTCCTTATTTTTAAAGTAAAAGGATTAGTCCTCTGTACTAATCAAGAAAGTGAATATAAAATCAGATTTTTAAACCTTGGTGTTCATTTTTCAGGTCAAAGGATCAATAATAGCATCAATGGGTCATTAATTTCGGTTTTATCCCAAGTCTCAAAATACAATTACCTTCTAAGGGGAGAGAATTTTCTAACATTTTTGATGTGAAACATATTGGGGTGCGGTTACATGGTAAATTCTGAAAGAAATGCTAGGAGGATGAGAATAAAGTGTGTAACGGAAATGGCATCCTGTCGTTACGAATGCTTAACAGAAAACTATTGTTATAATTTGAACGCATGACTCACTTGACCTTGGCGACAAATTCGATTACCGTGGTTTGGCGAATTTAACAAACATTTGACGATTTATGAAAACGTCTTGAATTTTGTAGATTGGCTAAAATTTTCACGAGTTACTTCCTTTCTCCAGAATTTTCTATAGGGGGTATATCACATCTCGTCAGCGTTTCGTTGGATTGTTGACGAGATACGAGTAAAGGTATCTGCTGATCTCAATACCGAACTCAATATGTCATTTCTATTCTGATTTTATATACTCTCTAATTTGTCTTGTAAAAAAGTCTGTCCGAAAATACAAAAAAAATTAGATCTGCAACATCTGTCCATCGAGTGCTAAGCTGTAACATCTGTCCTGAGCTATACGATGGTATGAACTAAATGTTTGCTCCGACCTCACGCTCACACATAGTAGAGTGATTGCAAACGTTAAGTAGTAACGTAGTAGTAAGTAACGTAGTAGAGTGATTGCAAATCTGTAAATAATGAAATTTTTGCCCATGTACCGTATATGGTCATCACACACCCTCTTTTCTCGTAGAAATATGCGAAAAGACAGATGTTTTATGCCAATCTATAACAAGTAACAAAGTTACTCACTATGTTTTAGAGTAAAATTTAACAGCTTTGTTCAATAAGTTTCAACATTGGTATTTTGCACTCTTTATATCTCACTCTTTAAATTATTAAAGAAACGTTACATAATCTTATTCGTGATTGTGTGGAAAATCTTTTTTTTTAAAAGTGACGATCGGTTAAAGTCTTAGTTCTAATGTATTTTAATGTAGTTAAGTTAAAAAAAATTGAAATACAATGCGATTATTTCCTTAATTCAACAAACTTTCTATTTATTGAAAAATTATATTTTCCCTGACCTATAAATTATAATTTCGAATAAACTTCTAACAGGATAACACATTGTAACTCACATAAACTTCTGTAGGAGTGGTTAGAATCCATGATCACAAAATTGTGCTAAGCCAGTAGATGGAGGCTGTTCTGCTTACTGACTGCCAAATAGTTACGTAATGCAACAATTTATTTACTGGCCCGTTCTTGCATTTACTGTTGCAGTTGCAATGTTTATTTTTCCTGAATAAGAACTCCCTTTTTACTTTCCCTGCAATACATGGTAATGTATAGGGAAAGTATTGGAATCATACCGAAAATCACAACTCGAGTTTTCGACGGATCTACACGTTTCGAGACCTCTAGAATACGAAAAAACCATTTTTAGCGTGACGTCTGTGCGTGTGTCTGTCTGTCTGTCTGTCTGTGTGTCTGTCTGTCTGTCTGTGTGTCTGTCTGTGTGTCTGTCTGTCTGTGCAGATTTTGTATCCAATGTAACTAAAAAACTAATGGACCGAATTTCACAAAATTTGGTAGGTAAGTCACTTGTGGGCGGGGCTAGTGCTGATTAGTTTTGGGTACGATTCGGAATAAAAGAACCCGCCTTTTTTTGCGAAATGGCCCGCAAAAGCTTGTATCCACTCTAGCTGAAAAACTAATGAACCGAATTTCACAAAATTCGGTAGATGAGTCACGTATAGGTCACTCTGGTGCTGATTAGATTTTGGTACGATTCGGAAAAAAATAACCTGCCTTTTTTTGCAAAACGGCCCGCAAAAATCTTCAAAATCTAAACTAAAGAACTTGGTATACTTAGATATATCCATTAAATGCCCGTTTAATACGTAATGTTTAACGACGAAAAGAATAAGACCAACCCCATTACACTAGGACTAGCCGTTCTCGAGATATTTTAGTTTTTCGTACTTTCCCTACGCCACCTTTGAAAATAAGCCCGGTTACCGAATGAGAACGAAATTTGAATTAAAAGTGAATTACATTTAATTCAAATAAATAGAACGTGGATATAAGTTTGCAGGGAAAGTCATGTGCTGTCCACATCAGATTTTTACTTTCCCTGCAATACATGGTAATGTATAGGGAAAGTATTGGAATCATGCCGAAAATCGCAACTCGAGTTTTCGACGGATCTACACGTTTCGAGACCTCTAGAATACGAAAAAACTATTTTTAGCGAGACGTCTGTGTGTGTGTCTGTGTGTCTGTCTGTGCAGATTTTGTATCCACTGTAACTAAAAAAGTAATTGACCGAATTTCATAAAATTTGGTAGGTAACTCACTTGGGGGCGAATCTGGTACTGATTAGTTTTGGGTGCGATTCGGAATAAAAGAACCCGCCTTTTTTTGCGAAATGGCCCGCAAAAGCTTGTATCCACTCTAGCTAAAAATCTAATGGACCGAATTTCACAAAATTAGGTGGATAAGTCTCTTGTGGGTCACCCTGGTGCTGATTAGATTTTAGTACAGTTCGGAAAAAAATAACCTTCCTTTTTTTGCAAAATGGCCCGCAAAAATTGACAAAATCTAAAATAAAAAACTACGTATGCTGAAATGTATCCATTAAATGCTTGTTTTATACGTAATTTTTTACGAAGAAAAGAATAAGACCAACCCCATTACACTAGGACTAGCCGTTCTCGAGATATTTTAGTTTTTCGTACTTTCCCTACGCCACCTTTGAAAATAAGCCCGGATACCGCATGAGAACGAAAATTGAATTAAAAGTGAAATAAATTTAGTTAAAATAAAGAGAACGTTAATATAAGTCTGCAGGGAAAGTCATGTGCTGCCCACATCATATTTTTACTTTCGCTGCAATACATGGTAATGTATAGGGAAAGTACTGGAATCATGCCGAAAATCGCAACTCGAGTTTTCGACGGATCTACACGTTTCGAGACCTCTAGAATACGAAAAAACCATTTTTAGCGTGACGTCTGTGTGTGTGTGTCTGTCTGTCTGTCTGTGTGTCTGTCTGTCTGTCTGGTCAGATTTTGTATCCTCTCTAACTAAAAAACTAATGGACCGAATTTCACAAAATTTTGTAGGTAAGTCACTTGTGGCCGGGGCTGGTGCTGATTAGTTTTGGGTACGATTCGGAATAAAAGAACCCGCCTTTTTTGTGAAATGGCCCGCAAAAGCTTGTATCCAGTGTAGCCAAAAAACTAATGGATCGAATTTCACAAAATTCGGTAGATGAGTCACGTATGGGACACCCTGGTGCTGATTAGATTTTGGTACGATTCAGAAAAAAATAACCTGCCTTGTTTTGTAGAATGGCCCGCAAAAATTATCAAAATCTAAACTAAAAAGCTACGTATGCTCAAATATATCCATTAAATGCTTGTTTAATGCGTAATTTTTAACGAAGAAAAGAATAAGACCAACCCCATTACACTAGGACTAGCCGTTCTCGAGATATATTAGTTTTTTTCGTATTTTTCCACGCCACCTTTGAAAATAAGTCCAGTTATCAAATGAGAACGAAAATTGAATTAAAAGTGAATTAAATTTAATTGAAATAAATAGAACGTGGATATAAGTTTGCAGGGAAAGTCATGTGCTGCTCACATCAGATTTTTACTTTCCCTGCAATACATGGTAATGATATGGTAAACATACAAATACTGTAGAAACTGCCCAGATGAAAAGCTTACACTGGAACACAGTCCAGCAATACTTGCGGCTTTGCAATGCATTGGCAAATTCCCTTTCCAGGGAGATCTTTACAATGAGAAGATTGTGGATCTCGCTAAGGCAGTAATATCTGCACATGGTTCAATCTGATCTCTTATGGCCACGACACCAACCAACCAACCAGCATGGTAATGCATAGGGAAAGTAATGGAATCATGCCGAAAATCGCAACTCGAGTTTTCGACGGATCTACACGTTTCGAGACCTCTAGAATACGAAAAAACTATTTTTAGCGTGACGTCTGTGTGTGTGTCTGTGCAATGTATATATCCACTCTAACTCAGAAACTTATAGACCGAATTTCATAAAATTTGGCAGATGAGTCACTTGGGTGTGACCCTGGTGCTGATTAATTTTTGGTACGATTCGTAAAAACAGAACCCGCCTTCTGTTGCGAAATGACCCGTAAAAATTTCATGTATCCACTCTAGCTAAAATACTAATTGACCAAATTTCACAAAATTTGGTAGATAAGTTACTTGTACGATACTCTGGTGCTGATTAGATTTTGGTATTATTCGGAAAAGAATACCTTCCTTTTTTTCAACCTGCCTTTTTTTTACGAAATGGCCGTCAAAAATAGCCAAATCCTGAAAGAAAAGATACGTATGTTCAAATATATCAATTAAATGCTTGTTCTAACCGTAATCTTCGATGAGGAAAAGAATAAGAACAATTCAATTACTCTAGGACTCACTGTTCTCGAGATATTTGAGATTTTTCGCATTTAGTTATGCCACTTTTGGAAAAATGTCCAATTACCAAATAAAAACAGAAATTGAATTAAAAATGCAAATTTAGTGTTATTTTGTCCAATTAAATTCAATTTAATGAATTATTAAAGAAATAAAGAAAAAATGAATCTGAGTCTGCAGGGAAAGTCATGTGCTGCCCACATCAGAATTTTTGTCTCAGAAACCGATTGATACATTTATGCTGTTACTAACCGAGCATTTTTAATAGATTTGCTTAAAGAGCAAATGGAACGATTTCTTTTATACATAACTTAGCTTCGATCAATGACGTGCAGCTCACGTGCAGGACTAATTTGAGTTATTTTGGTGCCATGCGGTCTTTCGAAGGATACAACGGCTGCATGTGTGCATAATCAGGGATCCCCATTTTCATACGAGATTCGAACCCACCATAGATAAATCTGAAAGAGACAGCAGTAGTCGTTCGACAAAATGTTCGTTTTGCTATTCATTGAAGAAATCCAGAAATTCTGCATTTAAGAGTGTGTGGAAGACCCAGACCGTCCTTCCACACACTCTTAAATGCAGAATTTCTGGATTTCTTCAATGAATAGCAAAACGAACATTTTGTCGAACGACTACTGCTGTCTCTTTCAGATTTATCTATGGTGGGTTCGAATCTCGTATGAAAATGGGGATCCCTGATTATGCACACATGCAGCCGTTGTATCCTTCGAAAGACCGCATGGCACCAAAATAACTCAAATTAGTCCTGCACGTGAGCTGCACGTCATTGATCATTTTCATACCCATTTCATGACCCATTTTCATACGAGATTCGAACCCACCATAGATAAATCTGAAAGAGACAGCAGTAGTCGTTCGACAAAATGTTCGTTTTGCTATTCATTGAAGAAATCCAGAAATTCTGCATTTAAGAGTGTGTGACAAATCTGCTTTAAAAACATTTCTTGCCTCTGACAGCTTTCTTATACCTAACAAATAACATAATGGAAACATATAAACTGTCGGAGCCGACTCAAAGATATTTGTCACCCAGGGCAAGCATAATGTCGGCGCCCCTTCACATAAAATAAAAAAAGTTAGTGAGCATGATGACCTAATACAGACTAACGATATGTTGAACAATGGCTAATATAGATCCTGAATTAGGACCGGACTTTGGGCTAGCCATAAAACTATTCTTAATAAAGAAGTGATATAGAAAATTCTTACTTTGATCAGTATCTTCCAGATTGGATCGACTTTACGGCTGTTCATATGACCAGTCAGAGGTCCACAACGGATGATTCATTAAGCTCTTTGTATCAGGTTTACCTTCAGGCTTGTACGTTAGGCATGCTGTTATTATATTCAGCGCCAACATTTTCTCTTCCAATGGAATCCAAGTAGAAAGGAATTTTTGTGTTACCTCAAAATCAAAGGTCTAGAATGAAAAGTATAAAAATATTAAGTAGAAATTAGATTCCACTCTCTGTCTGCTCATATATATATATATATATATATATATATATATATATAATGATTATAAATTCCATTTAGAATAAATAGAAGCTGTTTGACCGCTGTATTGGTATATGAATTGAGCCCTGTAGTAACAGTTCTAAAAGTAATTGGTGATTTATGGAATTTTGGTATAAGTGTACAATAAGGAAAATTAAGATTGTGTTTTTGTTTAAGTAGTTTGTAGTGAGCAAAGATTTGTTTACTGACAATAGAGATATTAGTGTGTATAGGAGTTAATGATATTGAGGAATTGAGTTGTAGTTTGAGATATTTCAATTAAAATGTTTTGCTAATAAACATTTAACATGCATAATTACTAGAAGCCTTATCAACATAAGTGATTGCAAATTTGTCTTGTAGTAATTTGATCTCTTTTAGGATGTCCTTGTAATTATGTGTATATTGCTGTATAGAAAGTTGTTGAAGCAATTGTTTTACATGCCAAGTGACTTGTACTTGCCAGCTCTTAAAGGCTTCAAAAGGACAGTTGTATGTACCCGATAGTTCATAAGTATCACTATCATAAGTATCTAGATATCATAAGTTCATAAGTATCTAGATCAATGGCAAATTATTTTATTTTTATTATATAAAAGGGGAAGTCTGTATTTGAATCCATAGCTTAAAAACTGTTTGGGAGTAGGTTCCTTGGCCAAATTGAGATTTCCTGTGATTATATGTCCATGATGTTGATCTATAAAGGGTTGATAACATGATTCGGAACACGAACAAGATACAGAATAGTTTAACAGTTTTGATAAAAGATTGTAGTTACATATTTAACATTCTAAAGGTACAGGATATTTATAAGCTTTGATTATGTTAACATTTTTAATTGGTAATAATGATTTGAATTTTTGAAAAATTTGTGTACAGTTGAAATAATTAAAAATGGTATTTGTGTGATTAATAGCACAATAAGATTCATTGGTTTTTCTTTCGGGTGTGAAAGTGTAAGGGTTAATACCTAACAGTCTGGCTCTTGTTAATAATAGGTTAAAAACTAGGTATCCGAATTGTTTTTTGTTATTTAGTTCTATTAGTGAAATATAAAGTTTATATATATATATATATATATATATATATATATATATATATATATATATATATATATATATATAAATGTTACTTTTTGATGGAAAATACCCAGTTTCTGACATTTTGCCAATCATAGTTAGATTCAAATTGTGAATTGAGAGTATTTAGCTGAGACTTAAAGTCTAAGTTAATAGAGTGTTAATTTTTTTGTATTCCCCTCTGAGTGATGTGGTTTTGTGAGAATGAGGATGCAACTAAGTATATGCAGTTTGTTATTAAGTATTAAAAGCAATGTATAAAGCATGTATAAGCATGTATAAAGCATTGATGATGAAACACTTTCCAACTGAAATGCAATTTTATTTAAAAATCTCTGAAATGCAATACATTCAGCGGTGTTATTTTTTAAATTATCACTGTTCTATAATAATTTATTTTACATGGAAACTTAAAACTTCATCAAAAAAGGCAATATTATAAAATTGTATGCTTCTCTATGTAAAATCAATGGATATTTTATTCTTATCACTTATATTCCAGACCCCAGAGCTAAATAAATTTGCGTTAAAACATTCAGAAATTCTTATACAACTCAACTTACAATCGCTTGATTTGCTTACATTCTACATACTTTTAATTAGCTTGCGTTGAAGAAATAATCAAAGCTTGATCATTATTTTACCTCAAAAATATTGTAATTGAGTAGACACAGAATTTAGGTACACAGATAATATGCAAAATAAAACGCTTTTCGGACAGATGCAACACTAAATATAAATAAGCGTTCCTTAAACTTTCACTAAGCGAAAATAAACAAGAAATATTAATGATTATGAAACACTTTCCAATTTCAATGCAATTTTATTTAAACATCTCTAAAATGCAATACATTCCTCGGTAATATTTTAAAACTTATCACAATACTACATTAATTTACTATATTTGAAAACTTAAACCTTCATCGAAAAAAATGAACTTCATTCAAATGACGGCATTGAAATATAAATGGCCTGGTGTAAACATCTCTAAAATGCGGTGCATTCCTCGGTAATATTTTTGAAATTATCATAATACTACAATAATATATTATATTTGAAAACTTCATCGCAAAAGTAACACGCCTGGCTATCTCTATAAAAGCAGCATTTCATTCATAAATTATTTCCCATTCATTTCCTTCATCACAGTACTAAAATAATTTATTTTATATAAAAATTAAGACCATGGAGCTACAAGTAATTAAACTCTATGCTTAAAACTTGGAAAAAAATCGTCCATCTCTTTGTAAAATAAATGAATATTTCATTCATATCAGCTATGCAGACTCCATGAGCTAAATAATTTTGCGTTAAAGAAATGCAGTGATTCTTATACAACTCATGCTATATATTTTGCTGTTTACATTTTACATAAGTGAAAAATAGGCTTCGTTGTAAAAATAATCAAATTTGGATGATCATTTAAACTTAAATATATTGTAATTGCGTTGTTTCAGTATGTAGATGCACAGAATTTAAGCAAAAATAAAGGGTTTTAGGACGGATACAACACACAATATGAATTAAACTTTAAAAATCACGAGTTTGAGACAAGATGGATGCCATATTTCATTTTGAAGTAGGTCACGTGATCTTTTCATATCATGGTCATGTGATCGCTTCATATAAGATATGTAATTAATATTTTAATTTTTATTTAAAAAACTACTGAATATATATTGCTGAAATTTTTTTGATATATTTTATGGAATAATTTGAATATTACCTAAAATTTTCGAAACAATTTGTGAATTTTAACTTCGCTTAAAAATTGTTTGAAAAATTAGCTTCCATAGGGTTCAATGTATTTCATTTTTTCAACCCGGGTTCAATCCAAAACTAATTGGGTGATGTTATTCATTTATATTCCTATAGGTCCTGCAGACCCTCTGAACAACATACTAAGATTTCATTTTGATTAAGTCATTTTTTACGGCAGTTATCATGCTAACGGACAGACAGACAGAATGAACAAAGTCATAAACACTTTTCAACTTTATTGTAAAGAGTTAAAAAGAATGCCATGTTTTATTTTGCAAAGAGCCACTGATCTCGTCATATAATATGGATATAATTATTATTTACATGTTTATTTAAAAAAATACTTAACATATTTTGATGAAAGTATTTTTACACATTGTACATGGTAGTTTGAATATTTCCTGAAATTTTTTAAACAGTTTGTGAACAGTTTGTGTGTTTGTTTTATAAACAGTTGAATTTTAACTCCGCTTAAAAATATTTGAAAAAGCAGGTCCTATAGGGTTCAATGTATTTTATTTTTCAAACCTGGTTCCATCCAAAATTAATTGGGTGATATTATTCATTGACATTCACACATGTCCCACAGACCGTCTCAACAACATACTAAAATCTCATTTTGATAAAATCATTTCTACGGCAGTTATCGTGCGAACGGACAGACAAGCAGACAGAATGACAAAGTCATAAACACTTTACAACTATGTTGGAAAGTGTAAAAACGTTATCTTTATATTGCCAGCCAATGACACTGACTTCCAAAGTTAAGCACGCAAAGCATATTTTCATTTTTCGAAAGCGTATTTGAATTTGAGTGGCTTAAAATCGCTGCGGATGTAGATGGCAGTATACAATAATCGTATGTTACAACCAATCACGATTGAATGTCTGGATATATTTTAATTAGGCAGTTGTTGAAGATGCCCAGCATTCTGAAGGGTTTGAGGAGGTGCATTTAAATGCTGATACGAAGTGTTACTAACTTTTGTAGAATTATTTTTTATGATATTCGTGTTTCTATGCTGAAAAAAGACGAATGGCAGTAGTTAGCGCTGGCGTGCTGTCGGACGCATTGAAGCAGGACAGTCAATCAAAGATGTCGATATTTTCATTGGCGTTGATCATTGGGTAATTTTTTGATTATGGAAACAATTCCAAACGAGTTAAACACTTGTCCGGAGACCTGTGCCCGGTCGTTCAAGGGTTACCACCCCTTCTGATGGTCGGTATATTGCTAGAGTAGCCAAGCGGAATCGACGAGGGACCTCCATAACTGTTACATCCATGGTTGCAGCGACACTTGGTAAGACAATATCTGCCAGTACTGTGCGTCGAATGCTCGACCTGAAGGGACTGTACGCCCGAGTACCACGTTTTTGTGTTGCACTAACCGTCTAAGCCATAGGGGTAAGATTAAAGTTGTGTCATCAACATACCAATTGGACTGTTTCAGATTGGTGCAACATCCTGTTTACGGACGAGTCCAAATTTGCCCTGGAATCAGATGATAAGTGAGTAAGTGTCTGAAGAGAAAGAGGCACACGCAATCATCCCAAGAACCTCATCGAACATCATGCATTCAGAGGTGGCAGCGTCATGATGTGGGCTGGAATGTCAATGGATATCGGACAGAGCTGCACATCTTTAAATGCGGTTTTGTGACGGCCGGGCGGTATCGGGATAAAATCCTCCACCCTAAGTGCGAGACTATGTTTCAGCAGTTGGTCCTGATTTTCACCTTATGGACGATAATGCCATTTCCATCGAGCTAACTTGGTCGATGAATACCTGGAAAGTGAGGGCATTTCTAGTATGGAGTGGCCGCCATATTCCCCCGAACATAATCCCTTTGAAAACCTTTGGAATGCCCTCGGGCGTGCTGTCTCTGTACGCTTTCCTCCATCGCCAGTCCATAGATGGAAACTGTCTTATTGGAGGAATAGCCATTACTCGCATCGGCGATGGTTGATAACCTCATTGCAAGTATGGGAAATCGCTATAAAGTTTGTGAGTAAAGATACGGGGTGGTCATATAACATATTAATGTAAGTTTTGTTTAGTTTGTTTGCCTTTAAACATCATTTTGTTAATGACCCGAATGTGACGTAATCATATAACTTACGAAAAGTAGATATTTTTTCAACTTTGTACATAATTCTTGCTTTCGTTAATGCATACACACATTTGCTACCTTTATGTACACTTTTGAGTTTATAAAAGCTTTACTTTTCCATTTTTGTTGATTTTACCGTCCGTGCTTAACTTTTGGAAGCCAGTGTATTTAATTAAAAAACGTTCATCCCCCGGATTCAAAATTCCCAAGATAAACTCGTAGTCTAGATTATACCATATACGTTCTTTAAGATGAATCGACTTTAACTTTTCAGCAAATAGTATAATAAACTTAATACTTTTTTGAAGAAAGTAGGCATAGTAAATTATGTGACTACCACTATTCTGAGGGTATTTTTAGCCATCTTCTTCAAGTCAGGTACAGTATGCTCTTAACAAGCGCTAAGAAACAACTGCAGTGGCACTTCGTTGGGTCCGAATCTCGTCTCAAAGTTCTCAATGCCAACTGTTCGGGTCATTAAAAAGAGTGTTGACTGAATAAGCGGTAAGCAGCCATTGTTTTCCTGCCATTACGTAACTCTTTACTGTGACGCCTGAGCGATTTATGGAACGATTTCCACACACAGATTCTTACGATATGTGAGGATGCTAAAGTGTAAAATCCGAGAGAAATGTGGAGTTAGTACATAAATAATTTTACACTTCGATCTGAAATATGAACGGTGAGAATGGGGGTCAAATTCAAATACAAAAGGAAGAATAATTATGTTAATAACCTTACAGGTAGAGCGGCGACTGGCTAGGCGAAGATCGGTTGTACGAACTTTCTAGTACACGGATTTTGTTATCTTAAGGTGTCATTTTAATAAGTTATAATACATGTTTAATTTCGTACTCATTTAGTAAGTGAAATTGCAATCTCCATGCCGCCTGAACTATGAAAATTAAAATTTGATTTCTTTATTTAATAATATTATTTACCCATGTCTAATGGAAAAAGTATTTTCTCCTCAATGGAAATTTCTAGATACGTGAAAATAAATTTAATAGTTTGATTGCATATTGCTGCATATGGAAGTCAAACTTATTTAGCTATATTGAATGATTTTTAATATCATTCAACTTTATGATAAATTAATTAGAAAAACATATAACATCTCGAGAATGGTCCATGTTAGGGTTCTAAAATGAATGTCATTCATTTTCCTTAGAATGATTCCAGGTTAAAATTATTGGATATTTAACACCAGTTTTACACAAATAGGTGGTGGGCAATAAAGTTAATCACTTCTTTCCTTGTGAGGTAAGAATAATCGTTTACAACATTTACCTAAAAGTCAACCAAGGCTAATTATTGTACCAAAAACCGTGAGAACAGTAATTTTAACGATTTGTCAGATGAAACATCTGCAAAAAAATCTTCTTCTTGCGGTTAATCTTCTTGTAGTGATTATTCTTTCAGTGGTGATTCTTTTTCTTACTGTGATTCTTCTTCTCGTAGTGATTCTTTTTCTTGTGGTGATACTTTTCTTGTGGTGATTATTCTTCTTATGGTGATTCCTATTTTAGGGGTGATTCTTCTTCTTATGGTGACTCTTCTTCTTATGATGATTCTTCTTATGGTGATTCTTCTTCTTATGGTGATTCTTCTCCTTATGGTGTTTCTTCTCCTTATGGTGATTCTTCTTGTGGTGATTATTTTTTTGTTGTGATTCTTCTTCTTGTGGTGATTATCATTCTTATGGTGATTCTTCTTCTTGTGACGATTCCTTTCTTGTGGTGATTCTTCCTCTTGTGGGGACACTTCTTCTTGTGGTTAGTTGAAAGCCCATCAGCAAATAAATATCCTAGATAAATTCACCAAAAATAATTTATAAATATGGTTGAAGCCTAATCCATTGATTTCGTAATAATTTGAAATAATTTTCATCATCTTTTAATTAAAAACAAAGTTTAAGAATATTAGCTATAATATATACTTCCCGTGCTATTTTCGGACCCCTTAGAATTTGTCACTGACGTCAAGAGAATTCGTGGACCCCACTTCGAGAACCACTTCTGTATGCAATTTATGAAAGGAAAGTAATAAACTCTAGACACGTGTACCAAAAAAATTGTTATCATTTTCTCCAAGGACAGATAATTTTCTCGGCGTCATTCTAAAACGAAATTTGTCACTCACTAAACACAGACGTGGGAATAACATTCTGTTATTCCCATGCATTTATACTCCAAAAGCTGTAAATTTATCTTTAAGGATCAAGGTATAACGCATCCCAAATACTCCTGAGAGTGATCCATCACAATGTGGGTGCGCTGTGGATTTATGAGCAACATATGCAATTTCTTGCAAATCCGCCCTTGCGGAGTGTTTAATGCGCCGTTTCAAAAATGCAATTTTTCAATTGCTTTTCACAGCTCTTGTATAAACATCAGAATAAGAACACGAATAACACGTTTTATATTAATCCCTCCTTTGAGGCTTTGAAATTTTTTCGAGTGTTCATTTTTATTCAAAGTTGAAAACCTTTTTTACATATGTCAGAATTTCGAAGTAATTTAGTTTATTCTGGCTTAAAATGCTTTTCTCGGGTTTCAGTTTCGAGTTGTACAGGACGAAAATGGTGTCATTTTTTTATTTTTCTTTCGAATATAATTTGAGATATAACTTTAATTTTAGATGAAAATATTTTTTCAATGGAGGAAATAATTAATATATAGTTAATTAATATATAATTAATAAGTAATAATATAAATAATATGTAAATTATTTAATTTAATGTGGAAAAATATTTTTAATTTTCAATGGAAATAGTGACTTACTAAAATATGTTGCTCATTGAAATACAATTACTGTCTTTTTAACATTTTCTCCATTCAAGAAAACGGTCTATGTTTCAGGCAAAAATGATACAATGACTAATTAATATTCTAATAGAAACTACACCCCGAGCCAATTTTATTAAATGTCAGACATTTTAGCTCGTTTTAGCTCCTAGATTTTACAACCTTCTGCCTCAATTTTTAAAAGCATTGTTACCTATTGTTCCTTTTTCTGGGCTATCAAAGACTGGTTATTTACTTATAATTCAGTTGAAATTGAGATTTTTTCAGCATTGATAGCTAATTTTTTACCTGCTTTTACTGTCATATTTATCTTTTTTATTGTCTATGTTTATCTTTTTGGTTGTTAGGATGGAATGGTTTATTGTAATTGTTTTATATGTAACTGTTTTTATGTCATTTGATGCCACTATAATTGCAGTATTTACTTATCTTCTTCTATAAGATTATCTTTTAGAAATGAGTAATCATGGATTCTGTAATCTCTTTACTTTTGAATATTAAAGACATTATTATTTTCTAAATAAGTTTTAAATGAGTTATGTAATAAACTCGTGTATTAATAGGGAATCGAACCTCCGATCTCAGGCTGGCAGATGACGGTTTGTACATTAAGTGCCAGGAAAAGAGATGATCATAAATTATATTCTACTGTATTTGATATGGATCCTGCATAACCTTCTTTCAAATTTAAATTAATAATATGAAGTAATGACTCAATGAAGTAGTAATTTTTTAAAGTAGTAACAATTTAAAAATAAGTGGTAGTAATTATTTTGAATGCGGAAGTTCATGATAACAGTTATATGTTCTCTTATTTCAAAGAATGTCTCTACATATTTACTGAAACTATACAATCTCAGAGATTTAGCACATTTGTTACAATACGGCGATAATGTGGCCAGAAAAGTTTCTAGGTTCTGATAACTCGAAACCGAATTTCGAGAACTTAACTAATAGAAATTTACAAACATATACAGAGTGCACAGTTCCACTAGACTGTCTGGTATATTCATATTTCGTAGTTTTTAAATCCTGCTGTTTCACAATCGATGCCAGAATGCAACAACACAATAATATTTTATAAGCTTTTGCTGATTCAATAAAAATCCATAGTGAAAACTCAAAAACAATAGAATAGTCTTTGCATACAATGGTGAAAATTTGTTTCACGGACGGATACATTTAAAATATTCTGTGTATAGAATGTGATTATAAATATAAAATTGTTATTATGTATATAAATGAAATTTGCAGAATCTTCTTCGCCAATAAGAGCTTGCAATTTCATCCCAATAGCTCAACGGTAGAGCGCCGGCTGGCCAGTTCGAAGACTCAGGTTTCGATTCGCGGTTGGTGCAGCAAGGCTCTTTACAATAGCGCCTGAGCAAATCTACCCTGTAGGTTAGTGAAAAGATGAAGGAGGTTTGAAAGTGACCCTAGTACGACTAGCACAGATTCAGTGGACTCTGGAATATGAAACGCCGATTGCAAATTAAAGGATAATGACCACACAGGATACTAAACTGGGTAAAAATAGTAGTATCAGTAGGCTAATCTGAGGTAAAAATAACAAGAGGTGGTCAGTCAGATTTCCAGTTGCATTCCAATCTGACATCAGAGAGTGAAGCATGCAGAGTTCACTTCAACAATAAGAGCTTGCAATTACATTCCAGTGTCTTAACAGTAGAGCATCAGCTGGCCAGTTCGAAGATCCAAGGTTCGATTCCCGGTCGGAGCAGCAAGGTTCTTTACAAATTATAAACTGTGCATCTGTCTGTCTGTTCATCACCTCAGCACGGGAGAAATTACATCTGTAAGAACCATAAAAATTTCGTAAAGAAAGACTACCAAATATCAAAAGTTCATCACACATTGTAAATTAATTTCTTTTATATTATATTTTCTGTACGCAGATATACAAATTATATGTATATTCAAAATATGAGTACATAAATCATTTTCAAATCATGTCAGTTACAAAAAAAAAAATTATCAACTATACTGGTTGCAATTCAAAAACGAAATTTATATTTCACTAAACATAGACGGAGGAATAACACTCTGCTATCTTCATGTATTTGTACTCCAAAAGCTTTAAATTTATCTTTAAGGATCAGTGTATAACGCTTCGCAAACACTCCTGAGAGTGATCCATTACAACGTAAGTGCATTGTTGGATTTGCGAGCATCACCTGCAATTTCTTGTAAATCGCCTTTGCGGAGTATGTAGTAATGCATCGTTTCAAAAATGCAATTTTTCAATTGCTTTTCACAGCTTTTTTATAAACACCGGAATACTTGAACAGAACTGACACGTTTTACTTAAATCCTTCCTTTGAGGGTTTGGGGTATTTTCTGAAGATTATTTTCATTCAAAGTGAAATGTTTTTTTTACACATGCTAGAATTTCTATGTAATTTATTTTAACCCTAGCTTAATATATTTTTGAATGCAATTCAGAGTTGCATAGAACGAATATCATAAAATGGATTTCCTGGATTATAATTAATGAATTAATATTAATTATTAAATTACCTGAATTCATAGGATGAATTACCCGGAAAGATTACCGCGTGTTGCCGGGTTCCTAAATTACCCCGTGCTATGTAAATAATACAACTACAGATCACCTATTTTGAACCAAAATCATTCCCACATTTATTTTCAATCCAAATCATTTAGTCTCAATGCATGTATACAACAATATGATACGCATGAGCACAAAGGTCACCTGCAACGCACAACTTGTGATGTCAACCGCCAACCGGAGAACGATTGAAATCGCCAGAGGAATGGAAAATCTCAAATGTTTAGATTTTGGTTAAAAATTAATAGAAAATTAGAATTCGTTTTTTAGACATTTTCTGATGAAGTACGATTTTGAGCGATATTCACTTATGTCTCAACCTTAGCAATCGAAATATTATCAGAGTTTTTATCTTGAGACTATCGGAAAGATCGAGGAATGTTCTTTTTAACTATATTTTGAGGGATATCCATAGGGAAGGTAATTTCTTTATATTTATGTATTTATTTTTATACAGAGTAATTAAAAATGATCCGCCAAACTTTGCGAGGTTATAGTACACACCAAACTAATCATTTTTCGTTGTAGTTTACCGAGTCGGAAATGAAGCGTAAAGGCGCTTGTGGACGCTTAATGGTGAAACCGATAAGGTGAGGCTAAAGCACAAGAATGACTTAGAAGTTATAAAATGACATTTAATAAACAATAATTACAGTAATGGCTCAAAAGAGTGACCGCCAATCTAAATGCACGTTGCTATGAAGCATAGCATAATATTTGCACATAGTAATTAATAATACTAATTAATTAATAATACTAATTATTTGCACATAGTGCAAATACTAATTATGCCAGAAAAGAAAAAGGGGGGGGGGAGAGTAATTACTCAATGTAGGTAACTTGGAAAGTAAATTTAATGGCTAGCACGATGCCTCCTCACTGACCCAATGGGACAGTTCGACGCCAAATTTTGAATAATCCAAGACAGTGGTTGTAAATTTATTATATGTCGTAGAAAATGTCTAAAATTGAAACGACAAAACGCTTCAAATTTATGGTTCTTATGTTAAATTTATGACTCTTATGTTAGTGTTGTTTACCACACACGTCTCACAGTGGCGATGGAGGGATTGGCCAACTCTTTTGAACAGACCAGGCATGTCCCGCACTTCGGCAGTAGCGGCCAAAATTCAGGCGACACGTTCCTCTTCAGATTCAAGGGGAATGTCATAGACGAGACCCTTGAGATATTCCTACAAAAATAAGTTTATGCACGATAGATCGGGCGATCGTGGGGTGAAGCTATTAACACCATTAAGCGCCCACTGGCACCTTTATGTTTCATTTCCGTCCCGGTAAACTATGGCGGAAATTGCTTGGTTTGGTGTGTACTACCACCTCGTAAAGTTTGGCCCATCATTTTTTTAATCACCCTGTATACATCGAAATATGCATACTTAAGTTATCTGATTTTTATTTCGTAGCACCCAAAATAAAAGATTAGAACAATTCTCAAAGTTAGTATAAATTGGTATGTATATATATGTAATCGCATTCTAAGAAAACAAAATTATTACTTTATCTTTTATTTTCCACAAATTTTCAAATAAAAGTATAAAAATTGATATGTATGATTTCCGTGGAGAATCCATTTTCCAGTTGCCGGTTGCTATGCGCATGACATCACAACCTGGATGTTGCTATGAGGAGTCCCCAATGGCGTATTTATGCACTAGATAATGACAGTTTACAGAACTGTCGTTTCTGATGTTATTTGCAAGCGAATTTTTTAGATTCTGGTAGATAAATTTTGATGATATAAATGTACTTTTGTTTATACTTATTAGTGCACTTATTTGTGAAACTGCATTCTAATTAATCATAGTACTGTTTTATTTGCTGTGAGGCGTCTTTAAATCGTCGTAATATTACGATTTTCGATTTAACTTACCCGTCCTAATTTTAGGCATTTCACTAGATTGGTCATATCTCAGTTTCTAATTCTGCTAGAATTTAGTAGGGTTACACATTTTACTTTGAGATAAAAATTTCATTTGCCTCGCAAGCCAGGATGTAGTAAGTTATTTATTTCTTGTTCTACGCGGGCGTATCGTAAAAGCATTGTTTGGTGGAAAAATCGCTGTATGTTCAGGTGTAATTTTATTCAGAAATTTGCATTTTATATTTTGAGAAACGCCGGGTACATTTTCTAGTACATAGAAAAAGATGCATGCATTTCTTTCTGCCTGGCTATGTGTGAGTTTATGCATCTGTGTCGTCTATAGCGGAGAATGGAAACTTCAAACAACGGCGAAATCCAGTACAGAGGTTCTTCAGATCTCCGAGCGATACGGCTCGTCGAGTTTTTTTTTTTTTTAATTTGGATTAGTTTTAAAGTTAATGAACATTTACAGCCTAAAATCCTTCAAATTTTGGCTTCAGAATCAGTTGCATTTCGGGTAGACTATTTACGAGTTCAAAAGATACGACAAAAAAAAAGGTTTTTTTAAGAAATGGCAGACATTTTGTCTCGATGAAAAAGGTTGTTACCCATTAATATGAAATGACTGAAGTAAATAAAAAATATTATATTTGGCGGAGTTATTCTTCGGGCTAATGAGAGGTATTATCAGACCTTCACGAGTCAATTCAACTAAGTTTTAGAATTTTTATGTCTTTTTAGCTCCTAGATTTTAATATATCGTCCGTCTCAATATTTTAAAGCATTGTTACTTATCGTTCCTTTTCCAGGGCTATGAAAGACTGGTTATTTGATTTAATTACGTCGAAGACGAAACATTTGATTCTAAAAAGTCATTTAATAGAACTCCTATTGACATACGCATAGTTTAAAAAAAGCCAGAGCCCTTTCGTGCATCAACACACCCTTCCTCAGTGGCGTCAAGTGAAATTGCACTGACATGCTTAAATATCATCCACATCGGCAGGCAAAATTTACATATTACAAAATAGCATCATTGTCACAGACATGATAAGGCATCAACATAAACCATGAGCAAGAAAATCAAATTAAAGGCTAATATACTGCAAAATTAAAAAGTTAAGAATTCTGAATCAAGAATGGCATGTATACATATAATAATTTCAAACTTTAAAAGTTTTAGCTGAAGTATGATTTTAAAGGTTTAACGCGCATGGAATCTGGAACGAGTTTCCAAGCATTATCAAAACCTGAACAGGATCAAAATTACAGATCTCAGCACGGTATAAATAAATAAGTATGGATTCATACATTAAAATGGAGCTGGGATTACTACAATTAAACAAAAGGAAGGTTTTTTCGAAAAGGGGCTGAAAGTTTTTTCGAAATGGGGTGAAAGTTTTTACGAAAAGGGGCTGACAATTATGTTTCACAACAAGTTTGGCAAGAGAAGTAGATTGTTTCGAATTTTTAACGTCTCAAGCATGTTCAGCCAAACGTATGCATATCGTACGTTTAGTGCTACCTATAAAAAATTTAAAATCATTATCAGGAGAAAGAGAGGTTACCACATATATCCCAGCTTGACTTTTAAAGTTTTCCCTATCCCTAAATATGTGAGTGCAAATACGATTAAACATAGTGATCACAGTCGAGTGAGCAGGTCTAAATTTAAATTCGGTGCAAAATTGGATAAAGGGACAAAAAATGTTTGGGTGATGCGGAAAACTACATTTTAACGATGTGCGGTCGTTAATAGAATTGAGTTTTGAATTAGGTTGAATGGATTTTCGGCGAATTTGAGAGAATATTTTATAAACAAATTCAAAAGAGTAAATAGCATCCTGACCTAGTTTAAAGATAAAATTAATTTCGTCATTTAAAGATGAAATGGAGGAACAGACATTAAAAGCACGATTAAAGTATGCATTAAAAGAAGCTTTTTTAGACGAGAGGGGATGAAAAGAATTAGCAGGAATACAAGTGTTAGTGAAGGTGGATTTACGATAGATAGAAGTTTGGAAACCGAAAGGATTACAAGAAACTAGAACATTAAAAAATGGTAAAGAAAGATTAGATTCGTGTTCAACAGTAAAATTAATTGAAGGGTAATTAATAATCGTTAACGATATCCAAAATATTGAGGAGGCCACTCAAACTATGATCCCAAATGACAAAAATTTCGTCAACATAACGGCATCAAAGGATAAGTTTAAGGGTAAAAAATGGCATGATCTCATTCTTGAGTTCTTGCAACACAGCTTCAGCAAAAATACCAGACAAGGGGCTATCCATAGGGGTGTCCGAAGTCTGTCAATAAACATCACCGCGGAAACCAAAATAATTGGTATCCGCCGCAATGCAGAGGTTAATGCTGGGGTTATTGCGTCGATAGAGGGAATTACATGCTTTTATTGTCATCTTTATCTTTTTTCTTGCCTATGCTTATCTTTCTGGCTGTTACGATGTAATCATTTATTGTAATTGTTTTATATGTAACTTTTTTTTTGCCATTTGATGCTACTATAAGTACCATGTTTACCCATATCCTTCTATAAGGTTATCGTTTACTAGTGAGACAGCTTCAGCAAAAGCCTGAGTATCAAAAAAGAGTATCCAGGAGATCCTGTACTCTCCTTATTTCTGAATATTAAAGAATATTTTATTATTATAATTATTGTTATTATTATTATTATTATTATATTATTATATATAAATTTTTTTTAAATAAATGATATATTTAGATATTGTTTTTCCTTAGATCTGAAAAAGCAGAAAGTGCGACTTCAGTTGCATTCACATCAATCTAGGCCGAAGTTAAGCTTTTTATCCGTTTCCTGTTTTTATCCTGTGAGTTTTCTTGAGGTAAGAGATTAATCCTGTACTAAGATAATAGTCGTGGGACACTCAAAAGCTTTTAAGGATTCTTTCTGGATCAGCTGAAACGGTTTCCTGAGTCTGGAAAGGTAATTAAATGTTTGTCTAACTTTGTTAACTTCCAGTTCCTTTCATAGCATTATTTTATAATTTGGGTAATGTTTACTAAAATACCTATAAAATTTAGTTTATTGAGTGAAAGACGCTTATTTGCTTAGAGTACATTTAATATAAGTTAAACAATCTGTAATTTCTAATATTGCACCTGTATTGTGGTGTTATCTGTATAACATGCACTGGAGTATCTTACTGGCTGACTTTTGATACGTCGTCCCCACTGAGTAAAGGGGATGGTGTATTAAAATTATTGAGCACTTTAGAAGAAACAATGCAAATGAGTAATAAAAAAAATGCAAAGTCACTGTGTTTAATTATTGAGCATTCCTACTCTAGCTAGAATACTGGTTTTAACCTCATTCGATTTGTCTTAGTTTTCAAGTCAAGGAATAAATTTAATATTTTGAAAATTTGAATTAGGATTATCAATGCAAAGGAGAAATTAAACAATTAAAAATAATTTTTCGAAATAATCAAGCACTTAAACTGGAACCAAAATCTCAAAAATATTTTAGGATTTAATGTTGAATCTATAGCAGTCATTATCGAAGTTCTACCAATAGCCATTTCTGAGAAATATATGTTTCGAAGAAAGTTTTTGAACCAGAAGTGACAAAATCGGAAGTAGAAAGTTTTAGCGAACCTTCTATCTCCTTTAAAATTTAATACTGAATTTATATCGGTCATTATCTAAGCTCTATTTATAGCCACTGCTGAGAAATAGATGTTTGAAGAAACATTGAGCTGGAGGTTGAAAAGAATCTGAAAGGGAAAATTCTTAGTAAATAATTTAACCTCCTCTAATGCTGAACTCATATGACGATGAATCTATATCAGTTTTCATCTAAGCTCTATCTATTCATATCTTCTCAATATTAGCGATAGCGCTAATATTGAGAAATAGATGTTTAAAGCAAAATAAAAATATTTGAACCTGAAATGGAAAGTGTGGCAGAAGTGGAAATCATTAATAAAAGTTCCATTCTTCCCTGTAATTCGATGCTGAATCAAAAACAGTATTCATCCAAACTCTATCTATAGCAGATTCAGAGAAATAGATCTTTCAAGGAAAAAGTAGTCGGGAAAACAACATTATGGTAAAATTTTTGCCACCAATAGTAAAATCAAATATTATTAGAAACATTAATAATGGATTTCTATGCAATTGCTGTTCTATCAGCAATTGCTTAGAAATCCGAAATAACTAAAGTGTATGAAATTGCTTTCTAGATCAAAACGTTTTGCAATTATATTACAGAAATTTATATATATTGAATATTCTCACATACAATTTCGCACATAAAACTTTGCACCAAATTCTAATAATTTTAAAAATCATTCCATTGCAAACGGCAGATAATTTTATTTCTATACATTCTACATTCCTTGACAGAAGAATTCAAAATAATGTATACATTCTTTGTCACAATAATCGAAGAACCCCGAAAACTAATCCTAGTACCAAATAAGTTCGAACTTAAATTTTTCTCGTCTAGGTAAGCAAATGATTAAAATTGGACACCAATAAACGCCTAAGTAATTCCCAGACCACATTTATGTGCGCATTCTGTGGTCGACTCTTAAGAGCTGTCAGATCTTTGCTTTAAATAATCTGATTGCTGTCGTTGCATTGATTTTAATTGGAAATAATGCTTCTGTGATGCGGAAGAGCCGCACCGTGGGATCACTGAAAGCAAGTTGGCCGTGCATACGAATAGTTGGAACTGCAAGTTGGCCGTGCATACGAAAAGTTGGAACTGCAAGTTGGCCGTGCATACGAATCGTTGGAGCTGCAAGTTGGCCGTGCATACGAATAGTTGGAACTGCAAGTTGGCCGTGCATACGAATAGTTGGAACTGCAAGTTGGCCGTGCATACGAATAGTTGGAACTGCAAGTTGGCCGTGCATACGAATAGTTGGAACTGCAAGTTGGCCGTGCATACGAATAGTTGGAACTGCCAGTTGGCCGTGCATACGAATAGTTGGAACTGCAAGTTGGCCGTGTAGTATACGCCTGCCATCTGAACCGTACTGATGCAACACCTTTTGACGCCTGATGCTGTCCATTACTGTTATCAGTGGCTGCGTGAAGGTATACAAAAGCGTTGCAAAAACTTGAATCACTGCAGGAAGACAACTGGTAAAGAGGATCAACTGATAGAGAGAGAAGTCCGAATTTTTCCCATAGCTTAGCTGTTCATTATTCAATGAAATGCAGCTTCCTCCATGCAACATCCTATATCGTTGCGCATCTGCAAAACGCATAACAGAGGTAGAACTGAACTATCGTCACTTATTAAAACTTCTGTCATTAACTTGACTATATGGGCAACTCCGTCAGAAGTGAAGCCAAGTCCAAAAATGAACGGAAGAATAGCATCGTTTTTAATGTTGAATCCCGGTAAGGATGATCATTGTATTTGAAATATGAAAGAGGATCGGGCAATATTTACTTTGGTGTTATATTATAGATTGGCACACCGACCGAACACTGTTGGTGTAATGATGTGGAGGGTCATCTCCTACATAGATTGCCTACCCTACAATAGCAGGTACCTCTTGATAAGCAGATACGTTAAGAGCAGACATATATGTACAGCAGATCCTACAACCCGTCGTTGTTCCTTTCATGCTTCATTTGAGAATGACCATTACCAGTAAGACAACGCCATTCACATATATCTCACCTCTTTTAGGAATGCATTCATGGTGTTTACAAAACATTTTAGTCGCCAACTAGTTTTCCAAACTTGTGTCCCTAATCAAGCATATATGGAACATGTTGAGACGTCAATTACAGCCCTCACCGAATATTAGGGATCAGGAACTGCAATCAATGCTGTATAACTTCATCGCAGCATGCTACAACCCCGAGTCAAAAAATTAGAATAATCGAAAAAAAATGAATTTTGAAAAAAAAAAGGCTTTTTATTATAGAAAAAGTAATACAGGAGAAAATTCCATAATGTAAGAAACTACATAATTTTTTGAATATTTTAGCATAAAAATTAACGGACATAATACAAAAATGAAAATGATTATTCACACTTGGAAAAAATCAAAATAGTGGAATAATATTTACCTGGTTCAAAATATATGAATAATGCTTTGTAAATCACCTTATTTCTTTTTTTTAAATCAGAAACAGTGATTGTTTAATATTTTGTAGCATCAACTTTACATTTTATAACAGCACGAACTCCATTTGGCAAGTTACAAGTGGCTCACAATGTTTTCTGCCCAGACATGACCATATCGAATTTATGCTGAAAATAAGATCAACTTTGTTTTTCATCGCAATTTCTTGGAAGTCTTTTCTTCATTATTCCCCACAAATTGTCGATTGGATTTAAATCCAGCGAATTAGCCACCCAGGGAAGTACTTTAATTTAGTGTTGTGTAAGCCAGTTCGTAGTGGAAAATGACCTGTGACAAGATGCTAAATCATTTTGGAAAAAAAATTGTCATCACAAAAATCTTCCGAAGATGGTATCATGAAATTCTCAAGGATTTCTTGATATATCTCAGAGTTAATCCTTTCGTAAGTGACACATAGTCTTCCAGGATCATTTGAAGTCATGCAACTCCATACCACTACGCTGGCTGCAAATTTCCCTGATCGCTTCATGCATTCCTTGTAATATGCTTCTTGCTTCATTCGCCATATACGAACACCTTGATCACCATATGATGCACAAAACATACTCTCATCACTGAACAATACCTTTCTCCAATCATCCACGCTCCATAAAAGCCCTTTTTTGCATCACTTCACTCTGTCCCTTTTCTGTTTACTAGTCATGAGAGGCTTTATCTTTGGTACACAAGAATGAAATCCAAGTCTTAGTGTTGTAGATTTATACACATCAGCACCGTGTTCTTTTCACTTCCAATGCAAAAAATCTGATGTGGGCAGCACATGACTTTCCCTGCAGACTTATATTAACGTTCTCTTTATTTTAATTAAATGCATTTCACTTTTAATTCAATTTTCGTTCTCATTCGGTAACCGGACTTATTTTCAAAGGTGGCGTAAAGAAAATACGAAAAACTAAAATATCTCAAGAACGGCTAGTCCTAGTGTAATGGGGTTCGTCTTATTATTTTCGTCGTTAAAAATTACGTATTAAACGAGCATTTAATGGATATATTTGAGTATACCTAGTTCTTTAGATTTTGACGATTTTTGCGGGCCATTTTGCAAAAAAAGGCAGGTTATTTTTTTCCGAATCGTACCAAAATCTAATTAGCACCAGGGTAACCCTCAAGTGACCCATCTACCGAGTTTTGTGAAATTCGGTCCAGTAGTTTTTTAGTTGGAGTGGATACAAGTTCTTGCGGGCCATTCCGCAAAAAAAGGCGGGTTCTTTTATTCCAATTTGTACCCAAAACTAATCAGCATAAGACTCGCTCACAGGTGACTTACCTACCAAATTTTGTGAAATTCGGTCCATTAGTTTTTTAGTTAGAGTGGATACAAAATCTGCACAGACAGACAGACACACAGACACACAGACACACATACAGACGTCACGCTAAAAATGGTTTTTTCGTATTCTAGAGGTCTTGAAACGTGTAGATGCGTCGAAAAGTCGAGTTGCGATTTTCGACATGATTCCAATACTTTCCCTATACATTACCATGTATTGCAGGGAAAGCAATACCTTACACTTCTAAAACGATTTTTCTTAGCAATATTCTTTAGCTTTCTATCATCTCTTGCAGTAGTTTTTGACTTTTGGCCACTATTAAGATGATTGTTTTAAAAGTATCCATCGTTAAAATACTGCTTTATTGCTTGCTATAACACTTGATCGAGAACAATTTATATAACTGGCGATATATTGCTGATTACGGCCTTGCTTATGCAAATCAGGAATACGATTCTTTGTAAACGCCGTTATCTCAAAAGGAAACGTTCCCAAGCTAAACTCACAGAACTCGACGAAAATTTGACAGGTGTTAGAAGAAGTTATAGAAAATACACACACACACACATATATTCTGAAAATTAGCTGCTGAATTGCATTAGGAGAGGAGTAGAATAATGTTGAAAATTGGGTCTGGGTTGCCAGAACCGTACAGTTAGCATCAATTGGCGACTTTGGATTCTTGTAAATTGACGAACACATGTAATGTGTTTATACTATCAAAACGCATTTTATGCTGTATTTTGAGGCGTTAATACTTGAAAAATAGTTTCTTAATATCTACCACTTGAAAAAATGCAGATTACATGTATCAGTAGTATGGTATATAGTTTATATGAGATATAATTGATGACAAATGATTGAGGTCGAATGAAAGGGTTAATTTCTTTAATTTTTTTACTGTCGATATTGTGAGCCAACTATTAATGCTTGTCAAATTTTCGTCGAATTCTATCAGTTTATCTTGGGAACGTTTCCTTGTCAGACGAACGACGTATGTTTCACACAAATTGAACAAAAAAAATCCGATGTGGGCAGCACATGACTTTCCCTGAAGACTTATATCCACGTTCTCTTTATTTCAATTAAATTTAATTCACTTTTAATTCAATTTTCGTTCTCATTTGATAACTGGACATACTTTCAAAGGTGGCGTGGAGAAAATACGAAAAAATTAATATATCTCGAGAACGGCTAGTCCTAGTGTAATAGGGTTGGTCTTATTCTTTTCTTCGTTAAAAATTACGTATTAAACAAGCATTTAATAGATATATTTGAGCATACGTAGCTTTTTAGTTTAGATTTTGACAATTATTGCGGGCCATTCTGCAAAAAAAGGCAGGTTATTTTTTTCTGAATCATGCCAAAATCTAAGCAGCACCAGGGTGATCTATACGTGACTCATCTACCGAATTTTGTGAAATTCGAACCATTAGTTTTTCAGCTAGAGTGGATACAAGCTTTTGCGAGCCATTTCGCAAAAAAAGGCGGGTTCTTTTATCCCGAATATCCGTACCCAAAACTAATCAGCACCAGACTCGCCCACAAATGACTTACCTACAAAATTTTGTGAAATTCGGTGTATTAGTTTTTTAGTTAGAGTGGATACAAAATCTGCACAGACAGACAAACACACACACAGACGTCACGCTAAAAATGGTTTTTCGTATTCTAGAGGTCTTGAAACGTGTAGATCCGTCGAAAACTCGAGTTATAATGTATAACCCTTATGATACAGCAGCTGTGAAATTGACGTCATGATATACTGTAATCATTAATTATGTATCTCCTTCTTAAGTACAAGGTCTCAGTTTTATTCCGATTGTACACTTGTTTTGGGGGCATTAATTGTTCTTGGCCAATAGTATATTAAATTTTTATGTAGCCTGTTAATTTACCAGATTGCAGAAGGTGATTAAAAACTAGATCAATGAGTTCATATCAAATTCATAAATGATAAACTCTTGAAACGATGTTTAGTGGTCACATTGCTAATTTATTGGTCTCATTACGATTGGTTTTGGTGGCAGAATGGGAATCCACTTTAGGATATAGCTCCTTGTCTAAGGATCCTTTAAATACACAAAAAAAGAGTTCAATGTCAAAGCTTACAGAATAAATCTAATCTTTGGAAACGGCACTAGTTCTCAAAATGTGGAGCACGCTTACATTGCAGAAAATAGCATCCATGGATCGGTTTCGCACTTATTATACGATAGTCACAATGAATTAGAAGATATCTAAAATTATAACAAGAAAATGTACTATGTGCTTTAATTTTGTGAACTTCTATGAAAACCGACTAATTCAATACAAAAGCGTAGGGTTTTTTTGCAGTTGTCACATTTTCTTCAGGCTTCTTCACTTTTCGCATTTTATTTTCAAAAATAAAACAACTATACGCGAGGTTATGAAGGCCAAGTTAATAGTCACAGAATCTACCTGAGCCGGTATTCCCAAAAAATCAAGTTCCCATGGAAGATATATACACATGGATTGTTTTCGCGTTTATTATACGCTCATCAGCATGGAATAGCCGATATCTGCAACTAGCCGTTTCTGCCACACGTCGTCTGTTTTTAATGGCTACTGGTCACTAAATGAGAGACCTGTACACTTAATAATAGTTCTGAATGCTAAAACAGTTTCAAATTCAAGCATAAAAATGGAATGGCTGACATTTTTGAGAGTCAAAATGACGTGAGTTGTTTTTAAACCCATTTGTATCGTCACCCTTAATTCAAATTTTATAAATGTTCAATTTTTTCGCTGATCTGGAAACTGCGATTAATCAAAAGTGACTAAAACCTAGATTCTGATGCGAGTGGAGTTCATAGATATCACTTTAAAAAGTGGTTTAAGTGTTTATAGAATTATTTCTAAGTTAATTTCTTAAGTTACCCCCTGGAGGTACATTGCCAAGTATAGCACCAATCGAAAGACACTCTTTAAAGCGAAAGGTAATACGCTATAATTGTAATCATGTGTATCCACAATACCGATTTTTCAAAAATTTTCTTGTAAAATTTGAAAAAAAAAATATGACTAAGAAATGTATTTTGGTGTGAGAAAGTCGAGTTGTGTCAGACTACAATTAATTTTGTTGTCATTGAAGACATCGACTGTTCCATGTTGACGAGCGCATAATAATCGCGAAGCCGGCACATGAGTGCTATTATATGAATTAGCAGCGTTCTCTTATTTCAATGCAGTTAACTCCGTTTGTTAAAAGTCATCTACTGAAGGAATAATAATTTTTATTAAGAAGATATTTTTTCACTCGTCAAGACGACTAAGTCTAATCATTCGTTATACAGGGGCTTGCACATTTCTGACGAGAATAACTTCTATGATCGGTGTGTTTGTCTGAAATCTGAGCGTTTCAGAATAATTTAAACAATGTTGTTGATGTTGTTGAGACCCAGACCGTCCGACCTACCAGAAAGGTGTAAGGTAACCGTTTGGACGACCGGGAAGTGCAACCCAATTTAGACCGGAACCCAGTGGGGGAGGCATCCGCAGGGAACGTACTCTCCTTCCCCTACCACCAACCTCTCGGAAGGACTAATTTAAACAGTCTGAACTTTTATATCTCCAAACCTAATTGATAAAACTATAAACAATTTATACTTGTTGTCTAGGTTACCACTTATGAATTTCAATATTTTAATATTTTTAACTGTTATTTTCAGAAAAAAGTCTTGCTCTAACCAATTTTCGCATCACTTTACTTAATTCCACTCGAAATATCTTCTAAACTATAAAAATATAGTGTGATGCTTGAGACAGCATATTAACTCAAGAAAGAGTAAGGGGGGAACAAAAGTTGCCAAAGCCAACAATTTAAAGTGACGGAAGGGCCAATAGTTGCCAAAAGGGAACACTTTTTGCTGTCTTTGGGATGATCCCTATGAAATGACGTCATTGATCCTCCAATGAATTGGTTCCGATCTCTCATGCAATAAAAAATGCAGAGGGGAAACTCTCTGGGCTGCCCATAAGAAGGGACATACATCACTAACGAGTGGAGGAGCCCAGGATCCAGAGAGAGCCCGGACCACAAATATTTTCTTTTAGAAACCGAAGAAGACATTAAAAATTCACAAAAAATGAGAAAATCAAATATGGAGGGAGAACCTTAAAAAATTATTGTAGCGGGACTCACAATTTCTATGGGCGATTCTGAAACTTGGAATCAACAAATGATGATGTTGAGTAGGCTGAACCGAAAATTTGATTCCGAAGGTTTCGACAACTGATCTGAAGTAATTGGTATGTGGTGAGAGTCGGTCATTCTGATTGTTTTGTGACTTGTGTGATATGAGTGGGACAATACGTTCTGCCCGGGGCAGCACCAGATCGTACACTGAATTCGATGATGGATGGCCGGGAAATAGATACATGTTCAAATACAGTCTGGTCCAAATGATAGAAATGTACACTACATCTCAGCAAATTTTAAGCTTATTAAATTCCAATTATCTAAATATCTAAATTATTACCTCTCTTCCCTTGTTCAGCAACCTGGCACTTTTTAGATGACTTGTGCAGGCTAAATTGGCCAGTAACATTCAATTAAGCCATCTTAAAATAAAAGTGAATTTTCTATTTATCCTGTAGAATCGCACAAGGGTGTTACATTATAATGAAAAATAATTTAGTTCTACATAAATCAAGGAATGAACACTCATACTAGGTGTTTTGCATTAATTTTTCTTCTTGTGTCTCATTATTCTATTCCAGCTTCCTTGGGGGTTTTGCTTGGCCAGAAGAATGAAGATGATTCAGATGGTAAATGTTGATTCCTTTTTTCTTCGAAGACGATGTCCACGGCCACTGTCAGAGATAGTTGTTCCGCACCAGAGATAGACATAAACAGTAAGAGATGAAAATATTTAGTAGCAAATTCAGTGTTTAGATCAATAATTTGTTTTACAAAGCTTTTACAGTTTTGAGCAATCGTCTTGTCATGTGGAAAAATATTGAAAATATTCTTTTTTTAAGTTTGTAATACTTATAAAACCAAAATTGAAAGTGTTATTCAAGGATAGAAACTAATTTGTAGCCCTACAAAATCCAAGAAGATATATATATATATATATATATATATATATATATATATATATATTAGTTTTGTATGGGGTTCTCATTTTTTGAAATGTAGTGATTATATATTCAAGCAAAATCATTTCGGTTCCATCGGAATGGAGCCACCGCCGAATTTTTATAGGTGATATTCAGACTTTAACAATGCCATATAACTGAAGCAGTAAAAAGTACGATTCAATCACAACCTTAGCAATCTCAACAAATGTAAAGTATCTAAGCTTGAAGGTCCTTATTGTGAGGTTCACTTGATAATAGATTAATGTTGTTCAAAGATAATGTCTGGTGGACACTGGAAAGCTTTTAGAGATTCTTGTGAAAGCGGTTTTCGGGCACTTGAAAAGTAAGTGAATTTTTAGCCACTTTTGTCTGTTTCTTGTACTTTCACATCACGCTTCCATTACAGTTTAGTTAATAAATTATATTCTCCTAATATATTTTTTAATTTGTCCCGACGAAATGTCCCATTGGGTTCTGTAATTCTTGTGATTTTATGTATGAAAAATTTTTATGCAATAATTTTTTAATAAATAATTAAAACAATTATAATTGTAATTTTTTGTGAATGAAGCAAATTAAAAAACATATCCCTAACAGCATTTTTTTTCACAGTGACGTAAGATTTACGTCACACTGTGACTTTGGGAAGTCACACAGGACGTCGCTCGTACGTCTCGGCAATGTCATATTGAGGTCACAGCGAAGTCATTTTGGTCATTTTCATAGTCGTTTGTGACGTCACACATTAACTTGTTTGTGAAGTCACATTGTGATTGCCATTATAATGTCGTCACATTGTTACGTGTTAATTAAATTGTGGAAACGTCATAGAATATAGTCACAATGAAGTTAAAAAGGTATTAATGGGTAACGTCGCACAGAAGTCACAAATATGATGCCACATTGTGACACAGATGTCACGTGACTACAACGTCCCTGTCACACATGTGACGATCTTTGCTGTAAGGGACATTACGAAGGAACAATGTAAGACATCTACAAAATAAAAATTATCCAGAAATTATCCAGATTATCCAGCAATTTCTCTATTGCTGGAAACTTGATTTTGGTGTCATTCGATCAGTTTCAGCTTCGAAACCAAGGGAAAAATCTAAAATTTAAAAAAATTGGATTCGGAGTAATGGTACGAAGAGATCAAAACGCTCAAAACCATTTTCTAAAATTACTGAACACTTCTACTTGAACCAGGATCTATGTTTTAGTCGCAAACGATTCGGTTTCATTTTTAACACTTTACAACAAAGTTGAAAAGTGTTTATAACTTTGTTCATTCTGTCTGTCTGTCTGTCTGTCTGTCTGTCTGTCTGTCCGTTAGCACGATAACTGCCGTAAAAATGACTTAATCAAAATGAAATTTTAGTATGTTGTTCAGACGGTCTATAGGGCCTATGGGAATATAAATGAATAATATCACCCAATTAGTTTTGGATTGAACCCGGGTTGAAAAAATGGAATACATTGAGCCTTATGGGACCTAATTTTTCAAGCATTTTTTAAGCGGATTTAAAATTCACAAATTGCTTCGAAAATTTTAGGCAATATTCAAATTGTTCCATAAAATATATAAAAAAAAATTCAGCGAAATATATTCAGTTGTTTTTTAAATAAAAATTAAAATAATAATAACACCTCTTATATTAAGCGATCACGTGTCCATGATATGAAACGATCACATGACCCACTTCAAAATGATATATGGCATCCATCTTGTGTCAAAATCGTGATTTTTAAAGTTCTTTTTAATTCATATTGAGTGTTGTATCCGTCCTAAAATTACTTTATTTTTGCCTAAATTCTGTGCATCTACATACTGAAACAACGCAATGACAATATATTTCAGTTTAAATGCTCTTCCAAATTTGAATATTTCTACTATTAAGCCTATTTTTCACCTATGTAAAATGTAAACAGCAAAATATGTAGAATGAGTTGTATTAGAATCGCTGTAATTCTTTAACACAAAATCATTTAGTCCATGGAGTCTAATTAGCTGATATGAATTCATTGATTTTAGAAAGAGAAGGACGATATTTTTCGATGAAGTTTTACGCATAGAGCTTACTTACTTGCAGCTCAATGGTCTTAATTTTTAAATAAAATAAATTGTTATAGTATTGTGATGAATGACATGAATGGGGGAATTATTTATGAATGAAATGTTGCTTTTATAGAGAGAGCCAGGCGTGTTATTTTTTTATGACGTCATTTGAATGGATTTCAGTTGTTTTCGATGAAGTTTTTAAATATAATAAATTATCGTAGTATTATGATAATTCTAAAATTATTACCGAGGAATGTATAACATTTAAGAGATGTTTAAACCAGGCAATTTATACTTTAATGCCGTCATTTGAATGAAGTTCATTTTTTTCGATGAAGGTTTAAGGTTTCAAATATAATAAATTAATGTAGTATTGTGATAAGTTTTAAAATATTACCGAGGAATGTATTGCATTTTAGACATGTTTAAATAAAATTGCATTGAAGTTGGAAAGTGTTTCATAATCAATGCTTTAAGCATGATTGATCTTTCTTGTCTAAATTAACGGGAAAATCTAAAATTTTGAAAGTTCGAATTAGAGGGAGGGGATGATGTAAAGAAATAATAAAAAAAATAAAAATGCTTTGTTCCATTATTAAGAATTTCCACTATAACTGTACAATCTTGATTTGGTCTCAATGGATGCGTACCAGTTTCCAGATCAGAGGAAAGAATCTAACATTTCGAAAATTTGGAATATGAGGAACAAAGCGATGTGATATTCAAAGTGAACCAAAATCATTTTCTACTTCCATGCTAGCTTGAATCTTGGGTTTGTTCTCTTTCGTTCCTTCTCAGTAGCTTCCAGATCAACGAAAAAATTTCGAGCATTCAAATGATTTGCAATAAGTACGGAATTTGATATTCTTTCGTCGTCAAGAATCAAAACAGGACAAAAAAATAATTTTATAAATATAATGCTATATATATTTTTATACATGTTAAAAATCGTTTCACCAGAATTAAATAATTTTGTCCTTGGAAGTGGTGTTCAAGATATTCACGACCCACAAATAATGAAAGCAGAATTTAATATCCTTTCGCTGCTAATTGAAAAATTAAACAATTAAAATCATTTTGTCGAATAACTATGGTCGACTATGTCAAATGGCAATGACTACATACTTGAGGATCTTTTGCATAGAAGTTAATTAATAAATATTTCAAAGTCAACATATATTTAATCTAACATATATTTCCCCCTTGTATGCAGGGTATTCCAAAAAGGTTTAAACACGCTTTAATTCTTTATCTGTTGGAGATAAGTGGGCAATGCAAATTGCAAAAATGTTGAAAGTAAGGTAAGAAATAAGACTACGTTAATGAAATAGTCATCCCATTCATTTTCAAAAAGTTACACTTTTTAAACTTCTATACGACACCCTTAGACAAATTTGGTCAATCAGAAAATTTTTATTTTTAATGCAACAAGATCATTAAAAAACCGCAAATCTGCATCTTTAAAATTGAGCGAGTTATGTTTAATTGAAAATTGAACGTTGTGAATGGGGACCCTATATCAAATTAGAAATATAGATTCGCGTCATCACAAAAAAGATAAAACTGGATGATAATACATAGGATACCCAACCCACATAGTGAGTATCACTGCTTTATATGATCTCAGTCTGTGTAATGATTTATTTAGATGCATTTGTCATAAAAATAAATGACACATATTAACGTGTTTTTGATCTAAACAATTTCCATCGTCAATTTGTTTATAATCCCTATTTTCACTGATGAAACAGTATTTTACATGGTACGAAAAAGTGGCCTAAGTCTTACTTTAGTAACTTACTTTAGTGGCCTAAGTTTTTTACTTTATCATAATGCAGTTGATTTTAAAGATACAGATATGCGGTTTGTTTTAATGATCTTGTTGCATTAAAAATAAAAATTTTCTGATTGACCAAATTTGTCTAAGGAGGTCGCATAAAAATTTAAAAAGTGTAACTTTTTGAAAATTAATGGGAGGACTATTTCATTAATGTAGTCTTATTTCCTACATTACTTTCAATATTTTTGCAATTTACATTGCCCACTTATCTCCAACAGGTAAAGAATTAAAGGGCACTTTTATCTTTTAGGGACACTCTGTATAGGTTTTCACAGAAAGTCCTTCAGAATACCAATAACTTCCAAATGAAAGTCTGCAAATATAATAACCCAAGTCCAACTTTTATAATAACCTTTATAAGACCTTTTATAATAAAAGTTAAGACATTTTATATCGAATAAACGTGATTGCAGCGCCCTCGGAAGATAACTGTTGAAGTTAGGAATAAGAATTCGGCAACAAAGCGACATAGAAGAAAAATATCAACTACAAAATTCTAGAACGTTGTTTAATTAGTACGAGTTGGCATCTGCAACGAACAAAACGGGTACATAAAAGGCAATAAATATCCGTAGTAATTCATGGATTTCAAGAGGCTGTAAACCGGTGGCACCTACAGTGGTTGCCAAAGTACTCGGTAATTTTATTTTCTCCTCAAATGTGCATTGTTGCTGAAGGAGATCATTTCGAACAGGCTGAACTACATTAGATTACTGTGGATGTAAGTGTTGTTTATTTGAGCAGTTTGGAACAGAAAAGTTATTCACTAATAACCCTATTGTGTCAAATAAATGGCTTCTATATCAGTTTTGTAGTTGATTCCAATTTATCAGGCAATGTATTGCAACTTTTACACCTTAGTTGCCAAGTTCATTATTCCAAATTATTAAATTCTCCACTTGCAGTGTGTAAAGAACTTTGCTGCCCCAACGGGGAATCGAACCTTAGATCTCCTAACTGGCCAGCCAACTCTCTACTCTTGAGCTACTAAGATGAATTTGCATGCTCTTATTATCGAAGTGGTCTCTGCATTCTCCACTCTCTAATGTCAGATTCTCGGATAACTGACAATCTGACTGACGACCTCCTGCTATTTTTACCTTAGGTTAACCTCCTGCTACTACTATTTTTACCCAGGTTAATATCCTACGTGGTCATTATCCTCTCCATTTGAAGTTGACGCTCAGTCTTCCAGCGTCCACTGAATCCGTGCTGGTCATACTATGGTCACTTTCAGCACTCCGGCATCATTGCAGTAACATACAGGATTGATTTGTTCGGGTGCCATTGTAAAGAACCTTGCTGTTCCAACCAGGGGTCGAACCCTGGATTTTCGAACTGGCCAGACGACGCTCCACCGTTGAGCTGCTAAAACGATGCTGCAAGCTCTAATCCTTGAAGTGGACTTTGGATAACATGTAAAACTATTTTAAAGTGCTCAATTATTGCCGAGGTCGTAATCTTCAGATGTTAACTTCTGCACTTGGGGTGTTGCAATTACTTTCTTTCAATCGAGCATGGTTATAAATAGACCTAACGTGTATAGTCATCTACCTTTTTTTTTTCAAAATTACTGGGGCACTTATGAACATTCTGAGGAACACTGTGTATTTATTGCATAATTTAATTTCAGTAAAATCTATTATAATAAAGATAAATGTCTGTCTGTCTGTTTGTCCGTGTCGTCTGTAACGGAAAAGTTAAGCAAACTACGGACATGAAATTGGGTACACACATACTTTAGGACCCGAGAAGGTTTACATCGGCGTTTTTTGTTAATTTGAATTAATTTTTCAGTTATTTTATATTTCAGTACGCTTTTAACGCAAATGCTTTCCTAAGAGACCAAGAATATTATTATAGAATATTAAAAATATTGTTTAATAAATATTATTATGGATATAATTATTAATGAATATTCTAAAATATTATTTCAAAATATTGTTCTTAACACCTTCTTATATGTGATCATCGCATGTTAAAGATTCAGATGTATTCCTGTCCAAAGATATTCTCGCAGAATTTGTATATTGACACATAGGCATAGCGTTCTTTTTAACATTTTCCAGCATACTTGTAAAGTGTTTATGAATCTGTTCATTCTGTCTGTCTGTCCGTTTACACGTTAACTGTCGTAAAATAACTTTATCAAAATGAAATGTTAGTATGTTATTGTGACGATCTGGGAATCATATGTGAATGAAAATGAATAATATCAACCAATAAGTTTTGGAATTAACCCAAGTTGAAAAAATTTAATAAATTGAACCCTGTGAGACCTAATTTTTCAAACATTTTTTAAGCATTTTTATATTCAGTGTTAGACCCATCCTAAAACCGTTTTATATTTGCATATTGTCTGTGTGTCTAAATTCTGTTCTTACGCAATTTCAATATTTTTTTTTTTAAATTATCTCTAAATTTTGATTATTTCTACAACGAAACCTAATTTTAACGTATGCAGAATGTAAACAAATCAAGCGATTTTAAGATGAGTTGTATAAGAACTGCTGAATTTTTTTTCATACAAAATTATTTAGCTCTGTAGTATAGAATATAAGTGATATGAATGAAATTTTCATTGATTTTATATAGAGAAGCAGACGATCATATAACATTGCCTTTTCTGATGAAGTTTTAAGATTCCAAGTAAAATAAATTATTATAGTACTGTGATAATTTAAAAAATATCACTGCTGAATGTATCACATTTTAAAGATGTTTAAATAAAATTGCATTTCAGTTGGAAAGCGTTTCATAATCAATGCTTTATACATGATTAATCTTTCTTGATTTTTAATTGATGTTGATATAAAGGAGCGTATTTCTAAAGCTTTTCTAGGTTTGCATGTTAAATCGAAGATCTGAGTCCAAAATCCTTTTCACCGCAAGGTACATTTTCTAGAACATTTCAACGTTTCCCGGAATTTAAAATTTAAATTTCTGGTAAAAACTATACGGTAACTCACAGTGAATTCACGAAAACCAAAGAACGTTTTAACAATAAGTTCTCTTATATAAATTTTTTTTAAAAAATGTTGTGTGAGTGCACACATAGCTACAGAGCGACCTACAAGGCGGGGGTACATTTTCTAGTTGAAACTATATTTCTGAGATATATATATATATGCGATCTACTAATATATTTAACAACACAATTTATCTATGGAACTTCTACGATTTAGAACGTGTATAAAATTAATCAGACTAACTATTGGTAATCTTCCGATGCCCATAAAAGTGCTTGATGGTGTTCTAATTATAAAAATCTTTATTTCACTCGAGAGAGAAATAAACGTTTTTACGACCCAATCCAGCCTTTACGGGTTAATGCTTTGCGCGAAAATTGCAATCTCTATCAAACAGCTCTTTTAATTCTAAAAGGGTAGACCATAGAAGACACTAAAGAGTGGTAACTTAATAAGAAACTGTCAAGTATCTATAAACTTGCACAATACACGATTTCATAATTCAAAGGCATTTTTGTATGAATTACATTCCATGTCTAATGTTATTTGCATAGTTTTATTCTTGTATAGTTATGGTCCTGCATAGTTAGGTAAAGTTATTTCTGTATTCTGATCGAATTACTGAGGAGAGCATGGATGCATCTGCGGGGACCGTAATCCGCTTTATAGGTTTCGTTTTTAAACACTTTACAACAAAGTTGAAAAGTGTTTATGACTTCGTTCATTCATTCTGTCTGTCTGTCTGTCTGTCTGTCCGTTAGCACGATAACTGCCGTAAAAATGCCTTAATCAAAATTAAATTTTAGTATGTTGTTTAGACGGTCTGTAGGACCTATGGGAATATAAATGAATAATATCACCCAATTAGTTTTGGATTGAACTCGGGTTGAAAACATGAAATACATTGAGCCCTATGGACCTAATTTTTCAAACATTTTTTAAGCGGACTTTAAATTCACAAATTGCTTCGAAAATTACAGGTAATATTTAAATTCTGCCATAAAATATAAAAAAAAATTCAGCGAAATATATTCAGTAGTTTTTTAAATAAAAATTAAAATAATAATGACACCTCTTATATGAAGCGATCACGTGACCATGATATGAAACGATCACGTGACCCACTTCAAAATGATATACGGCATCCATCTTGTCTCTGAATCGTGATTTTTAAAGTTCTTTTTAATTCATATTGAGTGTTGTATCCGTCCTAAAACCACTTTATTTTTGTTCAAATTCTGTGCATCTACATACTGAAACAACGCAATTACAATATATTTGAGTTTAAATGCTCATCCAAATTGCTTATTTCTACAACGAAGCCTATTTTTCACCTATGTAGAATGTAAACAGCAAAATATGTAGAATGAGTTGTATTGGAATTGCTGTATTTCTTTAACACAAAATCATTTAGTTCATGGAGTCTGCATAGCTGATATGAATGAAATATTCATTGATTTTACGAAGAGAAGGACGATTTTTTTCGATGAAGTTTTACTCATAGAGTGTAATTACTTGTAGCTCCATGGTCTTAATTTTTAAATAAAACAAATTATTTTTTTAGTCGCGGCTGAGAATTTCTAATAAATTTCTGTTACGTTGGGCTGGTGACGTTGCATTTAAAATTCCACAAAGAGTGAACACAACTTGTTTTTCACAACTGTGGGAGCATTTGAGGGTGTCGGCGAAATTTTTTTTTTCTGTGGTTCAGTGGGTTTTAATTGGTCATCACCTGTTCGTTACACGGATGGACACATTAAATCATACAGATACAAGCAGGCCTAAATTACTTTATTCTCAGACGACACATTGCACAGTTGAAGACGTGATATACTGTTTGTACATTCAGATTCCATACTGTTACCATTTCATTTCCTCTGTCTCTTTTATCTGTCTGAGGCAAGTACAGCGCTACCTGCCTTTGGATTAATTACAAGCTATGAGACTGCAAAAAAAAAAAAAAACTATGCAAATTTCCCACAGAGGGTAAATAAGGTCATTGTGATATAATTGGTGGTGAAAGATTATGCTGGCCGACGTCGTCTATGTTAGTACTCAACAACGTTCTTATTAGTGACGTGCGTCCATAAAAAGGGGGCGTGTTATAATTTTTTTCATCAAAAACCGAATTAAGCGTATAAGTATCAAATGCGAATGAATATCATTCAAGTCGTATCTTACAGACATGCTTTATGGAGTCATCAGAACTTTCTGAAATCTGAGCTCACGGCTTGTGTCATCAATCCGACCATGTAGATGATATATGTGCTGGTCCCATGTCTTGTGCGGTAAAGCTTTGTGTTTGTACAGGATATCTTTGTGATGTATGCATAGTGTGCTCGAGCTCGTTTGCTCGGATGTAGTGAAGTTTCTGCACGTAGTTTTGTTGGTCCTCCTATTGTGGATTCTTCCTATATTAACTGTATAACCCGCTGAGATAAGAATACAACGGGCTCTAGAAATAAATTTTGCCGCATTTAGCTGCAATCTCTTTATCTAATGAAGATAACTTTCGGATTTGATGCGACATAAGCGAGGTTTAAAACAACAGTCAAGTTCGCGAAGAACAGTAAAGCCCGTCTATACCTTATCCAACGCCAACGCATGGGAAGGATTACTGCATTTTTCAATCTAGACAATGCGGCCAGTTCAATGTTGTAGGGCTACTTGATACACATTGCGGGAAGGAATGAAGAAAACGTGATGCAAGAAACAACAATTGAGCGAAGAGGAGTGGAAAGAGACGCTACTCGTTCTACAGCATAGTAGAAATTTGGGTGTTAGTCAGTTTTGAAAGTAAAATGCAGCATTCTTCTTCAGGGAAAGCAAAACGCTCAATCTCTCTTCAGCAAGCCAATCCGGCATCGGCTATAATACTGTTTAAGCGACTGAAGGAAGGAGAGAAGTTGATTTCGCCACCAGGAGAAATAGAGAAATTAAAGGAGGTCAACCAAGTAGACAGGATATAAGTGGCAGGGTATTAAGAATGAACGGCTGAAAATAAAAGAGTGAACGGAAAGAAATCATAACGGCAAGAGGACGAATGGAACCAACGGAATAGTGAGTGAACCTACTTTAACGATAACGGAAGAACATGAGACGTTTAAACCAGCTGTTAAAAACTCAAACAAGAAAACTGGGTATAAAATGACTGAAAATGGCGATAAAACAATCGTCAAAAAACTAAAATAAAAGTGATAATAACATATGAAGGAACAAGCTGGTCTCGGAGGGTGTATGAACAATTGTGTCAAATAATATTGAAGAAAATAACTAAAATCAGGAAAAAGTTAAACAAATAACCCCACATCGAAATTGAAAATGATACCCCGAAATTTTAAAGCGGGAGGGATTATTGTCCCTTTATTTTGAAATCTGTATTTTTACGAATATTGTATATTAATTTATTGTTTAACAGCAGTTATTTTGATTTTTAAATTTTCGTCCACCCTCTCCATTGTGTAACAATAAACTTTCTTGATCTACATAAGAAAATATCTACAAGCGTATTACAACATCATATTTCAACGATCGGAATTCGAAATATTATGCTTATTTGCGAGTCTTTGATAGTCTTATAGTTTACACCACCAGAAAGAACATAGATGTCATAAAATGCTTACGACACATTTAAATTTAAATCAATTAAACAAATGTACGCCGTCGCAAATGTGTTTCTAAATAACATCTTGATGAATTCATTCTCAGGGCAAATAACAGCAACCGGTTTCGCATTTTCCCCCTCTTTGGCATGGACAAATGACCGTGGTCAAAGCTGTAATGGTTAAATTCATACTTATAAAGCTCACCTTCAAGCAGGTGGATAGATTTGAAGGCTCCCCTGTTGCATATCTATGAGCATGAACAATTTTTTTAATTGTAAACGATGTAAACGGTCATTTGTTGATATATTTCTAAACCATATCATTTAGAATCTATATACCAATCAATCTTAAATTATTCATTTAGATATTACAATACACTCTCCAGTGACAGAATGAATTTTGATATATGAAGCAATAAAATATGCATTCCTATATGTCAGTACACGCAGTGTTGTCTTACTCATTGTCTATGTCTCTCATCAAAATGCACTTTCATTTATCAAAATATATTTTCCATCCTCATATGTCTTTATCAGTGACAGCGTCATAATCATCGCAGATGTACAGTGAGCGATGACTGGAAAAGGTAAATGACAAGATAATAACAATTCATCGAGAAATATTTGAAATTAATTTCTGCAGTTGGCTCCGATGCAAAACTTAGTTCGGTATATGTTTTATTATTTGTATGAGGATATGTTTAAATAATTAAAGCAAAGTAATACCAAAACACCGTAGAACGCTTCAGAAATTACAAAGGCGAAATATCTCATAAATTGTGGGTGTTTAATTATTTGTGGGAGCTTAGACCAGTCATGGGCAACTTGTTATTCCACAACTATAGGATTTTTGCCAGCAAATTTCATATCACGTGATTTAAGTCAAAAAGAACGTATTCCTCTGTATACACATGGCTACGGAATGACAAGGCCTTATACATTCGAGGTTATAAATGTTAAATGATAATTACAAGATTTATGGAGTATATAAACATGTACATGAATGCATTATAATAATCTGGAAATGTTTTTTTTTTAAATAAAAAATATAATCATTAAGATTGGTGACGCTTATGTGCGGCAAATTGAAGCCAATCATGATTTCAATATGTTTCGAATTAAATCATAATTTCATTTCATGAACTATCGCAGATGGCTTAGCAATGCAAGTGTGAGGAGGAATAAAAGAATATATATAATTATATTAATTTAATTTTACTGTTAATTTTGGGAGTGATCATTAAAAGTTAATGTTCAATACATTAAATTTAATATATTCAACACATTAAGTATTGTCCTCGCAATAATGTATACGAAATCTTCTACATACCACCATTTTGAAGCGTCAGGTATAACCCATGTAACCCACCATTTTGCAGAGTCCGGTATCAACCTATAAGCATAGTTCTTAAAAGATAAAACATTTAAATGCACATACTACTAAATGATAACACTTTGTTTATCTTTAACTTATTAGTTATTAATAGCATATTCATTTCATTAAAATTTTCAATTTATTATTTTACAATTTTTTTCTAAATTTTAAATTATACTTCTATGGTGCCTATTAAGCTTTGCTTCACTATAAATTAGATGCGGATGTGATGACAGACTGGTAATTATGACAAGGGTTTTTATAGCCAATTTATTGTTAAAATGGTAAATTTTCGTAGACAATAAAGGGGTACATGTTTGCAGTAGCTTACTAGTTGAAGAATCACAGGAGGAATCTTTTGCTGCAGTCATTGTTGGCAAGTCTATACTCGGTTTTATACTTATTTATTTCATCCTTTACCTTAAAGCTTATCTCTTGAACTCTATCATGTTTTAACTTGTACATCTAAACTCCATGAAGGTGAACTCTTGAATCTCAACTTTCATGAATCGGCTGTCTTTCAGACTGGCTTAACTGTACGAATGAATTCTTTTTCTGACTTAATCTTTTCTTGTGTTCCCCAATTCTCTCTGCTAATTCTGTCTTATTTTTCACCTTGCATAACATTGACCTATCGGCTGGCAGGACCACCATATAACCCCTAGCTCCATCTTCATTTGCCTGAGCTGTCTGATGCCAGCCAGAATACACTAACTTGCTGGAGATCACTGGATGTAACTGACCATGGACTCGATATCCACAAGGGCTTTCAAAGAAACGTTGAAATATTTTATTGCCCATACAATGAATTGATTTGAATTTAGTATAAATTCATGTCATCAGCAAGTCTGTGAGGGTTGTTAGCAGTAGCTTTGCATTTATTGCGGAGACTTTCAAGTGCCATTTATTATCCTGGTAGTCCATTGCATCCCAATATCAAATATTTCAAATATAGCGTAAACCTGCCATGATAACAACCAATGTAATTTTCTAAATATTACAGATAATAGATAATTGTGGGTGATTAAACTAAATCTACTATTACAGAAACGTTCGAATCTTTCCTTGGGAATGACTTCACACTACCATACCTCCGATACATGTTGTTAACCATGATCCAGATGACTCTAATAGCATGGATTTATCCTCACTATCTTTACCAAACATGAGGTGGGTTGGAGAAACAAGAACAAAATGAGAGAGATTTTAAAAAAGAGAATTCGTTGAATGCGAAAAGTCTCGGACCCAAATTATAGACAGGAACTTGAAGTTGATTAACAATCCCGAATAGCTTAGTCGCTAGAGTGGAAGTCTTGAGGTCCAGTGATGCCTCTCTGTATATAATTTACAAGCGATATCGATAGTGTCTCTAAAGCGGTATCGGTTAGCTCCTGAGCGATATAGGCATTTGAAATATATTACTCTGGCATTTGAAATATGAGTTGCTTAAATTTAAAATAAGAGATGAAGTGCACAAAAGGTAGATCGGAGGTCACGGAGTAAAATATTCCTAAATGTGATTTATAACGTTTTGAAGCAAATTTTAGAGCAGGAACGTATTTTCAAATGTGCACTTTTTGGATAAATATGTTTGTCTTAAACATAAATTATGATTCATTGTAGGTTTCGTGAATTATGTGCATCAATGAATTATGATTCGTTGTGAATCATAATTCTTTGTGGATCATGATGATTGGATACATTGTGAATCCCAAATGGCTCCAATTTGCCATACATAAACTATTATTCTCAAATCATTAGGACAATAATATTATGTCCCCTCCTCGGCTTCAGTTTACATGCTATGGACAGGCTGCTATATCTGGGTGGCTTTGCTACCAAGTAACGTAATAAGAAGGATTTATTAGTCAGTTGTCAAATGATCTTGATATACACTCATCAAAGCTAATCTAATTCAATTACAAACATACAGTTTACTTGGTATTTCAGTAGCGATGTAACTGGTTAAAACAAATCTTAGGCACTTTTTTCGGAAACATACCTCTGTATTTAAGAAAAACATATTTATAAAAAAGGTACACATTGGAAAATAAATCCTCACTCTAAAATTTGCGTCAAAACTTATAAATCACATTTAGCAATATTTCACGCATGTTGCTGGTGCAGAAAAATTTCAACTTAATACTTGCGTAAGATTACAGATATAGAGCGAGAGAAGTATAACCATGAATAATACTTTGCACATGCTTAGAAATGACAAATTATCTGGAATAACTCGCAATTTTTATTCTGACTGCTGCTCTGGCCAGAGTCAATTTTTCACCACAGCTCTTGCCATTTATCTCGGATGCGGCTGTGGTGCTTCATACACATTACAATCTATTTCTGCTACACTCTTGGAATAAAAATGATTTTGCTGCTCATAGAATTGGGGCTATGCATTCGATAGACAATTACTGTCTCCCTGATTTATAAGGTTAGATTACATTCGTTTTTATTATTTGTTGATACTCTGGTATGGAGCATGTATTATTTTATTGAAAAAAAAATCGAGATTTTGATAAAAATATATTCTTTAAGTTTTCTTGAACAGTTTCGATCATTTTGATGTGATGTTCACCTGTGTGATGTTCACATGTGTGTGTTCACATGTGTGTGTATTTACATGTGCCTATCTCTGTTAAGTGTGAACACAATATCTCAAAATTGAACTTATTATAATTCATACAGAGATAATTAAGATGGAACTTGAATAAATTTAGGCGAATGTCTGACGCCAGCGTTCTACCAACTAAACTATCTGAACTCATGAAAGTATCTTGCATTCTCCTCTTACTAATTTGAAGGACTAAATGCGTATCCTCAACAAATCCCCTCTGCTTTTGTAACATACAATATTTTTATTTTTTAATTCTGTTTTCATGGTGGCGATTCCGATAGAAAAATTAAATTAGTAATAGAGGCTATAAAGATTGATAATGTCATGGTAGGGTAATATTAACAGAATTGAGTTTTCTGCTTTTCTGTTAATTAACAGAATTTGGTTTTCATTTTCGTATTTATTAACAGTACGTTCTCTATTTTTAACAGAACTCTGAGTTTTATTTTCCGTTTATTAACAGCTTTTCAACAACAATTACCATAATTCACTTTTCTTTGTTTACCAGAATTTTATTATTCTGTTGCTGAATATAATTTTCTTTTTCCATCCATAATAAAGCCTTTTAATTCTAAACATAATTAAAATTGTTCGCTTTCAAATTTTGGGATTTCTTCTAAAATGACTTCTTGTCGTTCAGTTTAATACTGATTTTTATGTTTTATCTATGTCTTTTTTTAATGAAACTAACCTTCGTTTCTTATCCATAAACAGCATTTTTATTTTATGGATAAACAGTTCAATTTTCAAAATACCTCTAATTGTCCTAGTGGTGTAAAACGCGACTAAATGGGTGGAATGCCAGTGCTTCAGTATCGAGCTAAATTACATCTTACGATAAAGCGTCAATGATGTGGTTGATGAAGATTCTACTACAATTTAAAGATGCAAAAATTAAACCTTTAAATTTATTATTTCACAAATTTAAACTGTTAATAATAGTTTTACTACGATAAATTTATAACTTTCAAAATTTCAAATTGTGAAGTAAATTTCATAAGACAGTATTGACGCTTTGAAAATCCTATAGAATAAATAGATCGACGTTAAAATCTGAAGTTTATATACTGATAGTACTAGGTTTACATACTGCTAGTACTAGGTTTGCATACTGCTAGTACTAGATTTACATACTGCACAGCCTTCGAAAACTTAAGAACGCGGTAGTAAATCCTGCACAGCTCAAATTGTTCTGATTTGATTGACTTCAAATTTCACAATAAGGTCATAAATTGGGTAATGCATTCATGACTCATGAGTATACTAATTAAATTAAAGATAATATATATATAGGTATACTTTTTACCCTTTAAGTGCCTATTTCACACTTAGTTCATACGAAAAGAATATTTTCATACTATACAAACAAACTAAACATACCTTAATATGGGATGTGACCTTCTCTGACTTTAACAAAACGATGTTTCCATCTCTTCAATCAAGCGATCCGGCACAGCAGAGGGCAATGACTGCCATTTCTGCAGAAGGACAGTTTTTTAGACGGGCATATACATCCCTTAAGAGGGCATCCCAAAAAATTAGATGGAATTAAAGTCCTTAGAATACGCTGACCACTGAAGGCAAGCAATGTATTTGCACTCAAGGCAGACATACACCAATCCTGCTCTGTGGAGACTAGCGGTTTAGACCATAAAAAAAATCCAGACCCACTGCTAAGCGTAGAATTTCGCAAAGTGTATTATTATTATTTTATTCGTGCTTAAATATATTGCTTAAGTTCTCCTTATACTTTGAATAAAACACTTTTAACAATTTCCATAGTTGAAAAGTGTTTATGACTTTGTTCATTCTGTCTGCCTGTCTGTCCGTTCGCACGATAACTGTCGTAAAAATGACTTTATCAAAATGAAATTTTAGTATGTTGTTCCGACGGTCTGGGACATAAGGGAATGTAAATGAATAACATCATTCAAATAGTTTTGGATTAATCCCGGGTCGAAAAAGTGAAATGCATTGAATCCTATGGGACCTAATTTTCCAAACATTTTTAAGCGAAGTTAAAATTTATAAATTGCTTTGAAAATTTTAGAAAATATTCAAGTTATTCCATAAAATATGTAAAAAAAAATTCAACAAAATATGTTCAGTAGATTTTTAAATAAACATTAAAATAATAATTACACTCATATTATATGAAGAGATCACGTGACACACTTTAAAATAAAATATGCCACCCATCTTTTTTCTCAGTTGTCAAAATCCTGATTTTTAAAGTTCTTTTAAATTTATATTTAGTGTTGCATGCGTCCTAAAACCCCTTTAATTTTGAGTATTTTCTGTGCATATATATTCTGCGCCAACGCAATTACAATATTTGTGAGTTTAAATGATCATAAAACTTTGATTATTTCTCCAACGAAGCCTAATTTTAACGCATGCAGAATGTAAAAAAATCAAGCTTTAACTTGAGCTGTATAAGAATTGCTGAATTTTTTTAACGCAAAATTATTTTTCTTTGGCGTCTTAAATATAGGCGATATGAATGATCCAGTCATATATCACATATATTCATATCACCTATTCATTGATTTTACATAGAGAAGTAGACGATTTTATAGCATTGCCTTTTTCGATGAAGTTTTAAGCATGGAGTTAGAAAGTACTTTTAACTCCATGGTTTAAAGTTTTAAAGTAAAATAAAGTATTATAGAGCTATGATAATTTTTAAGTTATCACCACTGAATGTATCGCATTTGAGATATGTTTAAATAAAATTGCATTGCAGTTGGAAAGTGTTTCATAATCAATGATTTATGCATGATTGAACTTTCTTGTTTATTTACTGATCCCACAGAGTATTGAAGGACTTGACCCCATATCTTTTCGGAATCACAGTAGTCTCTGTGAACACGTACAGGTCGGTGTGATATCCCAAAGAAAATTCTTCCCATACCATCCCGTTATCACACCTAGCGGCGTGGAGTTCAAGGATGTTATTGGATTGTTTGCACACTCCTCATTCCCTCAACATCCTTACACGTTTATTTCCTGAATCCAGAGAAAATAGTGACTCATTCATGAGAGTACATAGGGCCATTGCGTCTCTGTCAAAATCGTATGCTGATGAAAGCACTTTAATCCTAATCCTCTAAGCTGAGCGCTCGATGGACATACACATGTGAAATCCTAGTATATAGTACTTTAAGATGTATCCTTAAGCTCACAGTACTGGATGATATGGACTGTTCCATTATTGCTGTAGTCAATTATCGGGGAATTGGTGCCGTCGCTCGACGATTTCATTCGGTTAGTAATGTAATTTTGTAGTCACAAGGAGCTGTAGTAGCCGTAGAACAACCTGTAACTTGCCTCTGAGCACTTTTTTGAAATTGAGTCCATAAAAGATAAATGACAGAAAGGTGCACATTAAAGACATTGCCGACTTCCTTAATGGACTTTCCTGCCTCAAGCCTCTCAATAGTATGCCAGAGTTTAGAATTTTTTGACGTATTCTCTGATAACAAAGCTAATCTAATCCAAAATCGACCTTAACCCTCTTTAAAATCTTTGTTTGAGCATGGAAACTCATAGGCGCAAACGGTTCGTTTTCATACGAATTTCCATGTTTAATTATTATTTCGTTAGAGGAGCAAAAAGTAAGTGCATACATAATTTGATATTTACATATCTTCATCGACGACGACTGTAAGTTTCACACAATGAAATCCACGAATGCTTTCTCGAATATTTCAATTTTGCCTTTTCAGTCTAACATATTTTAATTATTTAAATTAAAGTTATTATCTGTCAAAATTTAAGCTTTCCCCCAGTTTAATAAACACCAACTTTTACTCCTTAAAAATCTAACAAACATTTTCATAGTGCTTAAGTATAAACTTTATGCCAACATCAAGGTTAAGAATTTAAAGAAACAAAAATGTTGTTTAATTTAAATTTCGTCGTCACTCTAAAAATAGAAACAGCACACATAACAAGTTAAAACACCTTGTGTATGTAAATATGTATTTCAATTAACATTCAGTTAATTGAAATACATATTTAAATACATATTTGAATACATATTTAGTTAAAACGAAAGTTTTGACAAATTCAAACATTGAATCCTTACCACATAAATAATTTTATATTGAGCCTAAATTGCTAAATATACAGGGTAGTCATAAAATAACTATCCCTATTTACGTGCCTCTATCAACCGAACTTTTTAACGCATACGAATGATATTTGAGATTTAAACGTTTGAAAATATGCGTTCGGGATTTATACAGAAAAAATGAAACGAGTTTTCACGGTTACGGTTTCAGAGCACGAATTACGGAAAATTCAAATGGCAATACCCACATTTAATATCTCATTGTGTTATGGAAAACCGTATATGGCGCAGACCGTTATTGGTAGCCTTTAAAACGACAAAGAAAATGAACCTTGGAATGTGTCGATAATTAGCGATAAAAGAGGAGGACAGAAAGTCAACAAATCGACTTTCTAGTTGAGAATAAATTATAAAAGAAAAAAAGATAAATCGCCTTACTTGTTGAGAATAAACAAAGAAAGAAATAAAGTTAACAAGTGAACTTTCTTTACTCATTTGTTTATTCTCGACATATTTAAAAGTGCGATTGTATCCATGTTTAGGGCTAGTAATAAATTATTAACGCCATTTATGCTATTACCCCGTGCTGATCACCATACGATAGATAATATCGTAAATATCGATACTGTATCAAACATAATACGATAGATGCAATATGAATAGTCGATTTACCATTGGAATTTTCCTTAGTTCGTGCTCTGAAACCGTAACTGTAAGAGCTTGACATATTTTAGTTGGATAAACCTAGAGCACATATTTCCAAACGTCTAAATTTCAAATGTTCGTCAAAAAGTCTGGTCACAAGAGGCTCATAAATAGGGGAGGTTATTTTATTACCACTCTGAATATATATTTGCCTCTGCTAACATTTTTTTCCATTTTAATTCTATTAAATCACCAATACTCATATTTTTACCTATATGAAAAAATTAGGTATATGCAGACTGGTAATAAAAATGGCCCAAAAAGTATATTTACACCATTGCGGCTCTGCACTTATTATTATTAGTTCCAAAGGTTGGATGAGCCTCTACATTGAAAATTATTAGTTCTAATCAGATGTTGGTTGAGCCCTGACAACATTTTTACGCGCTAATTACATTCTTATTGTGCTGCAGCACCATCTATGAACTCAAATTCCTACTTTTCAATCTTGGGCATTCAAAATGACGTCACAATGAAGTAAATGTTTAGATCAAAGGAAATTACCCATGTTGTAGTTGATTCTGAAAGTAATGGCCTGATGATAGTGAAATTGAAGTAAAACTGAATTAAAAGAAGATGGAGTAAAATTTGAAATATGATAAAACGTGCAAAAGTGAAAATAAAAATACATAAATCATCATATTTTGTTGACTTGTTTTTTATTGCTTGTTTTCTCTCAAAATTAAATAGTATCTTGGTAGGTAGCTTGGTGAAAATAAGTTTGAAAAGAAAGAGATAATAATTAGACGCATTATTGCATATGCAGCATCGTCATGCATTTAGTATAAGACTGTATAGCGTAAGTACTTGAAATTGTTGTTGAGACCCAGACAGTCCGACCTACCAGAAAGGTGTAAGGTAACTGTTTGGACGGCCGGGAAATGCCACCCAGTTTAGAGCGGATCCCAGTGGTGGAGGCATCCACAAGGACCGTACCCTCCTTCCCCTACCACCAACCTCTCGGAAGGACTTACGGACCCACATGTTTAACGTGATCGTTCTCCACGTGAACACGGCGGCAGTTTTGGCAGTGGCGGGAATCGAACCCGGGCCTATAGAGTGCAATTCCCGCGCGCTGACCACTGGGCTATCGCTACCTAAGTACTTAAAGTTGTACCAATTGTTTTGATTTTATACCCTTTTTGGATATTTGAAACACATACCGAATATTTCTTAAACACATCTTAATAAAACTTATCTTTGGTTACATACATGTTTAAAACATTTTTTTTCCAGATTTAAATGGCGATATCATCTCGTGTTTCACATGACAAGTAAATATTATCAAGACATCTGGGAAATTTTTTCTCTATCTTATCCAACTTTACGTAAGAACCAAAGTAACACAATTCTTCGAGGAAGGAGAAAAATAGATTAAAAACGACAAGCGGGATTTTACTGCCTTTGGGATGCAAAGTAAAATTTGTTTCAAAGGAGAAAATGATGATCTTGAAAAACAATTCAGATCTGCAGGGAAAACAATTGAGTTTTTTAAGCTCTCAAAATCTTTTCGAAGATTGTATTTTCTATCAATATTTTCTATAATAAAATTGGGAATAAAATTTTCACTCCCTGAGTTACATTCTAGAACTGGTAGTCCACAACAATGTTCCAGTAACCTAAAAACTTGCATACACAGACCAGTACTGCATTGCAACTATTCTAGTTCCAATGTATGACCGAAGTGTGAATGTATTATATTATCACGGACATAAAATAAAAAAATACGCATGATTGGTCGAGGAAGGAGAAAAATGGGTAAAGAATGACAAAAGGGATTTTATGTCTTTGGAATGTAAAGTAAAATTTGTTTCATAAAAGAGAATGATGTTCTTGGAAAACAGTTCAAATCTGTAGGGAAAATATTTGAGTTTTGTTTGGTCTCAAAATCTTTTCAAAGATTCTTTGTTTTATGAATTTTTTCTATGATAAAATTGGAAGTCCAATTTTCGCCCTCTGAGTCATATTCTAGATCTGGAAGTCTGCAACAATGTTCTAATAATCGGAAAACTGGCATACACATGCCAGTACTGCACTGCAATTATAATTCTAGTCGCACTATATGACCAAAAAGTAAATGTATTGTATTCTCATTGACATAAAATGAAGAGATACACATGATTCGTCGAGGAAGGAGAAAAATGGGTTAAAAACGACAAAAGGGATTTTCTGCCTTTGGGATGTAAAGTAGAATTTGTTTCAGAAGAGAGAATGATGATCTTGAAAAACAATTCAAATCTGCAGGGAAAACAATTGAGTTCTGCATGCTTTTAAAATTTTTTCGAAGATTGTATTTTCAATGAATATTTTCTATGATGAAATTGGGAATCCAATTTTCACGGTCGGAATCATATTTTAGATCTGAAAATGCTCAGCAATGTACTAGTAACCTGAAAACTGGCATACACAATATTATTACTAACATAAATAAAATAATGTGATGTTCTGATGTGAGCAGCGCATGATTTTACGTATATAATGCAATGGTTTATATGTTGAATTGTATTGCGGATTTTTCGGATGAAAATATGTAAAACTATTTCAAATACCTAATTAACTTATATTTCATATAACTCTAAATTGACAATTATCAATATTGATAGCGTTCGCAATAAGCAATATAGTCCATATATTAAAATATTTTAATAATTAATTAATCAATTTGGCCACATTTACCTGAACTTGCTTGAAATATCAACCAGCTGGCGATATTCCGCTAAAAGGGTCACCAAGTTCGCTAAATTGACCTCCTAATATATTTCCAAGCGTAACATACAAACGGAAAAAAAGAGCAGTTTTATATATAAATGACTGTTGACGAATTGTTCGGCGTCGAAATACAAAACTGTTGCACAAATCCTTTTCTTTCGTGAATGGAACGAACTTGATTCATGAGAATGCTGTTAATAAATTTATTGTTATAAAGCATAACATAATGTTGACACATTTTCAAATACTATTCATGCTCACCCAGCTCGACCCATAAAGAAAGGGAGGGGGGGAGAATAATTACTCAGTGTAGGTAATGTGGCTGGTAAATTGAATTGCTAGCACGATGCCTCCTCACAGACACGATGGGACAGTTCGGCGCCAAGGTTTCAATAGTACAAGACAGAAGCTGTATATATATATATATATATATATATATGAACCAGCACATGCCTTTCACTACATAATGTCATGACTTTGCCTCTTACAAGGCGAAATAATGACGCGTAAAATCTACAGCACAATATTTTTAGGATTAAATTAACATACCGTAAATTGAAATTGGAAGCTTTTGGTAACTTTTTATTCCAAATAGAATAAGTTATTCGCATGAAAAATTCTCATCAGAATGAAATTGACATTTATTTAATATTGCGCGAAACGAATGTTTATTGGCAAGTTTTTGAACATCAAGATACAAAACTATATTAAATTGTATATTCTCTCGTAAATGGGGCGAACTAAATTCATTAAAAAGAAATGAACATATTTTTTGCTTAATACTGCATACGGAAGGAGAACATATTGGATGATAATTGCTACTTTCTTAATTTTATGTAATTTTTCTAATAAATTTATTTACACAATGTATCTGTCAAATTCTTGAAATGCATCTGTCAAAACCATGAAAATGTAGTCATGAAAAATTAAAAAACATGTCAAACGACAGGCATGAATCATTCAAAAACATGTAAATCTCCTGAATTCTATTCAGATATGTTTAAAGCTGTTAAAGCTGTTAATCGACTCTCTAATGTTAAACCCGTTAAAATCAGAGAGTCGATAATTTAACTTTATGGTTTTACACATTCTATACAAGAAAATGTAAAATTGTATATTCTCTCGTAAAAGGGACGAACTAAATTCACTAAAAAGAAATAAACATATTTTTTGCTTAATACTGCATACGGAAAGGGAACATATTGGATGATAATTGCTACTTTCTTAATTTTATGTAATTTTTCTAATAAATTTATTTACACAATGTATCTGTCAAATTCTTGAAATGCATCTGTCAAAACCATGAAAATGCAGTCATGAAAAATTAAGAAACATGTCAAACGACAGGCATGAATCATTCAAAAACATGTAAATCTCCTGAATTCTATTCAGATATGTTTAAAGCTGTTAAACCCGTTAAAATTAGAGAGTCGATAATTTAACTTTATGACTTTACACATTCTATACAAGAAAATGTAAAATTGTATATTCTCTCGTAAATGGGGCGAACTAAATTCACTAAAAAGAAATGAACATATTTTTTGTACTGCATACGGAAGGGGAACATATTGGATGATAATTGCTACTTTCTTAATTTTATGTAATTTTTCTAATAAATTTATTTACACAATGAATCTGTCAAATTCTTGAAATGCATCTGTCAAAACCATGAAAATGCAGTCATGAAAAATTAAGAAACATGTCAAACGACAGGCATGAATCATTCAAAAACATGTAAATCTCCTGAATTCTATTCAGATATGTTTAAAGCTGTTAAACCCGTTAAAATTAGAGAGTCGATAATTTAACTTTATGGCTTTACACATTCTATACAAGAAAATGTAAAATTGTATATTCTCTCGTAAAAGGGGCGAACTAAATTCACTAAAAAGAAATGAACATATTTTTTGCTTAATACTGCATACGGAAGGGGAACATATTGGATGATAATTGCTACTTTCTTAATTTTATGTAATTTTTCTAATAATTTTATTTGCACACTGTATCTGTCAAATTCTTAAAATGCATCTGTCAAAACCATGAAAATGTAATCATGAAAAATTAAAAAACATGTCAAACGAGAGGCATGAATCATTCAAAAACATGTAAATCTCCTGAATTCTATTCAGGTATGTTTAAAGCTGTTAAACCCATTAAAATTAGAGAGTCGATAATTTAACTTTATGGCTTTACACATTCTATACAAGAAAATGTACCCGACTGTGCTCGGGAGTTAAAACAGTGTAGTTGTGTATTTATCTAAAGTAACAAAATAAATATATTTTATTCAAATAAATAATGGTGAAAATTGTATGACACAATTTAAATCTTAATTTCGACAATCCCAGCACAATTAAATTTATTTATATATTGGCCTCCTCAAAATTGGTGCCTGCTACTTAATACAAATGTGGATAATACCATACTATAAATCTCTAAACATGCTCACCACAAAGCAGAAAAATATGAAAGGCTCAAAACCTCAATGAATCTCTAATAGGATATCTCTAGAAAGTAGGAAGTTAACATCCTGTTCTCCCTTCAACAAAATGAGTCTGGTCTTTCCTCCGTACGTGGAAGTGTTAGAATCGTTGACCCTATATCTCATCCCGATGGGGTGAGGGGTCCGTTGACTACTAGATCCTCTTAAAGAAATCAAAGAGATGGGTGGGCTGAAACATTTATAATTAATCAACGGATGGGTTTATGGATTATTTTTTTCCTGGAGTAGTCTGTGATATATCAATAAGTACAATACTCTTTGTGCTCGGCCGTCCAAACAGATACCTTACACCTTCTGGTAGGTCGGACGGTCTGGGTCGAAGGATACGCTTTGTGCGGGGTGCTAAATTTCGATTTCGGAAAAAAAAATGGTAAAATGCTTGTGTTATTGAAATATTTTTCAGAAGTTAATTTGGAGAAAGGTTTAGAAATTAAAAAAATTATAAACCTTCCTCCAAACTAACCACCGAAAAAGATTTCAACACCACTATAATTTTATCATTTTTTTTTCAAAAATCAGGCAGGAAATTACTAAAATATTTAAAAAATTCAAATTCAGTATTGCGTTTAAACCTTCTAATAAACTCAGATTTTCTAAACTTAAAGATCCTTTAGAAATTCCTAATAGTTGGGGCATTTATATATTTCTTGCCAGTGAGGTCTTTCTTATATTGGTCAAGTTAAACCTGCTTTAAAATTTCGTATTATGGAATATGAAACTATGTCAAAAAATATGATTTTAATAAATCTTCAATTGCTCAACATTGCTATCAATTTGACCACCGTCTTGAGTTTTTATTAGCAAGAATCATACGAAAGTGCATGTCGATCTATATGATCTTGATTTCTTTAAAGCCTTCCATATCCATAAAAATTATAATAATTTAGTTGATGATTTGTCCAGCACTCTATGTTTACCAGCGTTCTGGCAGAACGCCCTGTAAGTTCTCCCCTCCTATTTTCTTTTTTATATTGCTTTGGGGGTTCTTATGTGTCTCTTTTACCAATTTTTCATCTTGTTGGGTCTCTTTTATTCTTGTTAAGACTTGATCTCTGTTATCGGGATATTCCTGTCATGTTTTTAACGCACGCCAATCTTCTTGTTGTTAATTCTCGTTTCGGATTGGCTGGACTGATCTTCATTCTACTTTCTGATTAGCTCTCTTGTAATCCAGGTCTTGGGTATTATAACCCCCCTGCTCCTTCTTCACCCATTCTACCATGTCAAACAATTAGTTAGGCAAAGGAACAGAATGCGTAAGACATGGCAGGCTAATAGAGATCCTACCCTCAAAAGGGAGCTTAACAGACTCACGTGGAAAGTCAGGGATGAAATTGTCGCAGAAAAGCAGCAACAGTATAAAGAGTTAATTGAATCCCTTAGCCCGGAAGACGTATCGCCCTGGCAATTCGCTAAAAGACTCAGAAAACCTCAAATTAAACTCCCGCCACTAATAGATGGCGTTAAAATCTCGTACTCAGACGAAGAAAAAGCAGAGGCGCTTTCTAGGCATTACGAAAAGCTATTTGAACCAAACCACGATCTAATGTGTCAGGACACCCTAAGAATGGTTAGGCAAACTCTAAACAACTTCAGGAACTCTCCGGTATGTTGAAATTAACCCAGCCACCCCGCTAGAGATAATAGAAATCATCAAATACCTTAGAAACCGTAAAAGCCCAGGGCACGACAAAATCAAGAATATCGTGGTGAAAAACCTACCCCTAAATATAATATTTTACTTGACCACCCTAATAAACAAAATACTAAAACTAAATTATTTCCCCAAAGAATGGAAGGAAGCGATAATTATAGCGATCCATAAGCCTGGTGAGGATGCCACAATTTCAGACCAATCAGCTTAACCAATCAGCCAACTACAGACCAATCAGCTTACTACCGACACTCAGTAAAATTACTGAGAAAATAATTCTTAATAGACTGAACACGCACCTTAGTGAGAATGATATTATCATTCCGGAGCAGTTTGAATTTCGGCCCAAACATTCCACCACTCATCAATTGCTGAGAGTGGTAGAGTACATATCTTCTTGACTTAATAGTAAGGCACCCACAGCTGCGATTTTTCTTGACATACAAAAAGCATTTGATAAAGTGTGGCACTGTAGATTAGCATACAAATTGATCACTCTAAAAGTCCCTGACGCACTTGTCAAACTTTTAATCTCATACCTAAATAACAGACACTTCCAAGTTAGAGTAAAAGATAACTTGTCTACACCCAAGCTCATTAAAAGTAGTGTACCGCAAGGATTCATCCTGGGCCCGACACTCTTTAACATATATCTAAACGACATCCCCAAGACCCCAGACACGGAGCTGGCACTCTATGCAGACGACAGTGCGATACTTGCAAAACACCCTTACGTCTCAGTAATGCACAGACAGCTACAACAGCACTTAGACATACTCCAAACATGGCTGGAAAAATGGCGAATAAAATTAAACCCCAATAAATGTCATTGGATTTATTTCTCTAGAAAACGTAAACCTCCGCCGCCTCTGTACATAAACAACCATGCCCAAAAAGCGGAAAAATCTACTAAATACCTAGGTGTAACGATAGATTCCCACCTAACCTGGAAACAGCACGTAACGAACTTAATCAAAAAAGCTTATATGGCCACAGGAGCCTTATACCCAATGATAGGAAACGGAAATCTAAGTTATCAAAATAAATTCCTAATTTATAAATCGGTCATCCATCCGGGAATGCTGTATGCAGCACCCGTATGGGGATATGCCTGTAAAACTACTATAGACTTACTAGAGACAAAACAAAACAAAACCCTAAGGATTATAAGGAAAGCCCCTAGATACTTAAGAAACTCGGTAATTAGGAAAGACTTCAAAATAAAAACTGTTAGAGCCCAAATTAAAAAGCTAGAGCTTAAATTCTATAAAAATCTGCCATCTTTTCCAATTGAACTACTATTCAATCTGCATGACTATGATCATCGCAAGGCCAAATCACGTAAGAGACCCCGCGCGGTACTTAATATTGAAAATCGGAATTAGGTAAGTCCCAACTTAAATAGTTGATATTAAATAAAAACTCGATCAATGTTTTCTAAAAAATGTTCTTAAACCTTAAACTGCCAAATTGCTAGGAAATCCTTAGATCTGCATCAACTCCCCAAAATTACTCAAACTCTAAATGTGCAACAAACTGCCACACTAGGAGCTAAGTCAAATAATAAAAACAGTAAAACGAAAACCTCGAACCTCCAACTATGGGCAAATGAAATAATGTCACAGTATGAAGATAAGAACAACACCTAGAGATTGGAGATTAAAGGCGCTTCGCGGGTGGTGCTCTTTTCTGGACGAAACCCTTTCACCCATTCTGGAGATTCTGGTTCCATGAGAGGAAGTGTGCAGACGTGTTTTGCTTCGCTCCGCTACTGACCTTGTGTTCACGCTTGTATTTCATGGTCGTGCTGCAATTGTGCGTACGGCATGGCTGAGGGTATGAAAGCTGTTTTGATGATGGACAATTGTATCGCAGAAATCAAAAGGGCCAATGCTTTTGAGGAAACTGGTTCTGAGAAAAGTTCGGAATTCGTTTCGATTTCCGCTGTCTACGTTTACCAGCACTCTATGTTTACCAGCGGTCTGGCAGAACGCCCTGTAGCTCCCCCCTCCTATTTTCTTTTTCATATTGCTTTGGGGTTGTACGAGAGAGCATATCTAAAGCTACTGGGCCGCTCGGCTGAAAACCAACCTGAGAAAAAAACTGACCTACTTCATCAGAGGTTATGACTTCCTGATCGCCCGACTTGAAGAGGATTTGGAGAAAAATGACATCAGCTTCGAAGAAGCCAAGCAGACCCGTGGGATCCTTGCCGGTTGTATTTTTGATTCTAATCTGTTAGCCAGCCACCTTAATCTTAAAACTCATTCTACTAGGCCCACTTCCAAATGCGTTCATGATTTGATTGATGCGGTTACTGCCAAAACTGATTATGATACTGCTTTTGAGGCTTTTAAATATGACTATTCATCCCTCTTGGACGGATTTACCACCCAGCCTAAATCCAAAAAACCAAAAAAATCAGAGAACTCTGAAGAGACGTTCGAGAGATAGTCGTGTTTGGCTATATTTTAGCCTCTTTAATTGGGGTGTTCTTTTATGCTTTACTAGAAAATATACACGATGTTGCCCGGAATTTAAGACGCAAAACTCTAATTAAAACTACATCGGAAATCACAGTGAATTCTAAAAGAACAAGCACAACACCTGTAAGATATTTCGTTGCCAGTAGCAACCAGTCGCTAACACTCCGGATATCCAAACAGATGCTTCAAAACGATCCACGATTGGTATCTTGTGATGTCACGAATTGGTTGTCGAAAACTTACGCTGGAACTAAAGAATTTAATTAATAAACCAATTCGAATTTTTAAAAAAATCTCGACGAGATATTTCCTTTCGCAAGTTGAGATACTTCTGTAATAAATTTCATGGCTAAGGGTCGCTTAGACTATTTGCTACAGGCGACATAAAAAGACAAACATCTTATTATTTTTCTTATATACATGATGTATAAGGAAAGTATTCTGACGGGACCAAAAACTCGAATTCGAGTCATCGACGATAGAGCACGTTTCAAGCATCCCTGATCACGAATCAAACATTTTTGAAGTGATGTCTGTGTGTGTGTGAAAGTATGTGTGTGTGTGTGTGTCAGTGAGACTGTGGAGACGATAACTTACGAACGAATGGACCGATTTGAATCAAATTCGGTACAAAAATCACAATCCGTAAACACTGGAAGCTTATTGTTTTTATACGCAGTCGAATATTCAGAACCCATCTAAATTTTCGAATAAAATTTTGAAAAAATCGTCAAAAAATTAAAACCACTAATAAAGATACGCAAATAGACATTTCTTACGTAATTTTGCATTAGAAAACGATTGACATAAATTTTAGAACGCTAACACAAACCGTTTTTGAGATATTGTACATTTTTCATAAAAATTATTAAAAAGTCATATAAAATAAAAAAAAAATATTTCCTATTGAGAAACATGTTCACTTTTAATATGTAATACCATACGATAAATTGGGTGACATCATTCTCGTGGATCTAGCTCGTTCCATTCATGGAAAAAGATACTTTGAGTAATATTTTGTATTTGAACGCCAATACTCATTTATCTGCTGTAAGAATAACTTATTTCTTCATCCATAACGCTTGGCGAGATTTTGGAGACGAATTTGGCGGAATGTCGCCAACTTGGCGACTTTTTGAAATGTTGTCTAATTAACGAAAATCTCGCGAAATGGATAAAAATGACGCTAATTCAATAAAAATGACGACTAATTGAAGATTATTCAATATCTTGGAAAGAATATAAGTATCTACTATGAGAAAAACCTATTTTTTTTACTGTAAAAGTAGGGAATTCATTGCATTATATAAGGAAAGTCATGTGTTGCCCATATCATATTTTTTTAAACAAGTTAATTAAACTGTGGCTTCATAAAAGGGATTCAGAGCGTCCTTCCCATTTTTTTCTGTTTGTCCCTTTTTTATTTCATCCATCTAATACCGGAAATATTTCATGTTTCTCCGGGTATAATGTTAATTTCTGTTTGATGATTGACTTTTTGGAAAAAAAAATAGTTTTAGTTCGGAATTTCCATTTTACTAACTTCGTTCCAAATTTAAAATTACTCACACTCTCCGGATTTAGAGGATTACTGGATATGTGTCGATTCTATACAAATGAGCATAAATTATGCAGAAGAATAAGAAATGTTTAGAATAAATTCAGTCTTTTCTTTTAGTTTCGAAGTTGTTTTTTATTAACTAGTGTTTGAGAATGTCAAAAGCAGGGAAACTAACACTATTCGGTTGCAGCATTTTACTTTCCCTACAATACATGATTATGTATAGGGAAAGTATTGGAATCGTGTCGAAAATCGTAATTTGAATTTTCGACGATTTTACACGCTTCAGGCACTCTAAAATAAGAAAAACCATTTTCAACGTGATGTCTGTGTGTGTTTGTTTGACTGTCTGTGCAATATATTTATCAACTCGAACTCAAAAACTATTATACAAAATTTCACAAAATTGGTGAAGTATCTTGAAGTGTTACTGGTGCTGATTAGATTTTGGTACGATTCGGAATAAATTAACTTGTTTTTTTTCTTCTCTTACGAAATCGCCGAATTAAAAATGAGAAATAAAATTATAAATTGAATGTTTGATTTGTACGTACTATTTGATGACGTAGTGAATAAACATATGACCGAATACAAATGCGGAATATAAGTATGAATTAAATGTTTATTTTGTACGTAATTATGTAAAACAAAAGTTGCTTTTTATTTAGAGCTAACATGTTTCATACATTCTTATGATTAGCTTCCATTGAAGCTGCTCATGGTGAGTTTTGAATAAAAACTCTTGCCTCAAAAAATAAGTTCTTATATTTACTTGTTCTACGTTAACATTCACATAATATATGGAACTTTCCACTCAACTTGGATCCAAATCGTTTCAGTGGTCTTTGAGAATACTAAAGATAGCGATTTGAAACATAAACTCGCATGCATACACATACATACACATCAAAAATCACACACAGACTGACAAATGCCACTTTTGTTATCTAGATACTGAACCGATGTATTTACTGCGAAAACTTCACTTTTGATTCAATCATGATCACTATACTTTTCTTAGGCTAAATTGGTTTACATGAAAAGGTTATTTAATCTACTGTTTAAAGCATATCAAGAGAAGTGGTACAAATCACAATTTTCATGATTATAATGTCCTCCAGCTCAACGTTAGTCAAATAAAAATAGAAAATATATATTGATTTAGTTTTATTATTTCTATATTTTATGGAGTAAGTGGGAAGAGAAGCAAGATAATAAGTTCCTTTTGTTTCTGATCGTAATGAACTTAAGCTATGATCTTAAACAATAGAAATTAAAATTGTCTCTTTATAGTTCTTTGTCTTAAATCACAATTCATTTCAAATTTTTTTTTAAAATATATACCTCTTTTATTTCTTCTCTTTCCGGTTCAATTCTTAATTTTGGATCGAGAAATAATTTTTTGAAGATGAATTAGCTTGGTTTATAAATCTCTTTTATGATGCCTTTATTTTAAAAGCAAAAAATTCAAAACTTCGACGGGATCGAAAATTCGAATTCGAATTTTCGGCGGAAAAACACATTTCATGCATCACTGAACCCGAATTGAAAGTTTTAAAGTGATGCCTGTGTGTGCGTATGTATGCTAGTGTGTGTAAATATATGTATGCATGTTAGTGTGTGTATATATGTATGTATGTTAGTGTGTGTATATATGTATGTATGTTAGTGCGTGTATTTGTGTTGTGTGTCTGTGAGTTTATGGATGCGACATCTCAGGAAAGGATGAAGCGTTTAGAAAATAATTTTGTATGACAATTCTAATCAGTTAATATTATCTGTTTTACACGTAACCAAATAACTGAACATCCGCCTTCAATTTTTGAATGATATTTAAAAAAAGCACAAAAAGTCAAGATTTTTTATAATAATAAATAAATAACAATTTACGGCATACTTTTTCATTAGGAAACAAATGACACCCATGCTTGAAAGAATGAATCATTTTCAAGTTATTGCACATTTTTTACATAAATTTATCAAACAAATTACATAAAATTAAAAAATTTATAAGTATCGTTCCATATATTCACTTACCTCTTGTAGTATTATGCTAAAAATCCGTTTACATCATTCTTGTTGATCTAGTTATTCCCATTCAGGAGAAAATACACTTTTGCACTAGTTTTGTATTTTGATGCCTAAAAATTCACCTATGTTTATTTATCTCACAGGATGAACATTGACAGTTAATTGCATTTTGATGAGGACTTTGTGAGTACATGTGAGGACATGTGAGTATGAATAAGTCATTTGTCAATTTTGGTCAATTTTGGTCATAAGTCATTTGTTAATTTTGGACCCAGGAATAAACTTTTTGAAAATCGTTTGGGTTTACAAACTCTATTTCCTGTTGCGTCTATTCTAATGGAAACAAATTACTTACACTGTCCAAGATTAAGGGATTACAGAATATATTATGTTTCAGCGCGAGTGAGTATAAATTATTCAGAGAAAGGGGTAATATTTGGTATTAGTTCCGGACTTTGTTTTCATTCTCGGTGTTGGAAATTTCCAAACTTTATTTATTTATTTAATTAACTCTTAGTGAAATAAGAACCTGCAGATTCAAAGCGAACAATCGAAAAAAAATCTAATGTGAGCAGAGAATGGCTTTTTAACACTTTCCAACTTAGTTGAAAAGTATTTATGACTTTGTTCATTCTGTCTGTCTGCCTGTACGTAAAAATGACTTTATCAAATTGGAATTTTAGTATGTTGTTGAGACAGTCTATGGGACAAATGGAAATGTAAATTAATAATATCACCCAATTAAATTCGGATTAAACTCGGGTTGAAAAAGTGAAATACTTTGAACCCTATGGGACCTAATTTTTCAAACATTTTTTTAGCAAAGTTAAATTTCACAAATTGCTTCGAACAGTTTAGGAAATTTTCAAATCATCCCATAAAATATATAAAAAAATTTCAGCGAAATATGTTCAATAGCTTTTTTAATAGAAACTGAAATAAAAATTACACCCATATAGTATAAAGAGATTACGTGAGTAAAATATAAAGTAAAATATGACAACCTTTATTTTTCCCAGAGTAAAAATCGTGGGTTTTAGTACTTTTAAATTTATAGTTAGTGTTGCATCCGTCCTAAAACTGCTTTATTTTTGCGTATTTTCTGTGCATCTGTACTCCGTAAAAACGTAATTATAATATTTATGAGTTTAAATGATTATCAAACTTTGATTATTTCTACAATGAAGCCTAATTTTAATGGATGCAGAATGTAAACAAGTGGTTGTAAGAGAGTGATTGTAAGAGTTGTTTAAGAATTGCGGAATTTTTAACATACAAAATTACTTAGCTATGGAGTCTGAAATAAAAGTGATATGAATGAAATATCCAATGCTTTTACATAGAGAGCCAGTCGATTTATATTTCGATGACGTCATTTGAATAAAGTTCATTTTTTGCGATGAAATTTTAAGTTTTCAAATGAAAAAAATTACTGTAGTACTGTGGTAATCTAAAATAAATCAGCGCTGAATGTATCGCATTTTAGAGATGTTTAAATAAAATTGCATTTCAGTTGGAAAATGTTTCCTAATCAATGCGTTATGCATGATTTATATTTCTTGTTTTATTCCACCTCATTCCAGATGAATGCTAATTTTGGACCGAAAATTAACTTTTTGAAAATAGTTTAGGTTTACAAAATCTCTTTTCTATTGCTTATATAAGAAACAAATTTCTTACACTGTTCAGGATTAAGGAATTACATGAGTACGGAAGCTCAAAATTAAGGGAATAATGTTTTGACATTATGTAAGAGAGATCATGTACTTTCGACATCAAATTTTGTGTCAGAAATAGGTTTTTTGAATTTTTCTCAACTTATGTGGTGTTAATTCAATGCCGAAATTATTATGTTGTGGACCTTCCCCAGTAACAATCAAATACTGGCCCAATATTGGAAATATTGGACCAATATGAAAGGTGGACAATTTGCCGGAATTGGCGCAATATTGGCTTAAAATATTAGAACAATATTACGCCAATATTAGCGTTTCATTGGAAATATTTCCAATGCAACTCCAATATTGGCGTAATATTGTGATGAAAATATTTTGCCAATTCTGGTGACCAATATAACCCCAAATTTGCCAATATAGCGACAATATTGGGATTACCTTGGAAATATTTCCAATGTAATGCCAAAATAAAGAATATTGGTTCAATATTATACCAAAATGATGGTATGCAACTAGTGTTGTATACCATCATTTCTCCGTGAAAGAAAGTGCATTATGTAGGAAAACTCGTGTATTGCCCACATCAATTTTCTTATAGAAATATGCTTTTTCTATTCCGTTTCTTTTCAGTTGAATGTTAATTTTGGACCAAGAACAAACTTTTTGAAAATCGTTTGGGTTTACAAACTCTCTTTTCTGCTGCTTCTATTCTAAAAGAAAGACATTACTTACACTGTCCAAGATTAAGGAATTACAGAATATATTATGTTTCAGCGCGAGTGAGCATAAATTATTCAGAGAAAGGGGTAATATTTGGTACTAGTTCCGGACTTTGTTTTCATTCTCGGTGTTGGAGATTTCCAAACTTTATTTATTTGTTTAATTAACTCTTAGTGAAATAAGAACCTGCTGATACAAAGAGTACAATCGGAAAAAAAAATCAAATGTGAGCAACTTATGGTTTTTTAACACTTTTTAACATAGTTGAAAAGTATTTATGACTTTGTTCATTCTTTCTGTCTGTCTGTCCGTAAAAATGACTTTATCAAAATGGAATTTTAGTATGCCGTTGCGATAGTCTGTGGGACATATGGGAATGTAAATTAATGGTATCACCCAATTAAATTCGAATTGAACCCGGGTTGAAAAAGTGAAATACATTGAACCCTATGAGACCTAATTTTTCAAACATTTTCTAAGTAAAGTTAAATTCCACAAATTGCTTCAAAAATTACAAAAAGTATTCAAATTATTCCATAAAATATGTAAAAAAAATTCAGCAAAATATGTTCAGCAGTTTTTTAATAGAAACTAAAATAATAATTACACCATATAATATGAAGAGATCACTTGACCCACTTTAAAGTAAAATATGACATCCATTTTTTCCCAGAGTAAAAATTGCGACTTTTAGTTTTTTTTTAAATTTATAGTTGGTGTCGCATTCGTCCTAAAACCGCTTTAATTTTGCGTATTTTCTGTGCATCTATATTTTGTAAAAACACAATTACAATATCTTTGAGTTTAAATGATCATCAAACTTTGATTATTTCTACAACGAAGCCTAATTTTAGTGGATGCGTAATATAAACAAATGATTGTAAGATGAGTTGTATAAAATTTGCTGAATTTTTCACGCAAAATTATTTAGGTCTGGAGTCAGGTACAAAAATGATATAAATGAAACATCCATTGCTTTTACATAGAAAGTCAGACGATTTATACTTCGATGACGTCATTTGAATAAATTTATTTTTTTATGAAGTTTTAAGTTTTCAAATATAATAAATTGCTGTAGTACTATGATAATTTAAAATATATCAACTCTGAATGTATCGCATTTTAGAGATGTTTAAATAAAATTGCATTTCAGTTCGAGCGTCTTTATTAATCAATGCTTTATGCATGATTGATCTTTTTTGTTTTAAATAATACAATGATTTTATTTTTTTCATTGCGAAATACCGAAATAATGACTTACAAGATTCACGTCATAATGTTTTTGGTATTAAGTAAACGCCCCGCAAATTAAAATTGGGCAATTTTGTTCATATTCCGTATAAAATCTTCATGAATATGCAATTGACATCTAGTTAATATCTTGTGAAATAACTATTGGCGAATGCTTTGACGTCAAAATAAAAATTTATAAAGTATCATATTTCGTGATTGGAACGAATTAAATCATCTATAATTATGTTAACAGATTTATTGCATAAGAAAAGTAAACTTATTGGATAATATTTATTACTTTTTAAATTTTATGCATTTGTGATATATTTATTAAAAATAATGTGCAATATCTCAAGAACGGTTTCGTGTTAGTTTGTGTTATTCATATTCTAATAATAAAGTACGTATGAAATGATAATTTATATAACAGTGTTGAAGATCCTGAGTTTTTAAATTATTGTCAGTTTTCCGGATATTTGATGGCGTGCAAAGCTAAAAATATTCCAGTAATCACTTATTGTAATAATTGTAGCAAATTAGTTCGAAACGCTTCTTTCGTTCGAATGATATCTTATCCACAGATTATTACACACACATATATCAACATACATGCATGCGCGCACCCACACACACACACACCAACATACATACATACACACACTGACATATATACACACACGCACACCAACATACATACATACACAAACTGACATATATACACACACACACCAACATACATACATACATAAAGACATACTGGCATATATACACACACACACCAACATACATACATACACATACACTGACGTATATACCCACACACCAACATACATACATACACATACACTGACATATATACACGCACACCAACATACATACATACACAGACACTGACATATATACACACACACACCAACATACATATATACACACATATATATACACACACCAACATACATACATACACACACACCGACAAACATACATACACACACACTGACATATGCACACACACACCAAAATACATACATACATACACACACCGATATACATAACACACACACACACTAACATACATGCATACACACACATATAGAGACATCACCTCAAAAGCTATCGATTTCAGTTCCGTGATGCTTAAAATTCAAATTTTTCACCTCTTCACTTTACTGTCCCCATACATTGTAATAACATGAAATGGAAACAAGAGCGTAAATTTTTAAATAAAATAAAATGTGTATTTCAAAGAAATAACAACTATATTTTTTCAAAGACATGTCTCAAGATCAGATATCGGGCAACAGCTGCTCAAGAAAACTGCAACACGTGTACTACACCATAAAAAAAGTCATGAAAGGGACAACAGTAATCGTCGTGCAATATAAATGAACGAAAACAGAACCATTATCGCAAAGATCGGTGGTGCCATAGTTGACAATTTTAATTTAATCGGATTTTCACCAAATCTTAAAATCAACTCCACTTAGTCAGAAAATGATGCAATGCTGATAACAAATAAAAAAAATCAATCACAAGGGGACCACTGTCGAACTCAAGGAAATCCAGCCCAATAAGAGAAAGGACACATAACATGGAATTGTGACCATAGATGGTGTGTGTGTGTGTGGGGGGGAAATCCTCTGTCCAAACTCATGATGTTTTCTGAAGAGTCATATAGAGTCCTGAAAGATGCCCTGGAGAATCATTTAAAAGTATGGTCGAGTACAAGAAGAACTGGAGGCTAGTATATCCTGACAATTGCCAAAAGTTTTCCTAAGTTGACTTGTAGTTCAATCTGTTACAAGCAAATAATAAGTTGGTATCACGTCTGATTTCAAATAAATAAGATTAAGCACACAGCTTTGATAGAAGGTATTTTATTACACTTCTTATAAGACGTACAAAATGGAAAAAGACCCGCAATGTTGGCATCCGTTTAGCAGAGCAAGCTCGGGATGTCAAAGGTGGTAAACTTTCAACGGCCCCTGCTCATTATGTTGTTAATGATAATTTTCTGCCTATGTATGAAAAAACTTTCCTTTTCATGCGTTGTAATAACCCCCGTAATATTCTCCTTTTTGAATCCCTTTTTATTTATGTCTACCGTGCGTCGATTTGTAATTTTGACCCCGTTCAAATTTTAAGTTATGCTTGGCGGCTCATTCTCGACTCTATGCAATTCATGTCTCTTCATAGTTATCTTTGACGTCATCCTCATGAGGATTGGGCTTGACTGTCCGTTCTGAATTTGCATTCCTGTAATAAAATAGTATTTTTAATTGTACTTTTCTTGAGATATATTCGTTTTTGAATTCGTTAAAAATATTTTATGTTTTTTGTGTATTTTTCCTTAGATAATCAAATGTTTATTTATTAATTGTATATATGCAAATTTGTCATCTTTAATGGTCTATATATGAACAATCCTTTTTACTTTCCATGTAGCCACTGATGAAGAGCGTATTAACGCTGGAAAGCGCTCTGGCCTTTTTCCATTTTGTACGTCTTATAAGAAGTGTAATAAAATATCTATCAAAGTTGTGTGCTTAATCTTATTTATCTGTTACAAACAGATGATACAATTCGGCAACGGTCATTATGCAGAGTATTAATGACATTTGCTATGCCTAATTACAAACGAAATATTGAATGTGGTATGTTACCAAGATGTTGGTTGTTTTCAACGTCTCATAATAAACACTGAAGACGCCCATATAGTGAAAAGCCTATGTTTCAAAGAGACGGAGTCCAGCTCAAGCAATGTTAGTGGTATTGTACAGTTATATAGCTTGTGAAGGGAAATTAATTGTATACAGTGAGAATTTGAATACAAATGTTATTTGGCGGGACAGTGAGCAATTTGACGTGTCTTTACCTCATGTAGCTCCCATATTTTAATTGATTAACTTTCAGTATGATAAGTCCCTGTAAAAGTGAAAATGCGTAACTATTTATGCAATAAAAACATTTTATATTAATTGATCGATAAAGTGCTTATTTTGTGAAAGGCAAAGTCTTTGAAGGCAATGTCGAAGGATCGAACTGTTTGGGATAGGGTATGTCAAATACCAGTCTTTTTGAGAGGTTCTTCGTTTGGGATGGACGCTGCCCCACCCGTAAGCTAAAGGTTAATATTGGACTCTTTTATTCAGCTTTTGCAAGACAATAGTTATTATATCCGAAGTGATGCAAGGACTGAATTTTATTTTTACACGCTATTTGCAGAAAGCTTAGTGAAAATGCGTAGTTTAGAAATGAGCGTTTTGTCCTATTACAGTTTGTTCTAATAATTGAAATTACGATTCTGCAAATCTACGAGCAATTTTACGTATGTATGCAAAATTTCACCTTCCTACCTATTGTAATTTTCGAGTAAAGGCTATAACAAAACTATGGCAAATGTGGATTTGCAAAAAATCTCGGCAAAAATCTGACGCAAATTTGAGCTGCAATATCTCGGTAAATTTTGGTCATAAAAATCAACTTTCTTTTGGCATAATGACGTTTGCTCTAGTAATTGGAATTGTGATTCTGCGAATCTGCGTGCAATTTCACGTATGCATGCAAAATTTCATCTTCCTACCAATTGTAATTTTTGAGTAAAAGGGATAGCACAATTTCAACAAATGTTGATTTTCAAAAAATATCGGCAATAAACTCATGCAAATTTGAGCTGCAATACCTCGGTAAATTTTGGTCATAAAAATCAACTTTCTTTTGGCATGATGACGTTTGCTCTAGTAATTGGAATTGTGATTCTGCAAATCTGCGCGCAATTTCACGTATGTATGCAAAATTTCATCTTCCTACCAATTGCAATTTTTGAGTAAAATGGATAGCACAATTTCAGCAAATGTTGATTCGCAAAAAATATCGGCAATAAACTGATGCAAATTTGAGCTGCAATATCTCGGTAAATTTTGGTCATAAAAATCAACTTTCTTTTGGCATAATGACGTTTGCTCTAGTAATTGGAATTGTGATTCTGCAAATCTGCGTGCAATTTCACGTATGTATGCAAAATTTCATCTTCCTATCAATTGTAATTGTTGAGTAAAAGGGATAGCACAATTTCAGAAAATGTTGATTCGTAAAAAGTATCGGCAATAAACTGACGCAAATTTGAGCTGCAATATCTCGGTAAATTTTGGTCATAAAAATCCACTTTCTTTTGGCATAATGACGTTTGCTCTAGTAATTGGAATTGTGATTCTGCAAATCTGCGTGCAATTTCACGTATGTATACAAAATTTCATCTTCCTACCAATTGTAATTTTTGAGTAAAAGGGATAGCACAATTTCAGCAAATGTTGATTCGTAAAAAATATCGGCTATAAACTGACGCAAATTTAAGCTGCAATATCTCGGTAAATTTTGGTCGTAAAAGAATAAACTTTTTTTTTTTTTTTTTGCATATTAATGTATGAAGGAACGTTTAGTAATCGGAAAATTTTGGGTTAAAAGACTGTATAAAATGATAGATTTCGTACTTTTCAGCCTTATATGTTTTTAGATTTAAAACTATAAGATATAATGTAACCTTATTTGAAATACTTTTGTGACTGGAAATATATATTTACGAAGAATGGTTCCAGAAGTAACGGTCATTCCGGGACACTGTGTATTTCCGTACCAATTATGTATATTCCAGTGCAGAATATGTTTCCGTACCAAGTTTAATATGTAAGTAACAACCAGTTAAACTCAATCCGAAATATATAAATTTATAAAATTGTTACTAAATTAAAACAGAGATTAATACTTTATCTGAGAGTGAGGAAGAAATAATTATTACAAATTACTGAATATTTTTAGCATTACCTGAGAGGTGTCATTCAAATCTCGTAAAAAAATCTGATGTGGCCAGCGCATGACTTTCCTTATATAAAGCAATGAATTTACTACTTTTACAGTAAAAAAAGTAGATTATTCTTATAGTATACTGTATCCATATTTTTCCCAACGATAAGTCGTTATTTTCATTGATATAGCGTCATTTTTATTCATTTGACGAGTTTTTTGTTAATTTAGCAACATTTAAAAAAGTCGGCAAGTTGGTGACATTCCGCCAAATTCGTGCCAAAATCTCGCCAAGCGTTATGGACAGAGAAATAAGTTATTCCTACAGCAGATAAATGAATGATTATTGGCGTTCAAATGTAAAAGTATTACTCAAAGTATCTTTTTCGTGAATGGAACGGGCAAGATCCACAAGAATGATGACACCAAATTTATTGCATAATATTACATATGAAAAGTGAACATGTTTCTCAATAGGAAATATTTTATTTTTATTTTATATGATTTTTTGATAATTTTTTTGAATAATTTGCTATATCTCGAGACCGGTTCATGCTAGCTTTCTAAAATTTATGACAATCGTTTTCCATTAAAAAATTACATAAGAATGTCTATTTGCGTAACTTCATTAGAGTTTTTGATTTTTTGCTGATTTTTTCAAAATTTCACTTGAAAATTTAGGGGGTTCTGAACATTTGATTGCGTTGAAAAACAATATGCTTCCAGTATTCACGGATTGTAATTTTTGTACCAAATTTCGTTCGAATCGGTCCATTCGTTCGTCAGTTATCGTCTTCGCAGACTCACTGACACACACACACACACACACACATACAGACATACATACTTTCACATATGTGGGACGTAAGAAAAAAGATAAGGAAACTTCAAGTTAACATTAAAATTAACATTAATTATTATTAATTGACATTAATTGTTATTAAGCATTAAAGACATGGGCGTTGATCTCATAAAGTGGAATTAACATTAAAACGTACATTGCTCGTTGTGCCGCAATAAACCCTCCAATTATTTTTAACTTAAGTGTGAGTCCTGTAAAGGAATTCATTGATCATTATTAAAATATTATACTATTTAAACTTAAACAATATAATTTATTAACAACATCAATTTATCAATAACACCAATTTTTATAAATATCAATTTTCATTTATTATCAATTTCCATTTAATTATTTTAGCGAGGGGATATATGCGACCAGAATTATTAGATTTGCGATAGTGTCTAGAACCTGTGATATTTTGAGCACATACCTTCCAGTTTAGTCTTGGGCTCATCATCTCGCTTGCATCAGTCTTATACTGCCATAACTCTGTGGTGTGTGGCTCCTCCTCGTACTACTAATGCACTCGTCATTTGATCTACCTCCATTAATTTGGAACATCTACGGAACCTTTACAAATCTGCTAGTTTTTCATTTTTCTCTACTCGTGCTCTACTCAAAATCGTGATTATTTCTTTTCATGTCTGAATTCCATCCTGCTTCTCGTTGTCTACCACTCCAACTTCTCTCTCTTCGTATATGACTGAGCTGTGGTTCCTTCGGCGGGGGGGGGGCGAAGGGGTAGCTCCGCCCTTCTTCCCCTTGGCGCTCATTGGTTCTTCTGAAACCAATGGCATCACTTCACATTTATCAAGGCCCCTCTCAGCCCCTTTGGTCCGGCACACCTAAATTTATAGTATTGTGACCTTAAAGTTCAAGTCCTCATAAACCCCGGTGCCAGCCAGACTATAGCTTTGTTAGCCGTTCTGGGCACCATAAATAATACAAATAAAAATGTCTCATGTGAGAACATATTCTGGTCTCACAACACACATACACACACACACACACACACTTTCACACACATACACACACAGACACACACGCACACAGCCATCACCTCGAAAATGTTCGATTCGTAATCAAAGATGCTTGAAACGTGCTCTCCCGTCGAAAAATCGAATCCGACTTTTCGACCTCGTTACAATACATTCCTTATACATTATTGTATATAAGGAAAGTTATAAATAGGTTTTATTACAAAATTTTATATAGGAAGCAAACAAGAACTTGACTTTCCGGATGCTAAAGCCAACATTTCCAACATTAATTATATTATATAAGGAGAGTAATAAATAGGTTTTATTACAAAATTTTATATAGGAAGCAAACAAAAACTTGACTTTCCGGATGCTAAAGCCAACATTTCCAACATTAATTATATTGCAGATTTCTAATGTTTTATTGACAAACTTCTGGTTTGACTTCATTGAAAAGCTCTAAAAATATTTACGCTTCATGTTTAGACTCGAAGGAGAGAAACTCATCGAATATGCATCTTCTTGATCCATAGGATCAATTCCTGCATTCCTTAAGAAGTGTAAATTTTTAAAGGTATTCGTTCCCAAGAGAGCGAAATGGCTGTGCTACCAAAATGTTGAATTTTTAAAACCACTTCGAAATTTACAATAGAATAAATAAACATCACTACGTATAAGGGTAGCCACTTATAAGTTGGTACAAAGTAAGTTGGTACAAAAAACAAAAAAAATTCTGATGTGGGCAGCACATGATTTTCCCTACAGACATAAATTCGTTTTCTATTTCTTTCTTTCACAGCTTATTAAATTGAGTTTCATAGCACATAATAGCATGGATAATTGTTTGAAATTACTTTAAATTTACAGTTTTGTATTGCAATTTTCATTTTCATTTGGGGACTGGACGTATTTTCAAAGGTGACGCAACAAAATTCCGACAACGTAAAATATCTCAAGAACGGTTGGTCCTAGAGTTTTGGGGTTGGACACAGACGCCCCGCTAAAAATTCCGTTAAAAACTGGAGTTGCGATTTTCGAAACGATTTACTTTCCTTATATACAGGGTGGCCATAATTGAAGTAAAGGTGCTTAGAGCCCGATAGTGAGAAAACTGTTGGTCCAAACGCAACAGAAGTTGCAGTAAATACTATTTAGATCAGGGGGGGTTTAATTTTTAAAAGAAAAAACAGTTCGAATTTTTGCCACTGCGAACTAAAGTGGCGCTGTAAGGTCCATTTTTGGAGTAAAATAGGCATAGGAAGTACAGAAAGTTAACATTTTATATGCATTTTGAAAAGGACATCACATTTACATTTCATACGTATTTAGTGCATTTTATATTTACATTTCCATGTTATATTTATATACGCATGACATTAATTTTTATATTGACATCATTTACATGTGTGGTTCAATATGCTTTCCTTGCATATGTTCCAAAAACTGCATTTACTGAACAGCATTCTCTACTGCAGAATGCAGCATATCTCCATTAATTTGCTCGACGTGCAGTGTTATTCGGTCCTTAAAAGTGGCTAAATTATCCACATTCCCTTGATATACCAAGCGCTTTACATGACCCCACAACCAAAAGTCACAAGGGGCCAGCCAGATCAAGCGAACGGGCTGGCCACTTCATAAGGAACGCTCGAATAATTATTCGGTTGTTGGTAAAATTCTGTCGTAGGACTTCCTGTATGCGCAATCCAATATGAGGAGTGCTCCATCCTGCATAAATATAGTAGATTCAAGACATCTACGCTGTTGAAGTTGCGGAATAACAAAGTTCAGCAGCATTGTTCGATACCTGTCAGCATTGACAGAACTTTCTGTACTTCCATCCGAACTTTATTTTAACTTTAAAAATCAAAACACCGTGGTCTAAATAGTATTTACTGCAAATTTGGTTGAGTTTGGCCCAACAGTTTTCTCACTATCGGACTCTAAGCACCTTTACTTTAAGGGGATATGGTACCCAAATTGCTGAAATCCGCAATTTTGAAGTTATAGTTGTAATTTTTTGTATTCAGGTAGATTTTAAGTATAGTAAACAAATGTGATATTCAAAATTTAAAAAATTAAAAAAATATATTTTTTAAAAATAAAAATTTCAAAAATTTGACAAGTTTTCTTTTAGATATAAGTAGAAAACTAGTTTTTCTAAAATTTTAATTTGAACACTTATACTTTCCTTATATACATAATGTATAAGGAAGGTATTGTGACGGGGTCGAAAATTCGAATTCGAGTTTTCGACAGGAGAGTACGTTTCAAGCATCCCTTATCACGAATCAAACATTTTTGAAGTGATGTCTGTATGTGTGTGTGTGTGTGTGTGTGTTTGTGTGTGCGAAAGTATGTGTGTGTGTGTATCAGTGAGACTGTGAAAACGATAACTAACGAACAAATGGACCGATTCGAACGAAATTTGGTATAAAAATCACAATCTGTAAACACTGGGAGCCTATTGTTTTTATACGCAATCGAATGTTCAGAACCCCCCTAAATTTTCGAGTGAAATTTTGAAAAAAATCAAAACCGCTAATAAAGTTACGCAAATAGACATTTCTTATGTCATTTTTCATTAGAAAACGATTGGCATAAATTTTAGAACGCCAATATGAACCGTTCTCGAGATATTGAACATTTTTCAAAAAAACTATCAAAAAGTCTTATAAAATAAAAAATATATATTTCCTATTGCGAAACATGTTCACTTTTCTTATGTAATACTATGCGATAACTTGGGTGACATCATTTTCGCGAATCTAGCTTGTTCCATTCATGAAAAAAGTTACTTTGAGTAATGCCTTTGTATTTGAGCGCCAATAGTCATTTATCTGCTGTAAGAATAACTTATTTCTTCGTCCATAACGCTTGGCGAGATTCTGGCGACAAATTTGGTGGAATGTTTTGGTGGAACATTTTTTATTTGGTGGAACATTTTTTATGTTGCCAAATTCACGAAAATATAGCCAAATAGATAAGAATCACGCTAAATCAATGAAAATGACGATTAATTGACGAAAATTAATATCTTGGAAAGAATATAAGTATCTACTATAAGAAAAACCTATTTTTTTTTACTGCAAAAGTAGTATATTCATTGCATTATATAAGGAACGTCATGTGTTGTTCACATCAGATTTTTTAACATAAAAATATGTAAGAAATAAATTGTCTTCACAGTTTTTGTAAATATGAATCAGAAAAAAATTTAATAAAAAATAATGTAAAGAAACGTGATTTTAGACCACAAATATTGTTTTCGAACATCATAATAAAAAACAAATACATATTTCAGCAATTGCTGAAGACAAATTAAAGAAAATTATATATATAGCAATTATTTCAAATTTCATTCATATCCGTGCAGTATAATTTGACTTATATCAATTTAAATTTATAAAAATGTCAAAAATCACGTTTTTGAGAAAATACGCATTAAAGTTTAAAGTGGCTGGTGAAACCTTCAGTAGTTCAATTATTAACATTGCTGTATAATCAGTTAAATTTAACATAGCAAAATGAATTTGGTGTTGAATTTGGTGTCATTGGAATCAGACAATTATGAATTTTTTTTTAAATAATAATAAAAATATCGAGATTTTTCGAAACTTTTTGGGTACCATACCTCCTTAATTATGGCCACTCTGTATATTACCATTTTATGACAGGGAAAGTAAAAATAAATACGATAGAAAAACTTGTAATAATGCATGCCTGTCAATTCTCTAGATTTATAGAATTATTACTGACTAGAGCAAATATTCTACATTGCTCGGTATTTAGGATATAAACCTCTGATTAAAATTACACTGCAACTCATGTCAAATCCTCAAAAACCAACGAATGCATTCATAACACGTCCGTTTAGGACAACAACAAAAAAAAAACTTGCTGTGACGTCACGACTTCCGAGAGCATATTTCCTAAGGCTGTTATATATACACCTTTGTATATTTAGGGGGTTCTAGCATTCCATCTTCTTCTCGAACCCCGTAACAGATTCGTTTTCCTGTTATAATAGCAGAAAGTCAGAACTTGTTTCTCGCTCGCTTTCTTCGATAGCGGTCGTAATTAAAAATCGCAACTCTTAGAGATTGACGTAAAATATTCAGAAATAGAGTAATTAAATTTTGTTAGATTACAAAGATATCATTATATCAATTTAATGATGCAACAATATGAAAATGAAATTGAATAAAATACGTATATTTCGTTGTATTTTTAAATTTTGCATAGACATGAAGGAATTTATCCTTCGAATTCGGTTCAATTTCTTTGAAAGACGATTGTGAATGTACGTGGCACTTTACACACATATGTGCGGAACTTCGAGTGTGCAAAGTTTTTTCGCTACTGATTTCAGTTCACTGAAGATCACGTTTATTTAACACTTTCCAACATGGTTGAAAAGTGTTTATGACTTTGCTTATTCTGTTTTTTTCCGTTCGCACGTTAATTGCCGGAAAAATTACTTTATCAAAATGATATTTTAGTATGTGTAAGAATAAAAGTTAAATAAAGAAATCCTAAAAAGGATTAAATAAATAATATTATATTCCTACACATTAAAATTTAAATGATGATTATAAAGGTGTAATTAATGCAAAAATGAGTTATCTATATTTTTGTTTATAAAATTCATTTACCTAAATAAAACTCACCTGTAAATTAAACTTCTTTCTGAAACACAATCATTATTATAAACAATAAACAAATTATCTGAATGGGTACGAAATTGAAATTTATTACGGCATTCACATTTAAACATCTCAATAATAATATGCCTTTGTATCTATATCATCATTTCTTCTTGTTAGAACAAGTATATCAGTATTTCAATGTATCTTAAGTGTTATACATTTTATTTTTTATCTTATAAGACACATATTTGTCATACTTCATTCTAATCTTTAATAAAATTCTTCATTGTATATAATTCTTACCATAAATCACATTTTCAACCAGCATATTTCATAAATTTCATAACTTCATCGTATTACTTCTGTTCCTCAAAAAACTCAATCAAAATTCAAATTCATAATCCTCTGTAACTTTATCAAATTTATCATATTGTATCATTCATCATTTCTCAATTGTACATTAAATCATAATTATTAAATCCCAATATAGCTATATAATTTTGAATATGTGACAGGATACTGAGATCCCTTCCTAGCACTGAGGCTAAATAATTATTAAAATTATGAGCAAAATTATTTGCATTAAAGGAAGCCTGTTCTCCCGCTCTGTTAATTCTCAATATATAAAGCTGCAATTAAAATTACAATAACGTGTGTACTAATTCAATGTCTTCATAATTCAAAATTCATCATATTTGATTTATCTTCTATTTCATTTTAGCATATCTCATTATTTAGGTAATCTTTTAATTTCAATTAAAAACAATCAATTCTGAAATTTATTTATGTCTGTGTACATAAAGGAAAAAAACCTAGATAGCGCAAGGGCTATATAAAAAATATCTAGTTACCAGCGAAAACTAAATAATTTGCATAAAGCAAAAGTAAGGCTCCTTTTTCCACAGCTCTAATAAATCAAAATGCTATGTCTAATTTAAAATTTTATTACTAATTATCATATTAGTATTTAAAATCAAAAGAAGCTCTAATTGTTAATTTTTGCAAAGTTTTCCTAATTAACCATTTATAATATCGCCGCTGTCAGGTATCTGACCTGAGATGAGGCGGGCTCACATCAGTGGTGGAAAATATTATGTGTCAACACAATTAAAGCTCGATACAATTTTATCTACCACTTTAAACTTTCGCCTCTTCTTAGGTATCTGACCTGAGATGAGGCGGGCTCACATCAGCGGTGGAAAATATTATGCGTCAATTCAACACAATTAAAGCTTGATACAATTTTATCTACCACTTTAAACTTATCTATATAAAACAAACTCAACCATTCAAAATCTTTCTCATTAATTACCTCCTCATAAAATCTCAATTTCTAGCAAAACAAAACCAAGGGTGTATCTAATACTGAATTTTGTACAATAACATTTATCTCAATTTAAATTTATAAAATCCATCATCTTAAAGTAATTTATTCTAGGTGTGTCAATTTTACTCTATTCAATTATTTCATATCAAATTTGTGTAGTGTTATAATTCACTTATACTAAAAATGTGTTATGTCTTCATATAATCAATCATTTATAAGTTGATATATATTGTTTCAACTTCTAAATTATCAAATTATTTGGCATATACATTAAGAACTTGTAAGCTCCAACATCTATCTTTCCTATATGCTTATCAAATTTGCCTTGATCACAGTATATATATCTTTACATGTTATACAAATCAATATTATTATTTATATATATATATACAAAATGTTTAAATTTATTAAAACTTTTCTCCAGCTCTCCATGTGCTTTTAGTTATTGCTTTTTGTTCGAAATGACCAGTATGTTGAAGATGACTTGAAATTAATTCATTTGTCGGATCTTGACTCCATTCTGGATCGATGAACCGGAATTCAGTCAGGTCTGGAATTCTCCATATTCGGCGTCCGCACTCGTATCGAAATAGGAATTGCTGTCAATACTTGATTTAGAGTTTCTTTCCTTCTGCAATTCTACAATCGCCTCGAGCACCCTGCGGAGATGGCAAAGTCCTACCTTTCTCCAGAAGGCCGGCGAACTTGTAGCATTCAGCTTCCAGTAATAGTGTTACGTAGGCTTATCCGTCATCTTGCTATGTCCTCACGGTATCCTACGACATCTTATTTTGGTCTCCTGCTTACACTTATTTCAAATCTAAGTTCGGATTATGAAATCCATATTTCATAAAATATATCATTATTTCGTGAATAGAACCAACCAATACCTTTAAAATAAAACATATTCCTCGGTTCGAGCAGATAGCACGAGGCTACCGCCTTCACCGAGAATCAAAAATTTGCACAAAAAAATCTGCGACCTTGCTCTGTCGAGTCCACCGATCGAGAGAGGGGAGATGCCTCTCCGTTGCTAGGTCAAAGGTCGTACCTGATTGGTCAGTTTTTCTCTCTGACCGCTGACAACAACCTTGGAAAGCCAAGAAATTACTGGAACTTTCTAGAAAATGTGGTGGATCGCGCTATGAACTGCACCTTCGTGCATGACGGCAATGCCCGATGTAAGGTTTGCTTGTAAGTAAAATGTCTGATAACTCTTTATCGCGACAGTATGTTGTTGAGACGATCTGTGGGACATATAGGAATGTAAATGAATAATAACACCCAATTAGTTTTGGATTGAACCCGGGTAGAAAACGTGAAATACATTGAACCTTATGGCACCTAATTACTCAAACATTTTTTAGGCGAAGTTAAAATTCAAAAATTGCTTCGAAAGTTTTAGGGAATATTCAAATTATCTCATAAAATATATAAAAATTTTTTTAGCAAAATATATTTGGTAGTTTTTAAATAAAAATTAAAATAATAATTACACCCATATTATAAGAAGAAATCACGTGACCCACTTCAAAATAAAATATGACATCCATCTTTTTTCTCGGTGTAAAATGCGTGATTCTTAAAGCTTTTAATTTTATATTTAGCTTTGCATCCATCCTAAAACTGCTTTCTGTTTGCATCTATTTTCTGTGCATCTATTTTCTGCATCTATTTTCTGTGCCAATATAACCAGAATAGTTTTTAGTTTAAATGATCATCAAACTTTGATTATTTCTACAACGAAGCCTAATTTTAATGGATGCAGAAGATAAACAAGTGATTGTAAGATAAGTTGTATAAGAATTGCTGAATTTTTTTCACTCAAAATTATTTAGCTCTGGAGTCTGGAGTGAAAGTGATAAGAATGAAATATTCATTGATTTTACATGAGGATGTAGACGATTTTATAACATTACCTTTTTTATGAAGTTTTAGGTTTCCAAGTAAAGTGAATTATTATAACACTGTGATAATTTAAAATATATCTGCGCTGAATGTATCATTTTAGAGATGTTTAAATAAAATTGCATTTCAGTTGGATAGTGTTTCATAATCAATATTTCATGCATGATTGATATTTCTTGTTTGTTTTTGTCTGTCAATTTCGCGAGTTATTACAATGGCAAAAACATAAAAAAGAAATGAAATGGACTGAAATATTCCGACTTTGCACGAAGAAATTAGAAAAGAAATAAATGAAATTGTAAGTAATATTGTAATTGTTTCATTGCAATTATAATTGTATAGTTAATTAAAAGTAGTTGTAAGTACCTAATATTACAGCCACGTAGCTAGTAAAAAACTTCACGGGGAGGAGGGTCACACATTTTTTTACAAAAACATATAACAATATGTTCGAAATAAAACATATTTATAATTGTTCAACAATTATATAGTTAAAATACGTATATATACATCTCACAATATATTTAGAATTATATTAAATTGCAGAAGTTTGAAAAACATGCAATTTTAGGAGATGACCTAAAAACATGAACATAACCTTCGGGGGAGGGCCTACCTACACGCACACCTGGCTACGCCTCCGGTTAATTATATATAACTACTTTCAATACTAATTATAAATGTTAATTTAGTAGAAGTAAATGAGCAGAAGTAAGGTAAGTAAACAAAGAATTTTAGACTTTTAGAACCAGAAAGACAGATATTGGAGACAGGCAGCCAAAGCAGGAGCATTTCCTAATTAGGACTCTTATTTTTTACGGAAAGAAACAAAACATCCGATTTGGGCAGCACATAAATTTCCCTAAAGATTCAAATTTCTTTTCTTTTAATTCATTAATAATTCATCAAATCTAGTTTAGTTGCACAAAATAACACGCAAAATTATTTGAAATTACACCAACTTTGAACTTTTAATTCAATATTTGTTTTCATTTGGAAACTGGGTGGTCAAAGGTGGCGCAGCAGAATTGCAGAAAAGGATAATACCTCAAGAACTGCTAGTTCTAGAGAAATGGAATTGGTCTTATTCATTTCATCGTTAAAATTTACGTAAAACAACAAGTATTTAATTGATACATTTGAGCATACGTGCGTAGTCTTTTACTACAGATGTTGCCAACATTTACGGGCCATTTCCCAAAAAATGGTATATTCTTTTTTCCCCGAATCATGCAAAAATCGAAACAGAAACGGGGTAATCCATAAGTGACTTATTTACCAAATTTAAAATGTAGTCAATTAGTTTCTTAGCTAGAGGGAATACGGCATACGATTTTTGCGATGCATTTTCGTAAAAAAGACAGGTTCTCTTATCCAGAATTGTATATATATATATATATATACATATATATATATATATATATATATATATATATATATATATATATATATATATATATATATATATATATATATATATATATATATATATATATACATATATATATATATATATATATATATATATATATATATATATATATATATATATATCAATATGTATATATACAGGATGTCCCAAAAACATTGACCTCGGTTTTTATTCCTTAAACATTGATCTTAGAGATATATAATAAATTACAAAGTTACGTAAAAAAAGGTATAGAATTTTATGAAATCGATAAAACTTTTCAGGGGTTTAAATTTTAAGAAATACAAAATTTAAATTTTTATACGGCCCCCAATACAAAAACATTTCCAATGAGTAAAATGTGCCCCATACACTAATTATGTGATGTTCAGCATTTTATCATGAAAAGTCCCAGATATATGTTTAAACAAAGTTGGTGAGGGATTAATCACAAATTAAAATGTAAATGTTTACAGCAAGAGAGCAAATGGCGCAATGCAGAAGTGCATCATAGGCTTGTTTATCAGGCGAATGCAGCTCTGTATTGGCATGGATGGAAAACATCTTGAACAAGCTTTGTAATATTTGTGTAAAGTTATTATTTCGACACAGTGTAGATACTTTTGTACCAATAAATAGCAAAATTATGATTTATTTATGTAATCATTGTTTTCTTTCCTTATTTATGTATGACCCCTGAAACGCGAACTGCCGACATGATTTTTCCCCTCTGAGAACCCATGTCGATGCATCGAAAGGGGTTCAAGTCAGCATTTTTGTCTTTTCATATCTGCGGAACTTTTTATAATATAATGGCTTTTTATGTAAAAAGTATTTCATAAAATTGCGCTGTATGGCTGCTAACTTCCAAAACCACAATATATGACAAAATTGCAAAGAAAGAAGAGGCAATTGCTTTCATATTGCCAAAAACGTTGGCGGAAGAGCGATTGTGAACTCTTCTTAGTCCCGATTTAATAGCTAGCTACTAGGCCATGGCACACTTTCGGACGCCAGCATATAAATTAGCAAATGCCTCGAAATGTTGCCATAAAATCGAACATAAGTCAAGCATGAAGCCACAGGAAATCAATAGAAAAATGGACTAAACGGGAAATTAACCTGTAATAACTATATACCACACACCACCTACACACACAAACATCATCAAGACATCACCAACTTTGTTTCCCTTTAATATTGCCTAATAAGGCAGGCAATAATGCAGCAGTACCCAAGAAAATTCGTATTACGTCACGTAAAGGAATTTTACTCGAAACAATCGGAATGTTACGCAGAATTACTAAAGAAGATAAAACTAAAGAAGAAAGGTATAAAACTAATCAATGACCAAGAAGAAAATAAAACGAAATTATATACATATTGTATCATTTTGGTATGTGAAGATTTTTGTCAAGGTAATAATTAAAATTTTGTAAATGGCAACGTGGGTAAAAGAGGAAACCATTTGGCAAATGAGATTGAATTTCGGAAAGTGAAAATGTGGTGGTATATTAAAGGGAAACAAAGTTGTTGATGTTTTGATGATATTTGTGTGTGTGTAGGTGGTGTGTGGTATATATAGTTATTATAGGTTAATTTCCCGTTTTGTCCATTCTTCTATTGATTTCCTGTGGCTTCATGCGTGTCTTATGTCCGATTTTATGACGACATTTCGAGGCATTTGCTAATTCATATGCTGGCGTCCGAGAGTGTGCCATGGCCTAGTAGCTAGCTATTAAATCGGGACTAAGAAGAGTTCACAATCGCTCTTCCGGCAACTTTTTTGGCAATATGAAGGCAATTGCCTCTTCTTTCTTTGCAATTTTGTCATATATTGTGGTTTTTGAAGTTAGCAGCTATACAGCGCAATTTTATGAAATAATGTTTACATTGTTACATTTGTTACATTTATATATATATATATATATATATATATACATTTGATTAGAGATCTTGGAGATTGAAGTACACGCTTGTTTGGTATAATTACATTTCTTAAAACAAGGTACTTTTGAATGATAAAGTTGAATTCTTCCTCAGGTCACAGGAAAAAGTCACAGGAAAATCCGTTCACTATTTATTCACTTGGTTTTCATGTTATCAATTTCAAACAGTTCATTTGGATTGTTAATTTTTTCTTCAAACAAAAAAAAATATTTTCCAATAAATGGATCTAGTTTGCACAATCACTTTTACAACTTTTGTTCCGAAATGAAACTTATTTACACTGCTCTAGTTTATGGGATTACAGAATATTTTTTGCCTCTATTAAAATACCATAAATTATGCAGAGGAATGGAAAACTTTGAGAATTAAAACTGATCTTTCACTTCGGCCCGTGTTGTTATTTTTCTCCTTTTCTTTCATCTTCGGTGAATCGAACTATTCTTGAAACCCAAACTTGCAGTTTCTAAAAAAAAAAATTGAAGGAAAATAAATTGTATCAGTGTTCAGAAGATTATTTCGAACTGGAAATAGTCAGAATTGTCAGTGTATTAGAATATAAAATGAAAAATTTGGGAAATGTTTTGTTCTATATAACATCGTGAATGTCTTAGAACATTTTATATTCTTTCCCCACGATCTGTGAAATACCAAAATATTTCTTGAAGTTTTATGCAACAGAAATTTAAACTCAATCATTCTATTTCTTTTCTGTTGTCTATTTTCTATTTAGTGTTTCTAATTTCCATATAAATGCAAAGTTTAATTTATTTTGTTTAAAAAAACATATATTTACAAAGGAGGACATAATTTTTCAATGCTATATCTATTTTTGATAACATGTGCTAAGGATTTAGCAAATTAACACAGTATATGGTATAAAATAGTATAAAATTCAAGAATATAAATAAGTTCAAACATATTTATTTAATTACAGCTAATTTTTTTCCAATGGCCAGGCACTAGACTACTCTAGCACTGGACTCTACGTCGACTTACTTCGTTTGCCCAATGTACGGCCGAAATTGTGAACCATTTTACCGTCCTAGGACGTTGCCTCCGGCGCATCAGAGGGGGGCGGAACACACTGCGCCCACAACACACAACATCCATGTCTTACGTGTTACTCGAACCCACAACGTAGTGGCCGATCGATCGCTGTAAACGCTCGCCTTGACCGTTCGGCCACCACGTCGACTTAAATGAGCCAACAGCACACGGCGTTCCCAGGTGGTCACCCACCCAAGTACTATCCGCCCCCGATGCTGCTTAACTTCGGTGATCTAATGGGAACCGGTGTTTTAAGCACGGTAGAGCCGTTGGCTCTTACGGCTAATTGTAACAGAAAGAAATGAATTCATATACCTATTTTCCGTTAATAGATACTCTCTAAAAAATATAGAACCGCTATATTTTGTATATTTGGTGATGTACAAATAGCACTAAAAGTATACATCGATATTATTATCGTATTACTTTTTCCTTGAAAATTAAAAGGATTCTGTTATAAAGATAAATAAATTTAAAATGCAAATATAATACTTCACTTACTTTCGATAAAGTGTAAACTACAGACGGGACTGTTCTTTATTCCTTTCCTTATATGTATACATAATGCATAAGGAAAGTATTGTGACGGGGGGTAAAATTCGAATTCGAGTTTTCGACGGGAGAGTACGTTTCAAGCATCACTGATCACGAATCAAACATTTTTTAAGTGATGTCTGTGTATGTGTGTGTGAAAGTATGTGTGTGTGTGTCAGTGAGCCTGTGGAGACGATATCTCGCGAACAAATGGAGCGATTCGAATGAAATTTGGTATAAAATCACGATCCGTGAATACTGGAAGCCTATTGTCTTAAAACACAATCAAATGTTCAGAACCCCCCTAAATTTTCGAGTGAAAGTTTGAAAAAATCATCAAAAAATCAAAACCTTTAATAAAATTACGCAAATAGACATTTCTTATGTAATTTTTTCTTAGAAAACGATTGACATAAACTTTAGAATGCATGAACCGCTAGAATAGCCGTTCATGCTAGAATAGCCGTTCAAGAACCGTTCTCGAGATATTGCATATTTTTCAAATAAATGTATCAAAAATCCCATAAATTAAAAAAAAATATTAACTGTTAAGAAGAATGTTCACTTTTCATATGTAATATCATGCGATAAATTGGGTGACATCATTCTCGTGGATCTAACTTATTCCATTCACCAGAAAAGATACTTTGAGTAATACTTCAGTATTTGACCGCTCAGTAGTCATTTCTCTGCTATAAGAATAATTTATTTCTTCGTCCATAACGCTGAGCGAGATTTTGGCGACGAATTTAGCGGAATGTCGCCAATTGACGACATTTTTAAGTGTTGCCAAATTGACGAAAATCTTGCCAAATGGATAAAAATGTCGCTAAATCAATGAAAATGGCGACTAATTAAAGAAAATTCAATATCGTGGAAAGAATATAAGTATCTACTAAAAGAATAATATTTTTTTTAACTGTAAAAGTAGTCATTTCATTGCATTATATAAGGAAAGTCATGTGCTGCCCACATCGGATTTTTTTCTCTTCTGTTAAGTTTAGTCGATGAACGCGACATAACCTACGCATTCATGGTTTTGTTACTTTTATTGCTCACAACTCTTGGAAATCTGTAAATGATATTATCTGTAAATGAAATCTGTAAATGATATATCCGGTTTGTGTGATTACCGCACCCAAAAATTGTACACATAATCATAATTAATTAATTTGTCTATCACGTTTACACTACTATATAAACCCATGCTACTGGCGAACAAACATGTTCGCCAGTAAACCAAGTGCTTAGCTCGTGACTTCATATGAATACTCCCTATAGAATTCATTATTATTGAAATAATTAAAATAAAACCATTAATCTGTTTTTAATTTTAAAATATTTTTTAAATTATTTAAAACTGTTTCCAGTAAAACGAGAAAGATCATTCATGCATATAGCATTGATTATGAAACACTTTCTAACATCAATGCAATTTTATATAAACATCTCTAAAATGCAATACATTCCTCGGTAATATTTTTAAAACTATCACAATACTGCATTAATTTATTATATTTGCAAACTTAACTTCATCGAAAAAAATGAACTTTATTAAAATGACGGCATTGAAATATAAATTGCCTAGTTTAAACATCTCAAAATGCGATACATTCCTCGCTAATATATTTAAAATTTTTATAACACTACAATAATTTATTATATTTGAAAACTTATCGAAAACAAATGAACTTTATTCATATGACTTCATAGAAATATAAACCGCCTAGCTCTCTATATAAAAGCAGCGTTTCATTCATAAGCAGTTTTCCAATCCTTTCATTCATCACAATACTATAATAATGTATTTTATTTAAAAACTTAAAACCATGGAGGTAAAATTAATTTAACTCTATGCTTAAAACTTCATCGAAAAGATCGTCTGGGTTCTCTGTGTGAAATCAATGAATATTTCATTCATATCAGCTATATTGCAGACTCCATGAGCTAAATAATTTTTCGTTAAAGCAATGCAGCAATTCTTATGCAGCTCATTCTACATTTTTTGGTGTTTACATTTCCCATAAGTGAAAATCAGGCTTCGTGGTACGAATAATCGAAGTTTGATAATCATTTTAACTCATATATATTGTAATTGCGTTGTTTCAGTATGTGGATGCCCAGAATTTAAGAAAAAATAACGCCGTTTTAGGACGGATGCAACACTAAATATGAATTAAAAAGAACTTTAAAAATCACGATTTTGAGACAAGATGGATGTCATATTTTTATTTTGAATTGGGTCACGTGATCTCTTCATATAATGGTCACGTGATCGCTTCATATACGAGGTGTTATTAATATTTTAATTTTTATTTAAAAACTACTGAATATATTTTGCTGAAATGTTTTTATATATTTCATGGGATAATTTGAATATTTTCTAAAACTTTTGAAGCAGTTTGTGAATTTTAAAAAGAGCTTGAAAAATTGGGTCCCATGCAGTTCAATATATTTCATTTTTTCAACCCGGGTTCAATCCAAAACTAATTGGGTGATATTATTCATTTACTTTCCCATAGGTCCCACACACCGTCTGCACAACATACTAAAATTTCGTTTTGATAAAGTCATTTTTACGGCAGTAATCGTGCTAACGGAGAGACAGACAGACAGACTGAATGAACAAAGTCATAAACATTTTTCAACTACGTACAAGTTTGTTTTTAAGGTAGTAAGGGTTCAACTACTTTTATGGCTTTATCTAGTATATGGAAATTTTCATCCTCACTCGAACTTTCATGGAATACTTCAGTTTAGTTTACAAACTCAAATTTTGCCATTTTCTTTAAAATGCGAACACACCCGTACTTTCCTCTCTTTTGAGGGATTAAAACATACGTTTCGCTTTAGAAAGAAGGGGCCTAAATTATGCAGATAAAAAATTGATTTTTGTGGAATGGCATTGAACACTTTTTCAGCGAATGTTGGTGTTCTCCCTCACTAGTTTATTGAATAACATTTAAAGATGCGTGTTTTTTTTACACCTTTTTACCAGACGGTTTTATAAATACAGGTTAAAATGTACATATATTGAGAAAATAAACAAGAAAATGGTTTCGGCATTGATTTCGGTTTTGTAAGTACTGGGGTACTTTCGTTACATGATTCCATTTTATTTTCGTTCATGATTCACTCAGAAACTGTAACTTATTCACAACTCATCACCTTTACTCGTATCACGTCAACAATCCAATCTGAATGATAATGAGCTTATATTTTCTCCGAGAAAAGTTCTGGAAAACCCATATTGCGTGAACCAATCTATAAAACACCATAAGTTTCCAGAACTCGGATTGTAAAACAGTATATATATATATATATATATATATATATATATTACATGTTGCGCCCCCACTATATATATTATATGTTGTTACCCCCACTATATATATATTATATGTTGTGACCCCCAATTCCCGGTTAAAGCATGCTTAGAGCCGCGGCAAACACTCCTGGTGGCCGGTACCAATTTGAGAAAGATATATACCTGAAGATATAGACTACAAAACAGTACAATACAAAACAATACGAAAGTGGAAAAAAGCATAAATCCCGATTCAAACAATCAGATACGAATACTAATAATAACTCCATTACCAGAAAAACCTTCATTCCCACGTATTACTTACTCTCTTCGATGATATCCATAAGGATAACTACCCTAAAAACACAAATTCCTTGACCTCATATGTATCGCCATAGCACTCCACAAATAGTCTGCATTTAACTCTCAACCTTTCTTCCGCCACTCACTTTATATCCTCTACTATGATTTGTATCCAAAACGCATGCAACACTCGGTTACAGTTATTCTTAAAAAACAGTAATAACATCGGTTAAGAACTTCTGTGGATACCCCTGTTCTATTGCGTCTTTCACATATTTCACAATGCATTTATCCCGATCCTCAATACTACTATTCAAATTATAGCTTCTTGTGAGAAGATTCACAATAATATTACGAAATACGTTTTTGTGTAAATTTGAGCTCCATGGTATTACACTATTCATCTTGAAATTGAATCCATCTCTCTTGTTGCATATTTTATAAATAGTTATGTCCTCTAGACTTTTTATATTAAGATCCAAAAAATCAATAATTTTATCTGAGTTTTGAAGTGTCTCTGTCAAACTCAATGTAGCAGGATAGAAACCGAAATCCATAACATAATTCTCTTCCTCCATAGCCATTAATATGTCGTCGACGTAACGTATATACACTAATTCGTTCAGCAGACCTGTTCCCATTTCGAGTTTGTTTAGATAAATATTTATGCCATTTTCCACTTTCGTATTGTTTTGTATTGTACTGTTTTGTAGTGTATATCTTTAGATATATATCTTTCTCAAATTGGTACCGGCCTCCGGGAGTGTTTGCCGCGGCTCTAAGCATGCTTTAACTGGGGAGTGGAGGTCACAAGTCCCCCCCCCCACGGACACTTTGGGGTACTCGATTTGTTCATTTCTCTTTGATCTTTTTGGAAATTTCTCTCTCTCTCTCTATATATATATATATATATATATGTGTGTGTGTGCGTGTATTTAAGAAGTTTAGTTACTTGTATATTAAATACTAGAGGCTCATCCAGACTTTTTATATTTAGATCCAAAAAATCAATAATTTTATCTGAGTTTTGAAGTGCCTCTGTCAAACTCAATGTAGCAGGATAAAAACCGAAATCCATAACATAATTCTCTTCCTCCGTAGCCAATAATATGTCGTCGACGTAACGTATATACACTAATTCGTTCAGCAGACCTGTTCCCATTTCGAATTTGTTTAGATAAATATTTATGCCTTTTTTCACTTTCGTATTGTTTTGTATTGTACTGTTTTGTAGTGTATATCTTCAGGTATATATCTTTCTCAAATTGGTACCGCCTCCGGGAGTGTTTGCCGCGGCTCGAAGCATGCTTTAACTGGGGAGTGGGGGTCACAAGTCCCCCCCCCGGACACTTTGGGGTACTCGATTTGTTCATTTCTCTTTGATCTTTTTGGAAATTTCTCTCTCTCTCTATATATATATATATGTATATATATATATATATATGTGTGTGTATTTAAGAAGTTTAGTTACTTGTATATTAAATACTAGAGGCTTATCTCTAATGAAAATGTTCTGCATATGTGAAATTACAATAGGCCCTCTTTCCATACTCCATACATAAGGTAAGCAATAGAAAATTAGATTACATTTGTGATATACTGCTAAAATTAGACTGTGACTACACGCAACGATTAACTGATAACTTAAAATTTTTTAAATCATATATGTATAATACAGGTACTTCAGGTACTAATCCCCTTGTTCCCTACTTTAACGTACACGGTGTATATGAATGATTAGTGTAATAGATGAAAAGCTGCAAACTGAAAAAATAGACATGGAGCTAGGTCTTTCCTGGCTCCCACAAGTTGATGGCATGAGAAAAGAAATCAAATTAGAAAAATTGAAAAGTATTTCCGAAAGCATGTACATTATCAAGTGCATTACCTGGTCCTTTAGTACTTAAAGTCTACGTTTCTGTGTGCATAACTGTGTATTGTATTATATTATATTATACTCGTATATGCTTATATTATTGTAGTATATGCGTATATTATTGTAGTCAATATAAATGTCACAATGTGAATAAAATCACATTCAAAACAATGCACTATTTACTCACTTGTTTTTCATGTTTGCAATTTCAAACAGTTCATTTCGTTCTTTTTAAGTCGACTGCTAACTTTTTTCAGAATAACTTTTCTTTCCTCAATAAATTGGTTTAGTTCGGATAATCACGTTTACTGCTTTTGTTCCGAAATTAAACTTATTTACATTGCCCTTGTTTAAGGGATTACTGGACATTTTTCGTCTCTGTTAGAGGACCATAAATTATACAGAGGAATGGAAAACATTGGGAATTAGAACTAAACTTTCGCTTCAGTTCTTGTTGCTATTTTTCTCATTTTCTTCACATTCGTTGTATCAAACTATTCCTGAAACCTAAACTTCTATAAAAGAGTAGAAGGAAGCTTCTGTAAAAGAATAGAAGGAAAAAAATTATAACAGTGTTCAGGAGATAATTTCCAATTAAAAATAGACAAAAACTTTAAACATTTATACATTTTAAAATGAATGTTTAGTGACTGAATTAAAAGTCTGAAAAGTAAAAACTTGTTGATTATTAGAATTAGGATAAGGTGGTAGTTCTTCAGCAAGGACAATAAGATTACCACTGGGCACCACTCCAATTGCTATATTCTGCGTAAAACTTACTTCGCAACATATCCGTACAGGAAAATTTCAAATTTTAGCAAAAAAGTGGCGCATATGTTATAGTTCTATTAATACTGAAATTGCGATACGTAGAACAGTATTCGATTTCCGATCTCTGTATGTTGCTTTATTTTCAATATTTACAGACATTTAAATAAATAATATATTAATTATTGCATACTTATTCAACAGTTGATTAAAATAATAACCAGCACGCGATTTCAACATTTATAACTTTACTGAGTTACCATAGTTATACTAATTGAATCACATACTATCAATAAATATATTATTAAAAAACATCGTCTGCTATAAATACTTTATTTATAAATCGAATTCAAAACACTGATATGCTCTGACCAGAAAATATCTTTTGGTCTAATCATTATAGCATCGGGATTTCCCACAATTTCCATTTGATACTACATCCGGGTTCAATCTGAAGGAACCGGGAGTCATCCGGTACCATCAGATATGGAAACAGATAAACATAAGGACGTTTACATGTTAAGTGGGACCATATCAAAAACTATATATATCAAAATTTCATGAAATTCGGATGATCCGTTTCCCTGTCATAATGAGACAAATAAAAAAATTAAACATATTTTAAATTTTATATATATAGATTCCGCAAATTAAAATATTTAAATTGAGCGCATATTGCAATTCATATCAACCTTTCCAGTTTGGAAAAATAAATCTTGATTTCTAAATTTTTCGATTTAACAAAATCATAATAAATATATATTTAATTTTTATTAATATTAAACAGGTTTATAAGTAAAAACATAAAGTATTTAAACCGAAAACATATATACACGTCTTAAGTAATGCATATCTGACAGTATATGGAGTTCTAAACTTATTTATTTTAAACGAGTAAAGCTGAACAATATAAACTTTTCATTCTCTTTGCAATTTAATTTTCGATTAAAAATCTCTTTGCTATCGAAATCGATTAAAGTTGGAAAACCCGCATGGTTAATACGAGCAAATAGTCTGCAATGAATTGAAAATTAATGTCTTACTTTAGTGTCATGATAAATTATGCACTTGGAAGAATCATTTATTCTCATTAGATGGCAGTATTGTTTCCGAAGTCAAAACTCGGACAGACGATTAACAAACGTTTACGTAAAGAATTTAATTTAGAACCTTAATTTTATGTTCGAACACATTATGAAATCATGCATTATAATTTAATTAAAGGTAAATGAGCAGAAAAATATTTGACAGCTTCATTTTCGTAATTATCGAAGATTTACAAACTCAATGATTCTATATTTAAAATTGAGGCGTAGGTGAGAATAAAGTAGGAAATTGAAATCGTTCTGCCATAAATGGTTTATTTTAAACTAATCCTAGTCCATTTAATTTGATTTTATTCTAAAATACATTAATGTTTACGATTATAATTTGGAAAAAATTTTTGAAGCAACAAATAATCACTTGATAGAATTTAAAGAAGTTGGGTATGCACAAACGCATATGAGGTACATTCTTTAAAAACATGTAGGAGGGGGACAATGCACGGGAAAAACATGCACCTCCTTACGTTGGCTTACGCCCAGCGGATTGTGAGAACTTCCGTACAGGCACCACCATAAGTCCGGAGCAATTACGTTTCAGTAGAAATTATCTGCCACGGACCTCACTGAATCCATTCGATGACACCCTGTTGACGTTCGTATATACAACTGTATTATACAACTGAGAGAGACTAACTGACTAAGGGATGGATTACACAGCCCAAATTACTGAAAAGGTAGAAACATGAAATTTTGACCTATAAGTAATGTGAAAAATTTTAAATCTGGGACTTCAAAAAATTTACAAACCGCCGATTTTTTTTGTTCTACTATTTTTTCAGATACAATTCAAGAATAGCTAAACACACACAAATTTTGTTTTTATATCACAATGTATAAAAAATATTTTAAAATATCAAAATTAACGCTATGTGCGTACGATCAGCCGTTTTAGAGTTATTTTATTGTATAGTGGCAGCAGAGGATTTTTTCTTTATATTCCATCAATTAATTTACAAGTTTTGATTCCATTGTGGTAACTATGGTAACCAAGTTACGTTTCAAATGTGGTGAGGTGAATTTTACACATAAATACACAAATAGAACACATAAATACACTAAATATTACTCACCAATAGTTTCACTCAGCTCAACCGCGTTTCGTATAGGGAAGTCCGATTGGACCTAAGTACATTGCATTCCCTTATTAAAGAGTCACTTCCTTTTTGTGGCCACTTAACAATTTATTAAAAAAACACATGAAATCTCAATGAACACTAATAACAAATATACACAATTACAGTTACTTCCCAATTACCCAAGCTTGACCTCGGGGTGTACGGTTAATTTTACATTAATTTGTATGTTTTTTTTAATTATCCAAATCTTGCATTTAATTACTTTTAAAGAAAACAAAATGCATTGGGCGAATATCCCATAAAGCTTAAAGTTACCCTTAAACACTGTAGATCACATCAATATACTGTTACACATTACTTATAAAACATTTAAAATCAAATATAATTCCATACCTTCATTACAGAAGAACTGTCATTCAAATGGGTGCTGGTAGCAATCTCTCTGCATATTGGAAATGGGTGGCAATATTACTTGCATGGTTAGTTCAGTATTGGACTTTTCATAAAATCACTGGCAGTCTGAGCAGCTCGGTTAAGGTTAAACAGGTGACGAAAGTTCAGACAAGGATTATTCCGGAGATGGACACACTATCCACTTCAATTCTCCTCCTCTTAACGTTCGCTTACGCCCAGCGGCTCATAAAAGCTTGCGTACAGGAGCTACCAGAAAGTCAAGAGCAATTACGTAAACTATCCTCGTCAGCAGGATCAGACCGGCTAAGGTTGTGACAGGGAATTCTGCACCTCCTTACGTTGGCTTACGCCCAGCGGATTGTGAGAACTTCCGTACAGGCGCCACCATAAGTCCGGAGCAATTACGTTTCAGTAGAAATTATCTGCCACGGACCTCACTGAATCCATTCGATGACACCCAGTTGACGTTCGTCTGCTGCATAGGAGCCAGGGATTGATGCTCCGCAAACACTCCGTCCATGCAGTGCCACAGTTGCCACGGCTTGAATGCAGCTAAGGGAGCAAAGGTTCCACACCACGCCGTTTAGAGGCAGAGCTGTGTTGCACTGCGACACCCCAAAAAATGACGACTTTCTTCACTGTTCGCCACCGCCCGAAGAATTGCACCCTCGCGCTGAATTAGGCTCTGGTTCGTTTGGCTACTGTGGCAACCGAAATAGAAAAGATTAACTTAATGTTAATTAGTAACTTTAACTTTAAGTTAATATTTTCTATTTCGGTTGCCACATTTAGTTAAAGTTACTAATTAACATTAATTATTATTGCGCATTAAAGACATGGCCGTTGATCTCAAAAAGTGGAATTATTATTTAAAACGGACATTGCTCGTTGTTGTGCCGCAATAAATCCTCCAATTATTTTTACCTTTTGTGTATGTCCTGAAAAGAATTATAAATTAATATAAATGAATTGGACTATTTAAACTTAAACAATATCATTTATTAACAACATCAATTTATCAATAACATCAATTTTCATTTATATCAATTTTCATTTAATTATTTTAGCGAGGGGACATATGCGACCAGAATTATTAGATTCACGATGGTGTCTAGGACCTGTGAAAATGATCACATACCTTCCAGTTTAATCTTGGGCTTATCATCTCTCCAAGGGCTTGCATCAGTCTTAGTGCTGAAAGTACCGCCACAACTCTGGGGTGTAGAAGACCCAGACCGTCCGACTCGTCCAGAGGACTAAGAGCAACTATTTGGACAACTATTTGGGTGTGTGGCTCCTACTCGTACTAAAAATGCACTCGCACATAGATCACCTCTACGGGACACTCTACAAATCTGTTGGGTTTTCTTAAGCTTTTCTACTCGTGCTCTAAGTCAAAATTCGTAATTATTTTCTTTTCATGTCTGATCTCCATCTCTGCTTCTCGTTGTTTACCTCTGATTTCGTCCACAACTTCACTCGTGTTTTTTGTCTATTAACTGAACTCTGATTTCTTTCGTCTGGAACTAAGCTGTGGTTTCCTCGGCGGCGGCGGGGGGGGGGTAGCTCCGCCCTTCTTCCCCTTGGCGCTCATTGGTTCTTCTCAATCCAACAATCCAATGGCATCATTTCACATTTAGCAAGGCCCCTCTCAGCCCCTCTGGTCTGGCACACCTAAATTTATAGTATTATGACCTTAAAGTTCACGTTGTCATAAACCCCAGCGCCAGCCAGACTATAGCTTTGTTTGCCATTCTAGGCATGCCGGATCGGGCAAAATGCATGCAGGATCGGGCTTCACAAAAAACACAAGTGCCACGCACTTGGAGTGCTATTCTCTCGAGATCAGAAGGGCATCTGAATTTCTACATTTTACTAAAAACTTCCAAAAATTTTAAGACGAGGGGACCGAAAAACTAGGGAGGAAGTCCTCCAATTCCCATTCGCTGTTTCCCAAGAGCAATAAAAAAGGCGGTCCAAATTTGCTTCACGCTATTGGTTTTCGAAGCGACGCTCATTTTTTATGCGCTCCACTAAAATAAAAGAGCCAGAGGGCTTTTCTACAAGCCGGGTGGTCCAAGGACGGACCCCGACGCGAGTTACACCTGACAGGGCTATAAATTTTCAGAGATTTGTAGCTCAACTTTGACATTTTGCTGCAATTAATTCTCTGAATATTTACAATCCATGTAAGTGCGCATACAAACCAAAGGCGCCAAAAATCCCAATTTTGTCTGTGCAGAGGCATAGCTATATACATAATACAAAACCATTATATACATTTCAAGTACATTACAATTACCCTTTTTATTTTTACCCCGTTGCTAAGCACAAACATGTGGAAATGCATCAAACACCAAATAATGTGTGTTGGCTATTCTTTGGAATAAAAGCATTGAATTATAATGCTATAAGTGATTTTGAGCACAGAATGGTTTTAAAAACGTTGAAAATAACGCAACATGCACTTTTATTATGGACGAGAAAAGCGAAATCCATTGTACACTCCTGACGAGGCGAAAACAACATTTGTTTGAATTTTGTTATCCCATTTACTGGAAAACTACAATGGAAGATAAGATTTTGCATATATACCTGAAATATTACTCAAATTTTCAGTCATAATTTCAATTATTAAAACGAACTGTAACAGAGAGAAACATCCATTTTTTAACCGCACATGCTCACTGCGATTTCTACATATAGCATGTAAAAATAAAATAAAGACCTAGCGGCTTTTTGGATATGAATAACCATCGTTATACAAAATTTTAAAATGACGTGGGCAGCACATGACTTTCCCAACAGGCTCAAATTAGTGCTCTCTTTATTTCTTTAATAATTCATTAAATTGAGATTAATTGCACAAAATAACAAGCATAGTTATTTAAATTACGCAGTATTTGCACTTTTAAATCAATTTTCGTTTTCAATTGGTAACAGGGCGTATTTTTTAAAAATGGCGTAGCAAAAGTGCGAAAAATGTAGAGAACGATTAGTCCTACAGTAATGAGGTTGATCTTAATTTTTTCATAGTCAAAAATTAAATATATAACAAACACTTAATTGATACATTTGAGCATACATAGTTCTTTATTTTATATTTTGAGGATTTTGGCGGGCCATTCAACAAGAAAAAGCAGGTTCTTTTTTTAACGAATCGTACCAATATCTAATCAGCACCATTGTTACCTACAAGTAACTTACCTATAATATTTTGTGAAATTTGATCCATTAGTTTTTGAGTTAGTGTGTATGTATACATTACAACAGACAGACCCATACGCCAACGCACACACACACAAACACACACACACACACATACATACGCACACATACACATACACATAAACACATCTATACAGACTTTATGATAATTCAGTTGATTTTAAAGATACAGATATGCGGTTTTTTTAATTATCTTGTTGCATTAAAAATAAAAATTTTGTGATTGACCAAATTTGTCTAAGGGGGTCGTATAAAAATTAAAAAAGAGTAGCTTTTTTAAAATTAATGAGGGGACTATTTTATTAATGTAGTCTTATTTTCTATCTTACATTCAATATTTTTGCAATTTACATTGCCCACTTATCTCCAACAGGTAAAGAAGTAAAACGCATTTCAATCTTTCTGGGACACCCTGTATAGGTAGATAGATGGAAATGTACACACATACGTCAAATTATATACAAATGTACAGAATCAAAAGTACAATAAATAAAACGAACTGTAATAGGGTTGAACACCCATTTTTAAACCGCGTATACTCACTACGATAAATAACAAGTAAACAACAACTTTTTAACAACTAATCAAATCGTGTGCACTTGCATGCATTGTGGTTTGATGTTACTCCTGTATATTAAGTAACTTTTTGCGATTCAAATGTGTCACTTTGATATCATTGTTTTAATGTATTTTAATTTTTATAATTTATTATTCAAATTCTAAAATTTTATATGAGCTTTTGTGTATTAGGATTCTCAAATATTGAAATTTATTTTTACTTTCCTTATATACATAATGTATAAGGAAAGTATTGTGACGGGATCGAAAATTCGAATTCGAGTTTTCGACGGGAGAGCACGTTTCAAGCATCCTTGATCACGAATCAAACATTTTTGAAGTGATGTCTGTGTGTGTGTGTGTGTGTGTGTGAAAGTATGTGTGTGTGTGTGTGTGTGTGTGTGTGTGTGTGTGTGTCAGTGAGTCTGTGGAGACGATAACAGGCGAACGAATGGACCGATTCGAACCAAATTTGGTACAAAAATCGCAATCCGTAAACACTGAAAACATATTGTTTTTATATGCAATCGAATGTTCAGTACCGTCCTAAATTTTCGAATGAAATTTTGAAGAAATCGTCAAAAAATCAAAACCTCTAATAAAGTTACGCAAATTGACATTTCTTATGTAATTTTTCATTAGAAAACGATTGACATAAATTTCAGAACGCTAACATGAACCGTTCTCGAGATATTGCACATTTTTAAAAAAAATTATCAAAAAGTCATATAAAATAGAAAAAAAAATATTTCCTATTTAGAAACATGTTCACTTTCCATATGTAATATCATGCGATAAATTGGGTGACATCCTTCTGGTGGATCTAGTTCGTTCCATTCATGAAAAAAATACTTTGAGTAATACTTTTGTATTTGAAAGTCAATAGTCATTTATCTGCTGTAAGTATAACTTATTTCTCCGTTCATAACGCTTGGCGAGATTTTGGCGACGAAATTGGCGGAATGTCGCCAACTTGGCGACTTTTTTAAATGTTGCCAAATTAGTGGAAATCTCGCCAAATGGATAAAAATGACGCTAAATCAATGGAAATGACGACTAATTGTCGAAAATTCAATATTTTGAAAAGAATATTAGTATCTACTATAAGAAAAACTTATTTTTTTTACTGTAAATGTACATTCATTATTTTTACTGTAAACGTACATTCATTACGTTATATAAGGAAAGTCATGAGTTGCCCACATCAGATTTTTTATACTTCTAATCTCATTATTTGTTAAATTAAGTTTCAATTTGACGCCGTTTATAGGTTGCATACTTCATATTCGTAAGTCCAATAAAAGCTTGGATTTTTTATAGTTAAGTATGTAGACGTCACATGTAGTGACAGTTAACTATTTCACCTGCGTGCTGCGGCACATAAGTGGCTAGTCTGTGTATATACCTTTTCTCTAAAATCATTTCTTTCTACTGTTTAAAGTTGTAAAATATAAGCATGTCATCCTCTCTGAAATGTAATTTTCGATTTTAAAGCTATTAGCCATCGAATTTGATTAAAGTTAGAACATCCGCATGGTTATTATGCACAAATATTCTGCATAAATTGAAAATATATGCCTTAAATTTTTAATGTCTTAGTTCGCTGTGACGCTGCATTATTGATGATGCAGAATCATTTATTCAATTTAGATGGCAGTATCATTCCCATACTCTATAAACTCTGACAAACAATCAACAAACGTTTGAGTACATAACTTCATTTATAATTTTCTGTTCAAATAAACTTTTAAATGATGCATTAAATTTTAATTAAAGTTACATGAGTGGAAAAATAATTTGCTGCTTTGTTTTCACAATTATCGATGATTTCCATACTTAATGATTCTATATTTAATATTGAAGTGTAGGTAAGTATAAAGTAGAAAAATTACTGTCGTTAATTTAATATTGTTTGCTATAAAATTAAACCCAATCAATTTAACGTAAATTTCTCTGCAATATTCTTGTGTTTAGCATTTTAAAATGATTTAAAATCATTTCTGAAGCAACAGGATCAGTGTATGTATGAAAATATATGTGTGTGATGTGAAAAAATGATAATTTAACAAGAAAGATCAATTATGAATATAGCATTGATTATGAAACACTTTTCAACTGAAATGCAATTTTATTTAAAGAGCTCTAAAATGCGATGCATTCAGAGCTGATATATTTCAAATTATCACAGTACTACAGCATTTTATTATATTTGAAAACTTAAAACTTCGTCGAAAAAAATGAACTTTATTCAAAGACGTCATCCAAATATAAATCGTCTGGCTCTCTATTTCAGAGCAATGAATATTTCATTCATATCTCTTGTATCCCAGATTCCAGAGGTAAATAATTTTGTCTGAAAAAAAATCAGTAGAAAAATAAATCAGAAAAAACAACTCATCTTATTATCACTTGTTTATATTCTCATCCGTTAAAATTAGGCTTCGTTATAGAAATAATCAAAGTTTGCTGATCATTTAAATTCAAATATATCGTAATTGAGTTAGCGTAGAATATATATGAACAGAAAATACGCAAAAATAAGGCGGTCTTAGGATGGACGCAACACTAAATATAAATGTAAAAGAACTTTTAAAATCACAATTTGTACACTGGGAAAAAAGATGGATGTCATAATTTATTTTGAAGCGAGTCACGTGATCTCTTCCTATAATATGAGTGTTATTATTATTTTAATTTTTACTTTCCCTGCAATACATGGTAATGTATAAGGAAAGTATTGGGATCATGTCGAATATCACAACTCGAGTTTTCGACGGATCTACACGTTTCGAGACCTCTAGAATACGAAAAAACTATTTTTAGCGTAACGTCTGTGTGTGTGTCTGTGTGTCTGTCTGTCTGTGAAGATTTTGTATCCACTCTAACTAAAAAACTAATGGACCGAATTTCACAAAATTTGGTAGGTAAGTTACTTGTGAGCGAGTCTGGTGCTGATTAGTTTTGGGTACGATTCGGAATAACAGAACCCGCTTTTTTTTCGACATGGCCCGCAAAAGCTTGTATCCACTCTAACTGAAAAACTGATGGACCGAATTTCACAAAATTCGGTAGATGAGTCACTTGTGAGTTACCTTGATGCTGATTAGATTTTCGTACGATTCGAAAAAAATGACCTGCTTTTTTTTGCAAAATGGCCCGCAAAAATCGTCCAAATCTAAACTAAAGAACTGGGTATACTCAAATATATCCATTAAATACTGATTTAATACGTAATTTTTAACGACGAAAAGAATAAGACCAACCCCATTACACTAGGACTAGCCGTTCTCGAGATATTTTAGTTTTTCGTACTTTCCCTACGCCACCTTTGAAAATAAGCCCGGTTACCGCATGAGAACGAAAATTGAATTAAAAGTGAAATAAATTTAGTTAAAATAAAGAGAACGTTAATATAAGTCTGCAGGGAAGTCATGTGCTGCCCACATCAGATTTTTATTTATAAAACTACTAAACATGTTTTGCTGAAAATTGTTTCATATACATTATTGGACAATGTGAATATTTCCTAAAATTTTCGAAGCAATTTGTGAATTTTAACTGCGCTTAAAAAATATTTGAAGAATTATGTCCTTTAGAGTTCAATGTATTTCACTTTTTCAACTCGGGTTCAAGCCAAAACTAATTGGTTGATGTTATTCTTTTACATTCCCATATGTCCCACAGACCGTCTTATCAACATACTACAATTTCATTTTGATAAAATCATTTTTACGGCAGTTATCATGCGAATAGACAGACAGAATGAACAAAGTCAAAAACACTTTACAACTATGTTGTAATGTGCTGAAAACGAATTTACGTATGATTCGAAAATTTAATGTACAAAAGTTTGTGCTTATGTCTTCTGTATATAAGCGTTTATACTAAATCTAATAGAGTAATCTCCAGTGGAAAAATACACTCTGCTTAGTAAACAAGAAAATATGCATAATGCATTTGCATAATTCATGCATAATGCATTTGATTTTGAAACATTTTCAACTGAAATACAATTTAATTTAAACACTACAGTAGCATACCCGTTCTTTGAAGTATATAATATAAAGAAACTTATAACTCACAACCATGTGCAAATTCCTATCGTATACTAAATGACATTTTTAATCAAAATATTCTATTAAAATATTTAATTTAATGCTTCTAAAACTAAGTTTAAGAATCTCTGTTCTCGCTATACAAAATTATCTTCAAGGGCAGAGCTGAAGAGTAAAACGTCCTGGCCCCTTTTATAAGCAAATTAACATAAAATATTGAATGGAATCAATATATCAAAAATAAAAGCGTTAAAATTGTATGGAACCCGTACTACTTATATACGCCAATATTAGAAGATATTACATGTATTAGTAGATTACATGTATGAATACAAAATAACAATAAATCCGTAATCTTTAAACTGGAAGGCAGTAATTGATCCCAATATATGCCAAAATGAAAGTGTTAAAACTATATGGGAAGATATACCTGTACTACTTATAATGTCGTCGCAGATTAGAAGATATGTCCAAGTGCAAGTAGAGGATTACCAGTATTGCAATATGAGTTTCAAAAATCTTTGCCAAAATAGAACAGACGACGTCATAAGTAGAAAATATCAATAATCCCCATAATCTTCATACCAGAAGGCCGTACTTGATTCCAATATATGCCAATATATGTCAGAATAGATGCCAATATACCTGTACTACTTATATTCTCGTAGATTAGAAGATATACTTGTGCAATTGTAGAAGATTACCCGTACAACGTACAGTATATGAGTTTCAACAATTTTCGTCGCAATAAAACAATGGCATAATAACTTGAAAATATCGATGATCTCTGAATCAATAATCCCTTAATATATCAATAATAATAATGTTTAAACCTGAAGACCGTAATTGATAATATCCAGTCACAAATGTAATGGCAATGAAATTTATTTTATATACATATCTTCATTATTGAAATCAGAAAATATTTAATAGCATAAACAAATTGGATTTAAATCCGTTGCTAAGCAACATGATATTATTTCCTTCAAATAAATTAGTGGAAAAATATCGTCTGAATAATGTTATCTCTATGGAAGATTTGCCAACATTTTCGTTAATTTAGCGACATTTTAAAAAATCACCAAATTTATCGTCAAGTGGGGCTGTAGAACTGACAGTCCCACTTGGCGACAAATTGACGAAACAGCATCACAATACTATCACCTAACAAAACACAATTCATTTAAATTATTTAGCGCAATTTCAACAATTTCAAAATATTTTTATAAGGGCGCGGTAGCCCTGTGGTTAGCGCGCGGAGGTTGCACTCGGTAGTCCCGGGTTCGATTCCCGCCGCTGCCCAAATTGCCGCCGTGTTCATGCGGAGTACGATCACGTAAAACTTGTGGGTCCGTAAGTCCTTCCGAGAGGTTGGTGATAGGGGAAGGAGGGTACGGTCCCTGTGGATGCCTCGCCCACTGGGTTCCGGTCTAAATTGGGTGGCACTTCCCGGCCGTCCAAACAGATACCTTACACCTTTCTGGTAGGTCGGACGGTCTGGGTCGAAGAAGAAGATATTTTTATGGATTTACAAACATTTTCGTCAATTTGGTGACATTTTAAAAATTCACTAAATGTGTTACTAAGTAGGACGGTTGGACTGACAGACAAATGCTAACGAAACATCATTTCAGTATTCTCTTCTAACAAAATAAATTTAATGTCCTTGATTTGTGTTGCTCTTAACAATTTGGCGACATTTCCGTCAAATTGAAAACATTTAAGAAATGTTGCCAAGTTAACGATTTCTCACCAAAGTCATAGAATCTGAATATGCAGATAAAACATCCTGATCCCGTTTGTATATACTAAATGAAAACACCTAAATTGTATTAGAAGATATATCAGTTCTATTCTTTTTCTGTTTTAACAATCGACTAAATGAATTTATTAACTGAACACAATATGAGTTTATCAGCTAAACACCACACAGTATAATCTTGAAAACTCTTGACAAAATAAATGAAAGTGATGTACATAGTCCGCAATTAATATTATTAAAAAAGTCAAACCGTTCATTTATAAGATATATTTTCATATCCACTTATTTATTATTCAAATCGAAAAAATGATACTAAACATCAAGAAACACATTTAATTTAATTGCGTTGCCGAGTAACATGATATAAAATGGAATAATTGCGATTTCTTAATACGTTTCATTGTTGAGTAAAAGCTTGTGAAAAATAAACCATGATGATAGATTTTCCATTTAAATTCATGATTCAAACAATTCATGCTTTCAGAAAGTGACTAATTTGCGCAAAAATCTCGTACCAAACTCAGATATAAAGTTATAATTCAATTTCACGTTTTAAAAAACAATTTCCAACCTCTTCGTTTGGAGGAGCCAGGGAGTTAGAAGTGTAGAACTCCTAGGAAATTTTTTCGTTTTTCATTAATATCTCGACATCCCCTAGATTTTGAAACTCGAAACTTAGACTAAATTTAAGGGACGCTATTTCAAGGTTACTCTCAAAATTTCATTAAATTCGGTTTAGCCGTTCTACGGTGAAGAAGAGAAAAACGAAAGTTTCGTTTTCCGATAATATCTCGAGAACCACTGATCGTAGAATCACGAAACATAGACTAAATTTAAGGTGAGGCTCTTTCAAGGCTACCCACAAAATTTCATCAAATTCTGTTCAGCAGTTCTCTCGTGATGATGGGTCAAACAAACAGACAGACAGACAGACATATTTTCAATTTTATGTATATAGATTTCTTAACTGTGATAATTCAGCGCTGATATATTTTTTAATTTTTACAGTATTACACTAATTTATTATATTTGGAAACTTAAAATTTCATCGAAAAAGACAATGCCAGTTACATAAAATGAAGTTTATTCAAATGACGTCATCGAAACATAAATCATCTGCCTTTTTATGTAAAATGAATGAATATTTCAATCATATCACTTAATTCCAGACTCCAGAACTAAATAATTTTTCGTGAAAAAATTCAACATTTCTTATACAACACAACTGATATTACAATCGCTTGATTTGTTGATATTCTACAACCGTTAAAATTGGGCTTAATTGTGGAAATAATCAAAGTTTACTGATCATTTAAAATCAAAATCATGCTAATTGCATTGGCGCAGAATTTAGATACATAGATAATAAGCAAAGATAAAGCGGTTTTATGACAAATGCAGCATCACGACCTTTACACAGCGGAAAAGAAATTGATGCTATATTTTATTCTGCAGTGAGCCAGTGATCTCTTCATATAATTAAGTTATAATAATTCCTTAAATTTTTATTTAAAAAAATATAAAGCGGTTGATGACGGATGCTACAATAATTGTAAATTTAAACGATCTTTACACATCACGATCTTTACATAGCGAGAAACAATAAATACCATACTTTTTATTTTGCAATGATTCACGTGATCTCTTCATATATCATGAGTGTAATTATTATTTCAATTTTTATTTAAAGGACTACCCAACATATTTCGCTGAAAATTTTTCACACATTTCATGTGATAATTTGAATATGTCGTAAAATTTCCTATGCAAAAATTAAGTGCCATAGGGCTCAATGCATTTAGTTCCATTTTTTGAATCCGGCTTAAATCCGAAACTTATTGGGTGATTTTATTCATTTTCATACCCATATGTACCACAGATCGTGTCAATAGCATATTAAAATTTCATGTTGGAAACTCATGGTTACGGCAGTTATCGTGCGAACGGACAGACAGACAGCAGAATGACCAAAATCAATTTTCAACTATGTTGAAAAGTGTTAATAAAAGGAATTGGTTTATAGATGTCGTGGAACAATATACATTTTTTTAAATTGAGACCTGGTTTGCATTTCATATATTTTTGATAAAAGTTTACAGAAATTGGCTTTTGATTGAAAATATTTAGAAGGGATTTTAACCAACAATCATTTTTTTTCAAGCGTTGCCATATGTAAAAATTATCCCTAAGTACATTATTTAAAAATATAATCACAGACGAAAAATCATTGCTCATTCTTTAATTTCCTTGCTGCCTTAAACGGTAGTGCCTATTCCATGAAGAAAAGCAAAATTCTCGGAACCGGTTCATGAATGATGGAATCTGCAATGAGTACCTGACCTTAACCTTTTCACTAGTATATGTCGAATAGCAGTTTTAAAAGTAAATATAAAGATGAACATTTAACAATATTTACGGTAAACAACATAATTTAATATTTATACAACACAGGACAATATGCAATGTTTGAAATGCCACTCACGATTCGAAATTGGACCATAAAATTCTCAAAAGTAGCAAAATTACTGATCTCATACATCAAGACAGATATATTAAATTCCAGTTTGGTCGAGGACAAATTTCCCCCGGAACTATATCATATTTTACTGGAATGTATGACTGTCCAACCAAAATGGAACCTTTTAACGCTTTTGATGTCTCTGATTTAGATAGATGATGTAAGTCTGACAGTCCAGATAATGGAACACAATCTAAATTCTACTTGACTGATGAGGAGCAGAGCTCAGGTTTAAGGTATGGCAGTTATAAAGTTTTCTGTATGAAAGCGTTAGATAGCCATACGGAAATGAAATTTAATTTAATAATACACGATACCTGAAGGGGATATTTGAACTATGTATAAAGCATTAATTAACTTATTGCTTTCCTTATATGCATAATGTATAAGGAAAGTATTGTGAAGGGGTCGAAAATTGGAATTCAAGTTTTCGACGGAAAGCACGTTTCAAGCATCCCTGATCACAAATCGAACACTTTTGAAGTGATGTCTGTGTGTGTATGTGTGTGAAAGTATGTGTGTTTGTGTGTGTGTGTGTCAGTGAGCCTGTGGAGACGATAACTGACAAACGAATGGACCGATTCGAACGAAATTTGGTACAGAAATTACAATCTATAAACACTGGAAGCCTATTGCTTTTAAACGAAATCGAAAGTCCAGAACTCCCCTAAATTTTCGACTGAAATTTTGAAAAAATCGTCAAAAAATCAAACCTCCAATAAAGTTACGAAAATAGATATTTCTTATGTAATTTTTTATTAGAAAACGATTGACATAAATTTTAGAACGCTGACTTGAACCGTTCTCGAGATATTGCACATTTTAAAAACAAAGGTATCAAAAAGGCATATAAAATAAAATCAAAATATTTCCTACTGAGAAACATGTTCACTTTTCATATATAGTACCATGCTATAAATTGGGTGACATCATTCTCGATCTAGCTCGTTCTATTCATGGAAAAAGATACTTTGAGTAATACTTTTGTATTTGAACGCCAATAGTCATTTATCCGCAGTAAGAATAACTTATTTCTCCGTCCAAAACGCTTGGCGAGATTTTGGCGACGAATTTGGTGGAATGTCGCCAACTTGGCGACTTTTTAAATGTTGCTGAATTAACGAAAAACTCGCCAAATAGAATAAAATAACGCTAAATTAGTGAAAATGACGATAAATTGTCAAAAATTCAATATTTTGGAAAGAATATAAGTATCTACCATAAGAAAGTCTTATTTTTTTTTACTGTAAAAGTAGTAAATTGATTGCATTATATAAGGAAAGTCATGTGTTGCCCACATCAGACTTTTTTAAATATTTATTTGAAAATAAATTTAATATGTAATATATTTCCTTACTTGTCATAGACCATTTATATCGTATTCGCATATATTTAAATTAAAAAGTATCCCATATTGTGTCTGTTCATTTATTGGTGATGTCGAACATTATATTTTGACTACACGTATTGCAAAAAATTCCAATTATCAAAGAAAGCTGGCTCTGTTGTTGTTTCTAATCCCCGTGGTGAAGAAAAGCCTTACACCACCTTCACTAGACCCCTGGTCCCATGGCGAAGGGTAATATGCAGCTTCACTTTTAATGAGGCTCCCCAAGGGCTGAAGACTGACTAAACTTCGACATCACAACATCCATCCCCGCTGGCTGGATTCGAACCCATAACCCGGCAATCGAGCGATCAGACGGAAACGCATGCCCCTGACCGCTCGACCACCGCATCGGCAAGCTGGCTGTAATTAGTTTATTTGGAGATGGGCTAATTTTTAGGAGCCGCTGTTAAAATACAAACGTTAGACGACAGATCATATGTCTTATATCGTGATATAAAAATTAGAGAGGCTTAAAACGCACGAAAAGTATATATACTTTAAAAAGTCATGAAAATTCGCCTGCTAATTGTATGAATTTCGTTTGCCTTAAAATCGCCTATAAACATAAACTAACCAAAAATGTCTTTCAAAATTAAGAAAAAATTGCATCAAAAGGCATCTACTCGGATCTTGAAGTACCCGTGTACGGGATTTCATGATCGTACGACGCTTAGATTTACTGCTACATACTACACACACACATACATGCATCTTCCCTTATTATGCAAGATTAATTGTATAAAGATCTTTTTCGAGTGTGAAATCTAATTTTCTAAAATCAACTGACATTTACTACTGACATTTTGTGTGCAATTTCAGCAACAAATATATTTATGTTATTTCGATAAAGCTATTACAAGCAGAGCCCATGCCATATTGCTTATTGTTGTAGCATTGTGAAAAACAGAAGGAAGTCAAAAAATTAGTCAAAGGAGCCAAATATCTATCACTCCTTAATATAAAGTCAAATATTATTTTTCAATATTATTGTTTCGTGTGCACACAAATGAGTTCAATAATTAAGCTCATTTAAATATTAATAGTAATAAATGAAATTAGTTATTAAAGTGCCAAATATATAGAGGAAGTCAAAATGCTGTCAAATATAGAGGAAGTCAAAAAGTTAGTCAAAAGAGCCAAATATCATTCACTTCCCCTTAATGCAAAGTCAAATGTTAATGTTCTATATTATTATTTTGTGTGCTTATAAATCATTGAAATTAGTTATAAAAGTGCCAAATATAGAGAAAGTTAGAAAATTAGTCCAAAGAGTCAAATATGTATCATTTTCCTTTAATGTAAAATCAAAAAATCTTTTTCTGTATTATTATTTCGTGTATGTATAAAGGAGTTCAATTATTAAGCTCATTTAAATGTTAATAAAAATGAATAAAATTAGTTATAAAAATGCCAAATTTCAATTAACGAGATATTGATTCAATACCATTGTCCTGTGAATCTTGCATGTGATTAGACAGTTTGAGAAGTCTTACTGCAGTGTGTAAAGAAAATTCAAGCATTGCCATATCGAATTGCCTTCTGTTTTCTTATAAATTATCTTTTCCCTATTCCAGAGATGAGTGGACATTTCCAACGAGATAAAGCGTCCGTGTCGCATTTTTCCAATCAATAGAAGTGGAAGAGAAAAGGAATACGATTTTCTTATTACCATACATTTCTTCTGCCTTATCCTTATTGTGTTATCCTTCGTTATGTCCTTCTTTTGTGTCTATGTTTTCCTTGACCTTTTTTTTAGATTTATGCGATGACTTTCCCTACATGCATAATATAATGTACAGGGAAAGTATTGTGACGGAGTCAAATGTTTGAATTATAGTTTTCAGCGAAAAGGCACGTTATAATCATCACTGAACTTGAATCGAATGTTTTTGTCTGTGTATGTATGTATGTATGTTTGTGTGTGTGTGCCCCTGATTCTGTGGATGCGGTATCTCACGAACGAATGGATTGTTACGAACGAAATTTAGTACAAATATTTTAATCTGTGAATAATGGGGATCTATTTTATATAACAAAGGAATATCTTTGTGTGTCTTTCTGTATACTGTGTTGTCTGTAGTGTGAAATCTAAGCGTCGGACAGCAAAGAAATTTGGTGCAGAGGTTCTCCAGGATCTGCAAAAATACGGCTTGGTGAGACTTTTGTAAAATTAGAATGAGTTTTTCAGGTATTTTATATTTCAGTACAATTTCGAGCGATATTCATAAAAATCAAAAATATTATCAGAAAGTTTCAATCTTTGTACCATCCAAAAAATCTACAGACGTTCTTTCCACAGGTCGTTGAACAGAATCCGTAAGACATTTCCTTCATATTTATTTATTTATTTTTAAATACATCGAAATTAGCATTTTCTAAGTTATCTGATACTTATTTTTCCCCCATACGAAAAAGAAAGATTAGCACAATTATATAGTTTGACAAAAATATGTAGGTATATCTTTGAATTTAAAAAAATTATTGTTTCTTTTTAATTATTACATCATTTTATTTTATTGTGATTTTTAAAAAAGAAAACGTATAAAAATTGAAATTGTATATTCCGTTAATAAAGATGTCCCCGGTGAACTCTTCTGCGCATGCCCGTCTAAACATGCTTTGGAACCCGCGTTGCTGTTTTAATCACGAGTTCTCGTCTAATGAAAGTATTCGGTTCTGTTTGTTTTATTTCTTTTTCACTTCCCACAGCTGTGGAGCGCATGGGTGGGGATTTGTTTTAAATAGAAAGGTGTAAATTACTTGGAAATTTAGACGGTTTGAAGCATCGATCCTAATGGAGTGAGGATATCCACGGTTTGAAGAGGGATTTTTTTGAAATTGAGTGGTGTTGTCTGTAAATGTATTAATAAAGTAGAGAACGCTTATTTTGGACCAGAACAATGCCAGGTAATTTGTTCAGTTGATTATAAATGTAATCGAATGTTCAAAAGACTCCCCTTCCCCCAATCTGCGAATGAAATTTTAAAAAATCCCATAAAAAATCAGAACCACTAATACTGTTATATAAAATATCATTTTTATGTCATTTTATTTATTACAAAAAAAATGGCACGAATTTTAGAATTCTATGAATGTTTTTTAAATTAAATTTTTCCAAAATTTACATAAAATTAAGAAAAAAAAAACATTTTTAAAATCCTAGCATTAACTTAAGACATTAAAGTTCTTAAGACATTAAAAGTTTTTTAATTACATTTATCCAAAAATAACATAAAATTAAATAAAAAAAATCTGATGTGGGCAACACATGACTTTCCTTATATAATGCAATGAATTTACTACTTTTACAGTTAAAAATATGGTATTCTTATAGTAGATACTTATATTCTTTCCAAGATATTGAATTCTCTTCAACTAGTCGTCATTTTCATTGATTTAGCGTCATTTTTATCAATTTGGCGAGATTTCTGTTTATTTCGCAACAATTAAAAATGTCGCCACGTTGGCTACATTCCGCCAAATTCGTCGCCAAAATTTCGCCAAACATTATGGACGGAGAAATAAGTTATTCTTGCAGCAGATAAATGAGTATTGGCGTTCAAATACAAAATTATTACTCAAAGTATCTTTTTTCATGAATGGAACGAGCTAGATCCACGAGAATGATGTTACCCAATGTATCGCATGGTAGTACATATGAAAAGTGAACATGTTTCTCAATAGGGAATATTTTTTTTTATTTTATATAACTTTTTGATATATATTTTTAAAAATGTGCAATATCTCGAGAACGGTTCATGTTAGCGTTCTAAAATTTATGTCAATCGTTTTTTAATGAAAAATTACATAAGAAATGTCTATTTGCGTAACTTGATTAGCGGTTTTGATTTTTTGACGATTTTTTCAAAATTTCACTCGAAAATTTAGGGGGGGTTCTAAACATTCGATTGTGTATAAAAACAATAGGCTTCCAGTGTTTACGGATTGTGATTTTTGTACCAAATTTCGTTCGAATCGGTCCATTCGTTCGTCAGTTATCGTCTCCACAGACTCACTGACACTCACACACACACACACACACAGACATCACTTTAAAAGTGTTTGATTCGTGATCAGGGATGCTTGAAATGTGCTCTTCCGTCGAAAACTCGAATTCGAATTTTCGACACCGTCACAATACTTTCCTTATACATTATGTATGTAAGGAAAGTAATAACTATCGTGAAATATGCTCATACGCGTCAAATGTGTTAACATTATTCTCCTTAATTTTGTTCGTTCCATTCACGAAAGAAGATACATTGTTGTGATAGTTTTATATTTTAAACCCCAGTTACTGGCCTATAGTCATTTATATAACGGGAAATTGATTGCATGTCAATTGCATTTTGATGCAGATTTTGCATGTAAATATGAATATGTCATTCTGTTCGAAATAATCGTTATGTAATGAGAATGCTGAGTGTTGATTTACGTTCCAGATAATTTTATTAAATACCAGGTACACTTCGCCTGCTTGCTGTGCTCTGCATCCCCGACCCGCTTATATATTCATTATTTTTAACACTTTACAACAAAGTTGAAAAGTGTTTATGACTTTTTTCATTCTGTCTGTCTGTCTGTCTGTCCGTTAGCACGATAACTGTCGTAAAAATGACTTTTAAATCAAAATGAAATTTTAGTATGTTGTTCAGACGGTCTGTAGGATCTATGGCAATGTAAATGAATAATATCACCCAATTAGTTTTGGATTGAACCCGGGTTGAAAAAATGAAATACATTGAGCCCTATAGGACCTAATTTTTTAAACATTTTTAAAGCGGATTTAAAAATCCACAAATTGCTTCTAAAATTTTAGGTGATATTTGAATTGTTCCCTGAAATATATAAAAAAAATTCAGCGACATATATTCAGTAGTATTTTAAATAAAAATTAAAATAATAATAACACCTCTTATATGAAGCGATCACGTGACCATGAAATGAAAAGATCACGTGACCAACTTCAAATTGATATATGGCATCCATCTTGTCTCAAAATCGTGATTTTTAAAGTTCTTTTTAATTTATATTGAGTGTTGTATCCTTCCTAAAACCACTTTATTTTTGCTTAAATTCTGTGCATCTACATACTGAAACAACGCAATGACAATATATTTGAGTTTAAATGCTCATCCAAATTTGATTATTTCTACAACGAAGCCGATTTTTCACCTAAGTAAAATGTAAACAGCAAAATATGTAGAATGAGTTGTATTAGACTTGCTGTATTTCTTTAACACAAAATCATTTAGTTCATGGAGTCTGCATAGCTGATATGAATAAAATATTCATTGATTTTACAAAGAGAAGGACGATTGTTTTCGATGAAGTTTTACGCATAGAGTTTAATTACTTGTAGCTCCATGATCTTAATATTTAAATAAAATAAATTATTTAAGTATTGTGATGAATGGCATGAATGGGAAATTATTCATGAGTGAAATGCTGCTTTTATAGAGAGATCCAGGCTTGTTATTTTTTCTATGATGTCATTTGAATGAATTTCAGTTCTTTTCGATGAAGTTTTCAAATATAATAAGTTATCGTAGTATTATGATAATTCTAAAATTATTACCGAGGAATGTATCACATTTTAGAGATGTTTAAACCAGGTAATTTATATTTCAGTGCCGTCATTTGAATTAAGTTCATTTTTTTCGATGAAAGTTTTAAAGTATAATAAATTAATGTAGTATTGTGATATTTCCGAGAAAAGCATTGCAGTTTAGACATGTTTCAATAAAATTGCATTGAAGTTGGACAGTGTTTCTTAATCAATGCTTTAAGCATGATTGATCTCTCTTGTTAAGAAATGTACTGGATTAATAATTATCAGTAACTAACTTTTTCTTATGATAACAACTCATTAAACGTAATTTTTCACTTGTGTTCCCTGCTTTGATGTTAATCATTTTCTTCAGACACACAATTCAAAACACGATGTTTAAAATGTAAACAAATTAAATGGGTATCAATCAAGCATACAGGAAGCATGCTTATTCTAAACAAAATGAGTATTACAATTAATTTTCATAATTACTTTATTTTGTTTGTAAGAATTAACAAAGTCAAATAATCGTTAACTGTATTAATTATTACCTTTTAATCGTAATTGTTCGAAGGAATCATAGTTCAGAAGCACAATTTCAAATGCCTACTTTTAATGTTTTCTGCACTTCAATTTTACTGGAATTCAGTCTTCGGCCACCTTTGTGACGATTTTGTCAGCAACCAATCACAGAAAAGTTAGAAGTCAGCCTGCGAGCAACCAATCACAGAGAAATTGGAATGTCGACCAATTAAATATCTGCCAATGCCGGTGATGTTAAAGTTAATTAATTAATATTTAATAATTAAGGCTTAAATCCAAGTTCTAAGCCCGTCTTGGTATAGGTATATAGGTTCATGCTGGTAATGTTAAAGTTAATTAATTAGTATTTAAAAACTTAGGCTTAAATTAAAGTTATATGCCCATCTTGTCATATCTATAGGTTCATAATATCCCATGTGTAAAATTTTAGAACAGTTTATATTGCCATTTATTCGCAATGCAGTGTTAAAAATTTGCAAGATTTTTTTTTAATATAAAGGTAGCACATGTTTGTCATTAATAATTTAATACGAAAATATAATGCTATTTCATAATTCGCCATCGATTATTCTTAAATTATTCTTCATCCATTCTTCTTTTCAATTATGTCTTCTAGCGATGTATAGATTTTGTCCAGACAGAAAATCTGCAGCATATTTTTGTCGCATAAGCCTAATCAATAGAAGAAGGAGCAGAAGAGCTATTTACCATTCATCTGCAATGTACTTTCTGTTTTATACTTATCCTGTTATCCTACTTTATGTCTGCATAGAGATTATCAAAATCATTGACTTTTGTGCATCTTGTAATCCATGTCGTTTATTCTTACGCACTTTCCTTTTCACTTTCCTTATATACATAATGTATAAGGAAAGTATTGTGACGGGGTCGAAAATTTGAATTCGAGTTTTCGACGGGAGAGCACGTTTCAAGCATCACTGATCACGAATCAAACATTTTTGAAGTGATGTCTGTGTGTGTGTGTGCGTGTCAGTGAGTCTGTGGAGACGATAACTGGCGAACGAATGGACCGATTCGAACCAAATTTGGTACAAAAATCACAATTCGTAAACACTGGAAGTCTATTGTTTTTATACGCAATCGAATGTTCAGAACCCCCTAAATTTTCGAATGAAATTTTGAAAAAATCGTCAAAAAATCAAAACCGCTAATAAAGTTACGCAAATAGATATTTCTTATGTAATTTTTCATTAGAAAACGATTGGCATAAATTTTAGACCGCTAACATGAACCGTTTTTGAGATATTGCACATTTTTCAAAAAAATATAAAAAAGTTATATAAAATAAAAAATAAAAACATTTCCTATTGAGAAACATGTTCACTTTTCATATGTAATACCATGCGAAAAATTTGGTGACATCATTCTCGTGGATCTAGCTCGTTCCATTCATGAAAAAACATACTTTGAGTAATACTTTTGTATTTGGACGCCAATAGTCATTTATCTGCTGTAAGAATAACTTATTTCTCCGTCCATAACGCTTGACGAGATTTTGGCGACGAATTTGGCGGAATGTTGCCAACTTGGCGACATTTTTAATTGTTGCCAAATTAAGGAAAATCTCGCCAAATTGATAAAAATGCGCTAAATCAATGAAAATGACGACTAATTGAAGAAAATTTAATATCATGGAAGGAATATACGTATCTACTATAAGAATAAAGTTTTTTTAGCTGTAAAAGTAGTAAATGCATTGCATTATATAAGGAAAGTCATGTGTTGACCACATCAGATTTTTTAGCTTATGTTTTTGCAAGATTGTGAGCAATTTTCACACACATTAGTTCCTTAGCAACCGAAAATATTATCTCAATGTTTCCTACTTAACGCCATCGGAAAGATCAAGGAACATACTTTCCAATAATTTTTTAACGGAATCAGTAGAAAAATTCCTCCATATTTATTTTTAATACATTGAAATTTGCATATTTATGTCATCTGATACTCATTTCGCTGCATAGAAAAGTAAGATTAGCGCAATTCTATAGCTCATCAAAAAGCTATGTGTATATATCTTCTCATTTTAACAATGTTTTTAATTAATACAATATTGTATTTTCTGTGAGTTTTTACTTTCCCAGCTTACATAGTAATAAATAGAAAGCCTTGTAATAAAGTCCAAAATTAGATTTAGAGTTTTTGATAAAATTACACATTTGGAAGATGTAAGGAAGTAAATCAACGATTTTTGCGTGACATCATTCTCTCTTTATCTCTCTTTTATCTACGTATGTGCCTGTGCATATGTGTATTTAACAATATACACCCTGTAACAAGAAGAATGACGCTTGCCTAAAAATCGTCTAATAATACTTGTTCTCGGCATGCAGATACCTTCCAGCTTAGTATAAAATTCATTAAAAATTCCTCGCCAATAATTAAACGGGGCGGTTCTAGAGTGCATCCTGTAACGTTTAAAATAAGCGTTGCTTATTCGTTAGAACATTCTGACAGCTTTTAAACTACCTTTGTCGTCAGCGGTCGGTGTAGATTTCTTGACGATGCGCCGAACGTCAGTAGGAGTAACTGCGCGAATTCAAGAACAGACGCACCGTCTGCTTAAGCCCACGCACAGCAACGAACTCGACCTGTAAAATATTTCCATTCACCACATATCCAAATTGTAAAATAAATTAGTTAAGTCATAGAGAAGTAATCACCGAACATGCAGCAAAGGGGGCGTAGCGCGGACAAATGTGATTCAGTCACGTTCAAGAACAAATTCGGACTGTAGAACATTAATTTGTACTGTATACATAAGTTAGTTTTGGAGGAGGTATAGTTTTGGAGGAGGTATAGTTTTGGTACAGTTTTGGAGTTGGACAGAGCTTTTAGATAGACAGACAGACAGACAGCAGCAAATAGCATCGCACTCAAAAGTAAGAAGCTTTACTTCTTTAATTACTTCATTGTAAGTGACTTATCTTATTGTGCAGAATAAATTTTGTCAATAAGAGCTTGCAATGCAGTCCCATTAGCTCAAAAGTAGAGCGTTGGTTGGTCAGTGCGAAGATCCGTGGTTCTATTCCCGGTTGGGACAGCAAGGTACTTTGCAATGGCGCTCAAACATACCAACTCTGTACGTTAGTGCATGTAATCTGAAATGGACCCTAGTAGGACTAGCACAGATTCAGTAGACTCTTGTGATATTGAGCGCCAATTTCAAATCGAGAGGGCAACGGCTACACAGAAAGTTAAACTAGAAGATAGAAATAGCATAATTAGGCTAACTTGAGGTAAAAAAATCTGATGTGGGCAGCATCTGACTTTTCCTGCAGATTCATATTCAAGTTATCTTTATTTTTCCAATAATTCATTAAATTGAGTTTAACTGCACGAAATAACAGTGATAATTATTTTATATTATACTGAATTTGCACTTTTAGTTCAATACATATGGTAATATAGGGTGAGTCACAACTCTTGGGCCAAACTTTAATGGGTGATAAATCACATCTGCACAATTTTCGTCATACAAAGCAGAGTCGTAACTCAAGAGGTGAACCGCTAGACGCCGCTGACATTGAACGCAGTGACGACTGCGTCAGAACTAGCCAGGGTTTAAGCTGATCGCCTGATCTCTCCTGTCTCGACTTTTTCTTATGGGGACGTATGAAAAGTATCATCTACGATAGCCCCATCGACTCCGATGAAGACCTTTTTGCTAGGATTGCTGTTGCTGCTGCCGCCGTTGCTCAAGATATGCCGCGTGTTTTTGCTAACGTGCGCCGCTCACTACGTCGTAGGTTTGAAGCCTGCATTACTGCTGGTGGTCGCACTTTTAAGAAGTTTCTGTAACTTTGTCCATGCATTCTGCAATTTCTGTCAGTGAAACGTACTTCGTACCTACTTTGTCATCTTTGTGTTTCCTCTTTTCACGAGAGAGTCATTATTTCCTCATTTCATGTGTTACCACCTAGCGGTTCACCTCTTGCGTTACAACCTTGCTTTGTATGACAAAAATAGCGAGCGGCGCACGTTAGCAAAAACACCCGGCATATCTTGGACAACGTCGGCAGTAACAGCTATCCTATCAACAAGGTCCTCGTCGGAGTCTATGGAGCAACCGTAGATGAGACTTTTCATAGGGCCCCATAAGAAAAAGTTGAGACAGGAGAGATCAGGTGATCAGCTTAAACCCGGGCTAGTTCTGACGGAGACGTCACTGCGTTTAATGCCAGCGACGTCTAGCGTTTCACTTCTTCCGTTACAACTCTGCTTTGTATAACAAAAATTCCTTGTTTATATGTGATTTACCTTAAAGTTTGGCCCAAGAGTTCTGACTCACCCTGCATATAGGGAAAGTATTGGAATCATGCCAAAAATCGCAATTCGAGTTTTCGACAGTGTAGATCACATGTTTCGAGACCTCTAGAATACGAATAAACTATTTTTAGCGTGACGTCTGCGTGTGTGTCTGTCTGTCTTTGTGTATGCTTGTCTGTGTGTCTGTGTGCCTGTCTGTGCAATGCATGTATCTACTCTAACTCGAAAACTAATGAATCGAATCTAATAAAATTTGGTATATAAGTCACTTTGGTGTGACGCTGGTGCTGATTAGTTTTTGGTACGATTCGGAAAAAAAGAGGCCACCTTTTTTTGGGAAATGGCCAGCAAAAAAATCTCATGCATCCCTACTAGCTGAAATACTAATTGACCAAATTTCACAAAATTTTGTTGATGAGTTACTTGTGGGATACTCTGGTGCTGATTAGATTTTGGAACAATGCAGAATAGAATAACCTGCCTTTTTTTACGAAGTGACCCGCAAAAATCGCAAAAACAAAAAAGAACAATGTATGTTCAAATGGATCAATTAAATGCCTGTTTTATACGTAATTTTTGACGATGAAGAGAATAAGTACACCTCTATTACTCTAGGACTAACCGTTCTCGAGATATTTGAGGTTTTTCGCATTTTTGTTTTGCCGACTTTGGAAAAATGTCCAATTGCCAAATAAAAACAGAAATTGAATTAAAAATGCAAATTTAATGTTATTTTGTGCAATTAAACTCAATTTAATGAATTATTAAAGAAATAAAGAAAAAATGAATTTGAGTTTGTAGGGAAAGTCATGTGCTGCCCACATCAGATTTTTTTTGTTACATAAGCAAATGAACAAAGTTTGAAAAATGTTTCCTTTGAAGTATTATATTCCTCAATGGAAATAAACTTCTTACTTCTGCTAAAGTATTACATGCTAATGGATTTATCGTATTCATATATCATATGATTCCCTGCACGAGAGGACATACTTTGTTGTTGTAGAGGCCCAGACTGTCCGACCTACCAGAAAGGTGTAAGGTAACTGTTTGGACTGCCAGGAAGTGCCACCCAATTTAGACCGGAACCCAGTGGGGGAGGCATCCACAGGGACTGTACCTTCCTTCCCCTACCACCAACCTCTCGGAAGGACTTACGGACCCACATGTTTAACGTGATCGTACTCCGCATGAACACGGCGGCAGTTGTGGCAGCGTGCAAATCCAGCGCGCAAACCACCGGGCTACCGCGTTCGAAATGTGCCAACAGCACGCGGTGTTCCCAGGTGGTCACCCACCCAAGTACTAACCGCGCTCGATGCTGCTTGGCTTCGGTGATCTAACGAGAACCGGTGTTATCAGCAGGGTAGGCCTTTGGCTCCAGGACATACTTTGTGTAATAGTTTTGTGTTTTTACGTCTAACAAATCACCAACAGCCAATGCTCTTCTATCAGTTTATCAGTAATGCTTAGCAACTAAATTAGCGAATTTGGCGACTCATTTATTGAAATATTACCAACTTCGAAATGTGTCATCCTATATTGACTAAAATATTTTATAAATTCCATAAATGAGACCAAATGCAGAATAAATTAGTAAAATATTTTAATATATGTCGTATTTCGCTTATTGCAGATGCTATCAATATTGAGAATTGCTACTTTAGAGTTTGAAATATAAGTTAATTGAGTACTTCGAAATAATTTTACATGCTGTTCGGAAAAGCTTCAATTGCACAACAATTCAACATCAAAAACATGTAGATCTTATACATCAATCCGTAGATCTTATACATCATTCCATAGATCTTATACAGCATTCCGTGGATCTTATACATCATTTTTTCTTTGTAAAAGAAATTCATTGCATTATATAGGGAAAATCATGTGCTGTCCTCGTCAGTTTATTAAGATTTCTGAAACATGTAGCTCCATTAAAAGACAATAGACTAACTTTTTCCCTTACGATAATTGTCCCTTACAGATGCTATCTATTGTAAGGAAAGTGAAAAACAAAGAAATGTATACAGAGACACAAAGGAAATAATAAAGAAAGATAAAATCATATGGATAAGACCAAAGATGCATTGCAGGTGTACGGTATAAATAGGAAATCGAATCCTTCTCCTTCTACTCGTATATTGATTAGTCTTTTCTGAAGAAAATGTGTCCATGGGAGCTTTGTTAGAGAACCTGCAAATTGTAGTTTTAGAGTAAAAGTTGGAAAAATACTTGACGTAAATCGAATATGTAAAATTTAAAATTCATATATACGCTTCTAAACAAAATGTATTCTCCGCTAAGTAAAATTTAAAATTAATTTTGTTGACAAATGCCATGAACTGCTTTAAGATTCTTCCCATTTATTCACAATATCGGTGAGAAAATGTTTCTAGAGAGGTAGAACAAAAACGTTTACCACATTACATGGTAATGTATATTACTTTCTCTGCAATTCATGTATAGGGAAAGTACTGCAATCTCGCCGAAATTTGCAACTCTAGTTTTCGAATGATCTACACGTTTTGGAACTTCTAGAACACGAAAAAACTAGTTTTAGCTTGACGTCTGTGCGTGTGTCTGTCTGTCTGTCTGTGCAGATTTTGTATTCATTCTAACTGAAAAACAAATTGACCGCATTTCATAATTTTTTTTTTAGGTAAGTCCCTTGTGGGGGATCCTGGTTCTGGTTCGATTTTGTTACGATTCGGGAAAAAAGAACCCGCCTTTTTTTGCGAAATGGCCCGCAGAAATTGCCTCAATCTACCTGGAAAACTAATTGACCAAATTTCAGAAAATTTAGCAGATTAAACTTGTAGATTAAACTGGTGCTGATTAAATTTTAGTATGATTCGAAAAAAAGAACCTGCCTTCTTTTGCGAAATGACACGCAAAAATCATTACATATAAAACAAAACCACTACGTATGTACAAATATATCAATTTAATGCTTATTTTATACATAACTTTTAACTATGAAAAGAATAAGATCAACCCCATTACTCTAAGATTAGTCGTCCTTGATATACTATAGTTTTTTCGCATTTTCGTTACGCCACCTTTGAAAATATGTCCTGTTACCAAATGAAAACGAAAATTTAATTAAAAGTGTAAATTCAGTGTAGTTTAAAATAATTATGGCTGTTATTTTGTGCAATTAAAATCAATTTAATGAATTATTGAAGAAATAAATATATTGAAGAAATGAATATGAGTCTGTAGAGAAAGTTATGTGCTGCCCATATCAAATTTTTACTTTCCCTGCAATACATGGTAATGTATAGGGAAAGTATTGGAATCATGTTGAAAATCGCAACTCGAGTTTTCGACGGATCTACACATTTCGAGACCTCTAGAATACGAAAATACTATTTTTAGCGTGACGGCTGTGTGTGTCTGGCTGTGTGTCTGTCTGTCTGTGTGTCTGGCTGTCTGTCTGGCTGTGGCTGTGTGTCTGTGTATCTGTGCAATGTATGTATCCATTCTAACTCAAAAACTAATGAACCGAATTTCATAAAATTTGGTACGTAACTCACTTGGATGTGACCCTGGTGCTGATTAGTTTTTGGTATAATTCGGAAAAAAGAACCTGCCTCTTTTTGCGAAATGGCCCTCAAAAATCTCATGTTTCACTCTAGCTGAAATACAAATTGACCAAATTTCACAAAATTTGGTAGATAAATCGCAAGTGAGATATTCTGGTGCTGATTAGATTTTGGTACGATTCGGAAAAGAACAACCTGCCTTTTTTTACGAAATGGCCCGCAAAAATCGCCAATATACAAAAAAAAACTATGTATGCTCAAGTGTATCAATTAAATGCTTGTTTTATACGTAATTTTTGACGAGGAAAAGTATAAGAACAACTCTATTAGAATTATTCGAGATATTTGAGAGAGCCGTTTTCGAAATATTTGAGTTTTTCGCATATTTTATGCCATCTTTAGAAAAATGTCTAACTACCAAATAAAACAGAAATTGAATTAAAAATGCAAATTTAGTGTCATTTTCTGCAATTAAACTCAATTTAATGAGTTCTTAAAGAAATAAATAAAAATGAATTTGAGTCTGCAGGGAAAGTCATGTGCTGCCCACATCAGATTTTTACTTTTCCTGCAATACATGGTAATGTATAGAGAAGGTATTGGAATCATGTCAAAAATCGCAACTCGAGTTTTCGATGGTTCTACACGTTTTGGGACCTCTAAAACACGAAAAAACTATTTTAAGCATAACGTATGTGTTGTTGTTGAAACCCAGACCGTCCGACCTACCAGAAAGGTGTAAGGTAACTGTTTGGGCATAACGTATGTGTGTTGTTGTTGAGACCCAGACCATTCTACCTACTAGAACAGTTTAAGGTAACCGTTTGGACGGCCGGGAAGTGACACCCAATTTAGACCGGAACCCAGTGGGGGAGGCATCCACAGGGACCGTACCCTCCTTCCCCTACCACCAATCAGCGGAAGGACTTACGGACCCACATGTTTAACGTGATCGTACTCCGCATGAACACGTCGGCAGTTGTGACAGCGTGCAAATCCAGCGCGTAAACCACCAGGCTACCGCGCCCGAAATGTGCCAACCGCACGCGGTGTTCCCAGGTGGTCACCCACTCAAGTACTAACCGCGCCCGATGCTACTTGACTTCGGTGATCTAACGAGAATCGGGGTTTTCAGCACGGTAGAGCCGTTGTCTCAACGTATGTGTGTGTATCTGTGTGTCTGTCTGTATGTACAATGTGTGTATCCACTGTAACACAAAAACTACACTAATGGACAACATTTCGAAAAAATTTAAACGCAAGTCTCTTATGTGTTACCCTGGTACTAATAACATTTTGGTACGATGCGGGATAAAAGAATCCGCCTTTTTTGCGAAATTTTTTTGTGAAAAAATTACATGTTTCCACTGGAAAAAAAAACTAATTAGCCAAATTTCACAAAATGTAGTGATGAGTCACTTATGGGTTACACCTTGTGCTGATTCAATTTTAATACGATTCGGGAAAAAAAAATCCTGTTTTTCTTGCAAAATGGCCAGCAAAAATCGTTAAAATCAAAATACAGACTATACATGCTCAAATGTATTGAATAAATCCGTAATTTATGCGTAATTTTTGACAATTCAAAGAATAAGACCAACCCTGTTTCACTAGGTCCAGTCGTTCACGAGATAGTCTAGTTTTTTTGCATTTTTATTACGTCACTGTTAAAAATACGTCCAGTTACCAAATGAAAACGAAAATTGAATTAAAAGTGCATATTTAGAGTCATTTCAAATAAGTATATGTATTATTTTGGGCAATTAGACTCCATTTAATGTATTATAAAAGAAAAAAATCTGATGTGGGCAGCACGTGACTTTCCTTATATTATGCAATAAATTTACTACTTTTACAGTTTAAAAAATGTTATTCTTATAGTAGGTACTTATATTCTTTCTAAGATATTGAATTTTCTTCAATTAGTCGTCATTTTCATTGACTTAGCGTCATTTTCATCCATTTGGCGAGATTTTCGTTAATTTGGCAGCATTTAAAATGTCGACAAGTTGGCGACATTCCACTAAGTTCGTCGCCAAAATCTCGCCAAGTGTTGTGGACGGAGAAATAAGTTATTCTTTCAGCGGATAAATGACTATTGGCGTTCAAATACAAAAGTATCACTCAAAGTATCTTTTCTCGTGAATGGAAGGAGTTAGATCCACGAGAATGATGTCACCAAATTTATCGCCTGATATTACATATGAAAAGTGAACATGTTTCTTAACAGTTAATATTTTTTTTAATTTATGGGATTTTTTGATAAATATATTTGAAAAATATGGCATCTCTCGAGAACGGTTCATGCTAGCGTTTTAAAGTTTATATGTCAATTGTTTTTTAAGGAAAAATTACATAAGAAATATCTATTTGAGTAACTTTATTAAAGGTTTTGATATTTTGAAAATTTCACACGAAAATTTAGGAGTGTTCGGAACATTCGATTGTGTTTTAAAAACAGTAGGCTTCCAGTATTCACTGATTGTGATTTTTGTACCAAATTTCATTCGAATCACTCCATTCGTTCGTGAGATATCGTCTTCACAGACTCTCTGACACACACACACACATAATTTTACACACACACAGACATCATTTCAAAAATGTTCGACTCGTAATCAGGGATGCTTGAAACGTGCTCTCCCGTCGAAAACACGAATTCGAATTTTCGACCCCGTCACAATACTTTCCTTATACATTATGTATATAAGGAAAGTGAAAAACAGAAAATGTATTTGAGCCTATGTGGAAAGTCATTTGCTATCCACATCAAATTTTTACTTTTCTGTCACGTGATCAAACTAAAGAACGCAGTTTTTACAGAGAACTCAAAATTGGATAAAGTTTGATTTGCATTTTTAGAACCCTATTTTAATATTTGAAAACGGTGAACTAAATTGCGAATTAAACAAATACACGATTTTGACACGGAATTTACAAGCTTTCATTACATAAACAATTCTTTTAAAACTGATTGGAAATCTCCTAACTCAGAAATTAATTTGATAGTTGGGATTCCAGTTTTCTTAACAAATCAGCATTTAAATTACTTCTCTTAAAAGAAATAGTTTCAGTTATAATTTCAAAAACTAAATCCTGTCATAGCTACTTAGCGTTGTTAATACCTGAGGACGCTAAAATGAATGTCATTTGCCCTGAAAGAACAAATTGGATATTTAAATTACGGTCTCGGGTTGCGAATGTAAATGAAATTCCGTAACTTTTTCCCCATTAAAATTCGGAAATGTGTGTTAAATTGCATATATCAGAGTAAATATATCATTTCTGATTCTCTCAAGTTACTTTTGTTAATAAAGTTTTCATTAAAAATTATTGCATTTAAAATTATGTAATTGAAGTTTATGAAGGTTTGAGCCTATGCAAAAAAAGAAATAATGCACTTCGGAATTTGTTATAATCAGTTCCGCTTCTATGCTTTTCATCAATTGCGACATAATATGTAAACGAAGAACCTAAGCAGATGTGCTTAATTAAAGTAACGTAAAATAAAGATATATTTACAGAATTATAAAGTTTTCATATAGTGACTGATTAAATTACATGTACAGTTTAAGTGTTAGTTAGATGGCGTTCAATTCACACCAGTGGTGAAGCGTGATAAAATGAATTGGGTTGACGTAAAATCAGGGATCAAATCTAGCAAATAAAGTTTCATGCTGTATATTATAACAAGGTTACAAATAAAAAAATCTGATGTTGGCAGCACATGACTTTCCTTATATAATGCAAGGAATTTACTACTTTTACAATAAAAAAATAGGTTTTCTTATAGTAAATATTTATATTCTTTCCAAGATATTGAATTTTCGCCAATTAGTCATCATTATCATTGATTTAGTGTCATTTTTATCCATTTGGCGAGATCTTGTTAAATTTGGCAACATTGAAAAGTCGTCAAGTTGGCGACATTCCACCAAATTCGGCGCCAAAATCTCGCCAAGCGTTTTGGACGGAGAAATAAGTTATTCTTATAGCAGATAAATAACTATTGATGTTCAAATACAAAAGTATTATTCAAAGTATCTTTTCTCATGAATGGAACGAGCTAGATCCATGAGAATGGTGTCACCCAATTTATCGCATGATATTACATCTGAAAAGTGAACATATTTCTCAAGAGTTAATATTATTTTTTTAGTTTATGGGATTTTTTGATAAATTTATTTTAAAAATGAGCAATATCTCGAGAACGGTTCATGATAGCGTTCTAAAGTTTATGTCAATCGTTTTCTAAGGAAAAATTACATAAGAAATGGGTATTTGTGTAACTTTATTAAAGGTTTTGATTTTTAGTTGATATTTTCAAAATTTCACTCGAAAATTTAGGAGGGTTTTAAACATTCGATTACGTTTAAAAACAATAGGCTCCCAGTATTTATGGATTGTGATTTTTGTATCAAGTTTCATTCGAATCCGTCTATTTGTTCGTGAGATATCGTCCCCAGAGCCTCACTGACACACACACAGACATCACCTCAAAACTGTTTGATTCGTGATCAGGGATGCTTGAAACGTGCTCTCCCGTCGAAAACTCGAATTCGAATTTTCAACCCCGTCACAATACTTTCTTTATACATTATGTATATAAGGAAAGTAATTAAATATAATAACTGAATTACAAAGAAAATAAATAAATTGCATTTCGCAATTTTTATTTTCTCCTGCTATGTAATATAGTAATAGAGAAGATATTGTTTTCACGAAAAACTTTAAAATCCAGATTTGGATGCCAAATTATGTTTTTGGACCTCCCGAATATATGTTGATTGTTTTTGGAGTGATGTTTGTCTCTCTGCAAGTCTTTGGTCGATTTTTGTGTATACGATAGCTGACACAAATAGTAATAGACTTCCACGAACATCTATATTCGGTTTTGTTATCGAGAAATTTAGAACCGGGTAGAATTTTTTTTCAAATTCGAGCGAGAATTCCGAAGTTTATTCGAAATTTTATATTTTCTTAACATGACAGCATAGGACAAAATTTGGGGTAATCATGCATAAAAGGATTATTTATGGCTCTGATCAAGAAACCTAATAGTTTCAGTAATTGCTGTGAAAAATAGCCGTGTGACATAATTAGCCTCCCTCGAGAGGCAATGTACCTCCACGGGAGGAATTTGGTCAAGTATGGAATCAAACGAAAACCATTTAAAGTGAAGGGGAACACGTTATAATTGTAATTAATTGAACCAAAGATACCGATTTTTCGAAAAGTTTCTTGTAAAATTTGAAAACAAACAAACAAACAAACAAATAACCAAAGGAAATAAACAAACAAAAAACTACAAACTACCTAAAATTGGATTTTGGTAAGAGAAACTCAAGTTAAACCTCATTGTAGTTAATTACTTTCCTTATATACATAAGGTATAAGGAAAGTATTGTGACGGGGTCGAAAATTCGAATTCGAGTTTTCGACGGGAGAGCACGTTTCAAGCATCCCTGATCACGAATCAAACATTTTTGAAGTGATGTCTGCGTGTGTGTGTGTGTGTGTCAGTGGGCCTGTGGAGACGATAACTGACGAACAAATGGACCGATTCGAACGAAATTTGGTACAAAAATCACAATCCGTAAACACTGGAAGCCTATTGTTTTTAAATGTAATCGAATGTTCAGAACCCCCCCTAAATTTTAGAGTGAAATTTTGAAAAAATCGTCAAAAAATCAAAACCGCTAATAAAGTTACGAAAATAGACTTTTCTTATGTAATTTTTCATTAGAAAACGATTAACATAAATTAACATAAGATTAACATAAAACGATTAACATAAAATTAACATAAAAAACAGCTCTAGCATGAACCGTTCTTGAGATATTTCACATTTTCAAAAAAATAATCAAAAAGTGACATAAAATAAAAAAATATATTTCCTATCGAGAAACATGTTCACTTTTCATATGTAATACTATACGATAAATTGGGTGACATCATTCTCGTGTACCTAACTCGTTCCATTCATGAGAAAAAATACTTCGAGTAATTCTTTTGTATTTGAACGCCAATATTCATTTATCTGTTATAAGAATAACTTATTTCTCCGTCAGTAAAGCTTGGCGAGATTTTGGCGACGATTTTGGCGGAATGTCGCCAACTTGGCGAATTTTTGAAATGTTTTCAAATTAAGGAAAATCTCGCCAAATGGATTAAAATGACGCTAAATCAATTAAAATGACGACTAATTGTCGAAAATTCAATATCTTGGAAAGAATATAAAAACCTATTTTTTTTACTGTAAAAGTAGTAAATTCATTGCATTATATAAGGAAAGTCATGTGTTGCCCACATCAGATTTTTAACACTTTACAACAAAGTTGAAAAGTGTTTATGACTTTGTTCATTCTGTCTGTCTGTCTGTCTGTCTGTCTGTCTGTCTGTCCGTTATTAACACTTTACAACAAAGTTGAAAAGTGTTTATGACTTTGTTCATTCTGTCTGTCTGTCTGTCTGTCTGTCTGTCTGTCTGTCTGTCTGTCTGTCCGTTAGCACGATAACTGCCGTAAAAATGAGTTTATCAAAATGAAATTTTAGTATGTTGTTCAGACGGTCTGTAGGACCTATGGGAATATAAATAAATAATATCACCCAATTAGTTTTTTATTGAACCCGGGTTGAAAAAATGAAATACATTGAACCCTATGGGACCTAATTTTTCAAACATTTTTTAAGTAAATTTAAAATTCACGAATTGCTTCGAAATTTTTAGGAAATATTCACATTATCCCATAGAATATATAAAAAAAAATTCAGTAAAATATGTTAAGTAGTTTTTTAATTAAAAAAAATATTTTATATAGGGAAAAAAACAAATTCCATTAAATTTTGACTTTGGGATATCTTCCAGAAAGAAAAGAGAGAGATATTATATAATAAATATCTCTCCATTTGTTTAAACGTTTTCCATATGGGAGTGGCTTCATATTTTAAAATAAATTTGGTAGATAACAATTTATCATTTTTTTTTAATTTTATATAACTCTTCATGATAAATTTAATTGATGGCATTTTAAATGCACTTTCCTACGTCCTAGAGAGTTAAAATTTGGTACACAGCTTAAATTTGTTGAACATTTTATTCGACAAAAATTTGATGGATCTTTAAATATAGATCATACATTTTTTTCGAAATGGCCTGAAAATAATCCCCGTTCACTTCTATAAATCATTGGTGTAATATTGTTAAAAATTCTGATGTGGACAGCACATGTCTTTCACTGCAGACTCATATTCGTTCTCTTTATTTATTCAATGATAATTTGAGTTTATCTGCACAACATAAGTATTTTAAATGACATTGAATTTACACGTTAAACTTAAATTTGGTTCTCATTTGATAGCTAGACTTATTGTCAAAGGTGGCGTAGCGAAAACGCGAAAAAACTAGAATATCTCAAGAACGGCTAGTCCTAGAGTAATGGGGTTAGTCTTATTCTTTTTGTTGTCAAAAATCACATATAAAATAGGAATTTAATTGATATAATTGAGCACACGTAGTCTTTTATTTTTATATATAACGATTTTTGCTGGCCATTTCGCAAAAATAGCCCGTTCCTTTTTCCCGAATCGTAGTAGAATAACCTACAAATGATTTATATACAAAATTTTGTTAAATTTGGTATATAAATCACTTGTAGGTTATTGAAATATTATACTCCAAATTTTGTTAAATTTGGTTCATTAGTTTTTAGCTAGAGTGGATAAAGGCAATTTCTGCGGCCATTTCGCAAAGAAGGCAGATTCTTTTATTACGAATCGTACTATAATCTAATGAACATCAGGATTTCCCACAAAAAACATACCTACCAAATTGTATGAAATTCGGTCCATTAGTTTTTCAATTAGAGTGGATGTAATATCCACACAGACACACAAAAACATACACAGATACACCCTTACACACACAGACGTCTTCCTAAAAGTAGTTTTTTCGTGTTCTAGAAGTCCCAAAACGTGTAGATACTTTGAAAATTCGAGTTCCGATCTTCGGCACGATTCCAATACTTTGAGTACATACACATACACATATATATTATCTGTGTATTATCTGTGTATCTAAATTCCGTGCCTATGCAATTACAATAGTTGTGATTTTAAATGATCCCTAAACTTTTATTATTTCTTCAAGGAAGCCTAATTTTAAAATATGCAGAATGCAAATATCTCAAGCGATTGTAAGATGAATTACATAAGAATTGCTGAATTTTTTTCACACAAAATTATTTAGCTCTGGAGTCTGGAATACAAGCTATATGAATGAAATATTCATTGATTTTGCATAAAGAATCAGATGATTTATATTTCGATACAGTTTTAAATATTTAAGTATAATAAATTACTGTAGTACTATGATAATGTAAAATATATTACCACTGAATGAATCACATTTTAGAAATTTTTAAATGAAATTACATTTCAGTTGGAAAGTGTTTCATAATCAATGCTTATGCATGATTGATCCTTCTTGTTTTACATTAGAGTGGAACAGCGACTTTGCGGTTTGTATTTAGTTAAAAAGTTATATGCGAAAAAACTCAATGCACGGGAAATTATATTTTATCTAGTATATAAAGATGAGGGAAAACCACTTACCAAGCGTTACTTTTCTACTTGTTAACATTAAATTTAGGATTCACATGCAAAAATTCCAACCACACCAAAAATGTTAAAATCTTTACAATTTAACAATTTTCTGAATCAATTTTAGTATTACAATCTAAAATCCCTCTCCGAAGTCCTCATATTATAATTATTATATTTGTAGAGACGGAAACAATAAAAAGAAACAGGAAAATTCCGCACCTTAAACACGTCTACCCAAACCTATAGGACAGTTAAATAACGCGCATTCTCTCTGTGATCTGTTCTCCATGCATTAGTACACTGTAAAACATTCTGTAGCCTTTGCTTATTGTTTTCAACTACTTGATAATTTCGACAAACCAATAAGAAAAGCCACAATTACAGGCGTTCATGAAAATCCTAGCTTCAGTACTGAAATAGTCAGATATTATCGTATGCAGAAGCGTTAAATATACAGGGTGTTCGTAAACTGTTTTGACAAAATAAGATGGGTAATAGTACCCATCAAGACGAACGATATTTACTATGGAACCAAGGGTCGCATTCCACTGAGTGTCAGAAAAGAGTAACTTCAAAACACGTCCAACAAGCATAAGTCGCCACATAGGACGACATAGCTGTCGTGTCGGAGAGTATCACCTCTCCAGAACATCACCTTCAAGCATGTACTGTATGCAAATTTCCATTGATTAGAAGCAGCAGCGACAGTTGCAGCTGATTGGTGACAGTTGCAGCTAATGTTCCACTCACCACGCGGAGAGCCATGTGGTTGTTACATGATGGAGCCCTAGCACAGTGCAGTCCAGCACGTCTTGAAGGTCACATATCCAGGAAGGTGGATTGGACGTAGTGGACCTGTGGCTTGGCCTCCACACTCAACGGATCTCAACCTACTGGACTTCTTCTTCTGGAAGTACATAAAATCATTGGTGTACGAGAAGCCTGTGGACTCCGTAGAAAATCTCGTCGTGAGAATCGTTGTTCTAGCGGACAAGATAAACAAGACGCTAGGTGTCTTTGAGGGAGTGGTGTGAATTGTGCAACGGCACCCTTGGCCGTTACTTTGAGCATCTAGTGAGAGTCTCTTTGAGCATATTTTTGAGCATCCACTTTGAACATCTCTTTGAGTCTTTGTCTGGTGTAAATAAATGGGATTGTGCAACTTATGACTACGTTATTTCTCCTTATTTTTACTGTTGAAAGTTTAACTTTACGCTTTTCTGACACTCAGAGTGAAATGCGACGCGAGGTTCCATAGTAAATATTGTTCGTCTTGATGGATACTAGTGCGTATATATATGTATATATATACATATATATATTTGTATATATATATATATATATATATATATATTTCTATGGTGATGTTAATATTACTTGAATTGTTTTTTTATTTATTTTTTTTATTTTTACATAATTCTTATTATTACATATTTCAAATATATATATATATATATCACCTTAGCAAGTTTCCACATATTCTTGGTTTCCATACCTTTGATTTTAAAGACCTATTTAATTATATCAATATTAAAGATTTATATAAAGTTATTATCTCTCTTTATCATGATTATCTATCTCTCTTTCAATAATGTTCCATTTAAGGACAAAACTTTCCCATGCTATTGCACTTTGTGTTATACAACAATTATATTATCCAAGGTGATAACATATATATACCAACATCTGGTGTATCTCCAGGGGCTGTATTTTATTTAGTAGTATTTTAGCCAACTTATATCTTTTATTATTATGAATGTCATTCTTTCTCTAATTCGTATATTATATATCGATATGTTGACGTCTTAATTTGTATTATCATTGATGATTCCTATCCATTTAATAATGATTTTTATCCCTCTAACCTAGAATCAATTCCTAATGAGCCTAGTGTTAGTCAAAGTGTAAATTACTAAATTTAGATACTCTCCATAATCATGTTATTGTCAATCTATATGTTAAAAAAGATTCTACTAACTTCTATAAATTAAATTCTTATCATATCGATCTTATAATTCTATTTAATTGTTCAGAAACATCATTTTAAACCATCTCTTTCGAATACATCGACTTTCTGGTTTTCAGTTTCACTATCTCCACATCAATAATCTTAAACGTATATGTCAAAATTACCATTACCCGGAAGTATTTGTAAATAATATTATTAATAATTTCAAATACTCCACGTAGTAGTTTTACAATTGCATTATTTATCCTTGATTGGATAACTCATTATTGTGAATTTTACCCATTCTTATCACCTAACTTTCTACTAGGCCTGAGTCTGATACTCTTTACTATATTTGAAAGACTACTTTCCACTTGTCCTGAGTCCTATAATGATTACTATTTTTGAAAGTTCTCATTCAAATAATGTTTCGTTCACATTCAATAATATATTCATTCAGGTATCTACTCCATTTAACGAAATGCTGTAAAATGCTCAGTCGTATGTTCCTTGCTAGCATTTCGACTCCTACGTGGTGACTGTACCGGTAAGTTTATACTTCTTTTCTTTATATTTGTGGTTTTTAATCCATTTGGTATTTATTATTTCTACTTCCACTAACCAGTAGGCAGTTGCAATGGTGTCCATAGTCAAAGACTATCGCCATTGTCAGAAACTGGCTATTCTATCGGTTTTAATTCGAATTGTATGGCTGTCCTGACGAGAATGCAATTTGGAGCTAACCGCCATTTTTTATGTAGTTTCAATTCATTGTTCTCCATGTCTGGATATTTAATCTTGAGCTAATTACTATTGCCTTTTTTTATTTATGCCGAGTTTGTTTTTCCATTTTATATATATTTATATATATACCTATTTAATTGTGATTTATGTATACTAATATTCCCCTCATCAAAATACCATTATATTGATAAGTTACCTACTGTTGTTATCCTTTGTCTTGGTCTAAAGTTACTTATTTGTAACAGATATGCCAGAGATGGGTTGGTTTTTTTTGTACTTACCGTTGCTTGTGCATAGTTTTCGATTATATATATATATATATATATATATATATATATATATTATCCTAACTGTCGGGAATCTTAGGAAAGCTGATTCAGCTGAAGCTTCCAGTAACATGCTTGCAAATGTTTTACTGTGTACTTGACGGGTAAACATTTCGAGATATATCTGTCCTAAACAATATATCGACATCTGATAGTGTGGCGTCTGTTGAAGCAAAAATACGTCTGCATGAGCTAGGTCGATAAATTATTTGGAAATATATTGTCTACTTTGTATCTATTGACGTTTAATCACTTCTCGACACTAGAAACTGTTAAAATCAGCTAGTAAGCAAAGTTTATGCATCGCTCGAGTGAAAAATTACTGGAACTTTGCATGATCGATGTAGAGACGTTTTCTAAATTGTGTGTATATTTTATAAATTGTATGTATATTTCTTATCAGTTACAAGCTACATTTTTATGACAAATATTCAGCTATTGCGTTGTTGCTTTTGCAATGGAATTTGTTTATGTCAAAATTATGCGTTATTTTTTTTATTCCTACGGTGCACGGTAATGTTTTGGGGAATTATTGGAATGAAAACAAAAACTACAATTCGAATTTTTGATGGAATTTCACGCTTTTGGTACTCTGGAACTCGAATTTGCCATTTATAATGCGATGCGCACTTGTGTGTCTAATGATGCCATAAGTTATAAAATGTAGAAAAATATCGATAAAGTTTTAAGTATTTCTGAACAGGGATGTTCAACCTGTATATGAAATAATAAGCTTAAATAAAAATAATAAAGTGACGGAATAGTGGAAGAAAAGGAATTAATTATTACTCCAGGTTTGGAAACCGCCAAAATCGTTTGAGACAATAATTCTGTTGCCGAAGCTGGGTCAAGAGGAGCCCCACTGCATTATGGGTATTTCTAAAGCGTAAGATTCGTATTTAATTAAATAATACTTATTTAAGGTATTGTTTTTTTCAGGAAAAAATTGCCAGTTGCAAATTATAACATATCAACGTATTAACATTTATTTTATTTTTCAATTTATTTTTGTCTCCATATATTTTGTACCCTGCTCAATAATTAGAAAAAATACTTACTGTTTTTACTCGTAATAAGATAACTTTAATTTAAAAGTAAGCAAAAATAAAAATTCTAAACACTACGCCTTTCTGTTGCGTCAAAGAAGAACATATGGGATTTTACTAACATTATAGTGACACCTACATATAATTATCAAATCATCGTGTAATTAAGTTTTCTTCATAGCAGTTTTATCGCTTTCTCTCTAACTCTATGGACGTACTTTAATAGAGAAAACAGCTTTAACAGTTTAGGACTGTGAGGACATTAAATTAAGAGAGTAATTCAGCTGCAAACCAACCAGCAATACACACATTTGACAAAATAAAAAAGAAAATAGAAGAATAGAAAAGATAGAAAGAAAATTGAAGAATAGAAGGATAGCAAGAAAATAGAAGAATAGAAGGATGGAAAGAAAATAGAAGAATAGAAGGATAGAAAAAAAATAGAAGAATAGAAAGAATAAAAGAATAGAAAGGTAATAGTAGCACTTTTTTATATTATCATCTCCATATTTCTTCGGGATAGGAATTTCGCATTAGCAATAGTTTTCCAAGGTATTGTACACACACATTCAAATTCTTAAAGCAAACTTGTTTAAAACAATTAGTAATTTCTGCACACTACGTCGATGACATCTTGTTGAGTAAGTGTTTTAATAAGTTACAACTATTATATATATATATATATATATATATATATATATATATATATATATATATATATATATATATATATTTATAATATATATATTATATATATATAATAAATATATATATATATATATATATATATATATATATATATATATATATATTTATAATATATATATTATATATATATAATAAATATATATATATATATATATATATATATATATATATACATATATATATAATTACGTTTAATGATTTTAACTAACAAAACTAAATGAGTTTAGATTATGGGATCTCAACCTCCAACACGTACAAAACTATCGTGTAGCCATTATCAAGTCAATTCCCTTTCTTCCGTTTCCCATAAATGGACCCATTTGAGGTGCATTTTGTGACCTTTACCTTAAAGGCTCTTAGTAACTTTGATTAGTTGTAATCAGTATAAGTATCGATTAATTAATTTATATTAAACTGAATCTACTTTTCGCCAAGTTAACATGCCAACATGATAACTGTCAGCAGCCTTTTAGGTTAGTGAAAGGTGGTAAAATATTAAAGTCATAAAAAGGGAAAAAATTCTAATATTCAATATTTTATTTCTCATGAAGTATGCAATTTAGAAACACGCATTTTCCCTTTAGTGATAAATCTATATTTTCTTTCAATGTGCAATTAAGATATAACGAAATATATTTATATAGATAAAAACTCTAAGCCATTTCAAAATCACAAGAGCCCGCCAGAAAAAGGGGTTACAAAAAATAAGGAAGCCATTTGCATTGCATATAAACAGTATCCATGTACCGATTTCACGGACTGGTTTCACGGATCTGTAACGGGAATATCTTCCATATTTTGGAGAACGCCTCTTCCTGACAGGTTCCTGTGAATTTAAGCTTAACCTCTGCTGCTTCGTATGACTCAAGCTAAAGTTTATACGAAATTTATACCAGAAACTGAGAAGGACTGAATTTGTCAGTTCCCATAGAAGCTCCCAAAATTGCTGCAAATGGCAAGTGTTGGTCTAACTATCATTGTAGTTAACGGTTATTCCATGCTGATCAGTACGGCCCGACTTAGCCCTACTGGGCTAACATTTCTCCGGAGCTTCCTTTCACCTCCAGAAATATAATTATTAAATGAACAAAGATATTTTTCAAACAAGAAAGATCAATCATGCATAAGCATTGATTATGAAACACTTTCCAACTGAAATGTAATTTCATTTAAAAATTTCTAAAATGTGATACATTCAGTGGTGATATCTTTTACATTATCACAGTACTACAGTAATTTATTATACTTAAATATTTAAAACTGTATCGAAATATAAATCATCTGATTCTTTATACAAAATCAATGAATATTTCATTCATATAACTTGTATTCCAGACTCCAGAGCTAAATAATTTTGTGTGAAAAAATTCAGTGATTCTTATGTAATTCATCTTACAATCGCTTGAGATATTTGTATTCTGCATATGTTAAAATTAGGCTTCGTTGAAGAAATAATAAAAGTTTAGGGATCATTTAAAATCACAACTATTGTAATTACATAGGCACGGAATTTAGATACACAGATAATATATGTGTGTATGTGTATGTATTCAAAGTATTGGAATCGTGCTCGGAACTCGAATTTTCAAAGGATCTACACGTTTTGGGACTTCTAGAACACGAAAATACTATTTTTAGGAAGACGTCTGTGTGTGTAAGGGTGTATCTGTGTAAGTTTCTGTGAGGATATTTCATCCACTCTAATTGAAAAACTAATGGACCGAATTTCATACAATTTGGTAGGTATGTTTTTTGTGGGAAATCCCGATGTTCATTAGATTATAGTACGATTCGTAATAAAAGAATCTGCCTTCTTTGCTAAATGGCCGCAGAAATTGCTTTTATCCACTCCAGCTAAAAACTAATGGAACAAATTTAACAAAATTTGGTGTATAATATTTCAATAACCTACAAGTGATTTATATACCAAATTTAACAAAATGTTGTATATAAATCATTTGTAGGTTATTTTAGTACGATTCGGGAAAAAGGAACGGGCTATTTTTGCAAAATGGCCCGCAAAAATCGTTATATATATGAAAATTAAAAGACTACGTGTGCTCAATTATATCAATTAAATTCCTATTTTGTACTTGATTTTTGACAACAAAAAGAATAAGACTAACCCCATTACTCTAGGACTAGCCGTTCTTGAGATATTCTAGTTTTTTCGCGTTTTCGCTACGCCACCCTTGACAATAAGTCCAGCAATCAAATAAAACCAAATTTAAGTTTAACGTGCAAATTCAATGTCATTTAAAATATTTATGGTTGTTATTTTGTGCAGATGAACTCAAATTATTATTGAAGAAATAAAGAGAACGAATATGAGTCTGCAGGGAAAGACATGTGCTGTCCACACCGGATTTTTTAACAATATTACAACAATGATTTATAGAAGTGAACGGGGATTATTTTCAGGCCATTTCGAAAAAAATGTATGATCTATATTTAAAGATCCATCAAATTTTTGTCGAATAAAATGTTCAACAAATTTAAGCTGTGTACCAAATTTTAACTCTCTAGGACGTAGGAAAGGGCATTAAAAATGCCATCAAATAAGTATATCATGAAGAGTTATATAAAATTAAAAAAAAATGAAAAATTGTTTTCTACCAAATTTATTTTAAAATGTGAAGCTTTTTTCATATGCAAAATGATTAAACACATGGAAAGATATTTATTATATAATATATCTCTCTTTTCTTTCTGGAGGATATCCCAAAGTCAGAATTTAATTGAATTTGTTTTTTTCCCTATATTAAATAATTTTTAATTAAAAAACTACTTAACATATTTTACTGAATTTTTTTTAACACTTTACAACAAAGTTGAAAAGTGTTTATGACTTTGTTCATTCTGTCTGTCTGTCTGTCTGTCTGTCTGTCTGTCTGTCTGTCTGTCCGTTAGCACGATAACTGCCGTAAAAATGAGTTTATCAAAATGAAATTTTAGTATGTTGTTCAGACGGTCTGTAGGACCTATGGGAATATAAATAAATAATATCACCCAATTAGTTTTTTATTGAACCCGGGTTGAAAAAATGAAATACATTGAACCCTATGGGACCTAATTTTTCAAACATTTTTTAAGTAAATTTAAAATTCACGAATTGCTTCGAAATTTTTAGGAAATATTCACATTATCCCATAGAATATATAAAAAAAAATTCAGTAAAATATGTTAAGTAGTTTTTTAATTAAAAAAATTATTTAATATAGGGAAAAAAACAAATTCAATTAAATTCTGACTTTGGGATATCTTCCAGAAAGAAAAGAGAGAGATGTTATATAATAAATATCTCTCCATTTGTTTAAACGTTTTGCATATGGGAGTGGCTTCATATTTTAAAATAAATTTGGTAGATAACAATTTTTCACTTTTATTAAATTTTATATAACTCTTCATGATAAATTTAATTGATGGCATTTTAAATGCACTTTCCTACGTCCTAGAGAGTTAAAATTTGGTACACAGCTTAAATTTGTTGAACATTTTATTCGACAAAAATTTGATGGATCTTTAAATATAGATCATACATTTTTTTTGAAATGGAGTGAAAATAATCCCCGTTCACTTCTATAAATCATTGGTGTAATATTGTTAAAAATTCTGATGTGGACAGCACATGTCTTTCTCTGCAGACTCATATTCGTTCTCTTTATTTATTCAATGATAATTTGAGTTTATCTGCACAACATAAGTATTTTAAATGACATTGAATTTACACGTTAAACTTAAATTTGGTTCTCATTTGATAGCTGGACTTATTGTCAAAGGTGGCGTAGCGAAAACGCGAAAAAACTAGAATATCTCAAGAACGGCTAGTCCTAGAGTAATGGGGTTAGTCTTATTCTTTTTGTTGTCAAAAATCACATATAAAATAGGAATTTAATTGATATAATTGAGCACACGTAGTCTTTTATTTTTATATATAACGATTTTTGCTGGCCATTTCACAAAAATAGCCCGTTCATTTTTCCCGAATCGTAGTAGAATAACCTACAAATGATTTATATACAAAATTTTGTTAAATTTGGTATATAAATCACTTGTAGGTTATTGAAATATTATACTCCAAATTTTGTTAAATTTGGTTCATTAGTTTTTAGCTAGAGTGGATAAAGGCAATTTCTGCGGCCATTTCGCAAAGAAGGCAGATTCTTTTATTACGAATCGTACTATAATCTAATGAACATCAGGATTTCCCACAAAAAACATACCTACCAAATTGTATGAAATTCGGTCCATTAGTTTTTCAATTAGAGTGGATGTATTATCCACACAGACACACAGAAACATACACAGATACACCCTTACACACACAGACGTCTTCCTAAAAGTAGTTTTTTCGTGTTCTAGAAGTCCCAAAACGTGTAGATCCTTTGAAAATTCGAGTTCCGATCTTCGGCACGATTCCAATACTTTGAGTACATACACATACACATATATATTATCTGTGTATCTAAATTCCGTGCCTATGCAATTACAATAGTTGTGATTTTAAATGATCCCTAAACTTTTATTATTTCTTCAAGGAAGCCTAATTTTAACATATGCAGAATGCAAATATCTCAAGCGATTGTAAGATGAATTACATAAGAATTGCTGAATTTTTTTCACACAAAATTATTTAGCTCTGGAGTCTGGAATACAAGTTATATGAATGAAATATTCATTGATTTTGCATAAAGAATCAGATGATTTATATTTCGATACAGTTTTAAATATTTAAGTATAATAAATTACTGTAGTACTGTGATAATGTAAAAGATATTACCACTGAATGAATCACATTTTAGAAATTTTTAAATGAAATTACATTTCAGTTGGAAAGTGTTTCATAATCAATGCTTATGCATGATTGATCTTTCTTGTTTATATATTCTATGGGATAATGTAAATATTTTCTAAAAATTTCGAAGCAATTCGCGAATTTTAAATTTACTTAAAAAATGTTTGAAAAATTAGGTCCCATTGGGTTCAATGTATTTCATTTTTTCAACCCGGGTTCAATAAAAAACTAATTGGGTGATATTATTTATTTATATTCCCATAGGTCCCACAGACCATCTGAAAAACATACTAAAATTTCATTTAGATAAAGTCATTTTTACGGCAGTTATCGTGCTAACAGACAGACAGACAGACAGAATGAACAAAGTCATAAACACTTTTCAACTTTGTTGTAAAGTGTTAAAAAATAATTGTATTCTAGAAAAAGTTATACAGAAGGCGGTTTTTACATGTTTTAATGGAATTTAAATTATTTGCAACTTTCTTATCATAGCCAAGATTCCAACTTGTTAAATTAACGCGGGTAATCCCTATCCCCAAAACGATTCTATCCACTGGGTAAATCTACTAAGATGGCATATTTTTACTTTCCTTATATACATAATGTATAAGGAAAGTATTGTGACGGGGTCGAAAATTCGAATTCGAGTTTTCGACGGGAGAGCACGCTTCAAGCATCCCTGATCACGAATCAAACATTTTTGAAGTGATGTCTGTGTGTGTGTGTGTGTGAAAGTATGTGTATGTGTGTGTGTGTCAGTGGATCTGTGGAGACGATAACTGATGAACGAATGGACCCATTTGAACCAAATTTGGTACAAAAACCACAATCCGTAAACACTGGAAGCCTATTGTTTTTATACGGAATCGAATGTTCAGAACCCCCTAAATTTTCGAATGAAATTTTGAAAAAATCGTCAAAAAATCAAAACCACTAATAAAGTTACGCAAATAGACATTATGTAATTTTTCATTAGAAAACGATTGACATAAATTTTAGAACGCTAACACGAGCCGTTCTCGATATATTGTACATTTTCAAAAAAAATATCAAAAAGTCATAAAATAAAAAAAAATATTTCCTATTGATAAACATGTTCACTTTTCATATGTGATACCATACGATAAATTGGGTTACACCATTCTCGTGGATCTAGCTCGTTCCATTCATGAAAAAAGATACTCTGAGTAACACTTTTGTTTTTGAACGCCAATAATCATTTATCTGCTGTAAGAATAACTTATTTCTTAGTGCATAACGCTTGGCGAGATTTTGGGGACGAATTTGGCGGAACGTCGCCAATTTGGCGACTTTTTGAAATGTGGCCAAATTAATAAAAATCTCGCCAAATGGTTAAAATTGACCTTAAATCAATGAAAATGGCAACTAATTGTCGAAAATTCAATGTCTTGGAAAGAATATTAGTATCTACTATAGGAAAAACCTATTTTTTACTGTAAAAGTAGTAAATTCAATAAATTATATAAGGAAAGTCATGTGTTGCCCACATCAGATTTTTTCTTTGTGGAAGCATCTTTTAATTGGTCAATGTTGTAATTGTTTTATGTGGAGCTCCCCTGAAGCAGGAGTCGAGAGCAGCTGCAGTCTCGCACACCGCTGCTTTAGTTAGGCCCTGCTGATCAGTGCACAATAAACACAAAACTGGTCCATGGATACTGATATCTGCAATGAGAGTGTCTGTCTTCCTTATAAGCCATTTGTTGAAACAAAAATTTTGCGCGCAAGGCTACTTCGAAAATTTTACGACCGAAACGAAATTCTTGGTATCTATCTATACTTGCTTATTGTGAACTTAAGTTAATATGCATTTAAAGCGCATTTTTATTTTGTGCAAAGTTGCACTTAGCTTTCACAAAATTTTCGGAAATTTCAAGAACATAATCTCTACAAAAATATTTTTCAACAGAAAACGACATGAAAGAATGTAAGTTCATAGTATAGAGACTAAAATATATTATATATTTAAAACGTTCCATGAAAAACTTCTGATAAATTTCAAAGTTATCTTGTGCGCAATTTTAAATTATCTTTATCTGAGAAAATCGATTTTAAAAGTTAACGCTTAATAAAAATTTCCATATATCACTTGAACTATTTTGGACTGTAACTCCAGTAATTTTAGGAATATTTTCAGTTAGATTATTGTTAAATGAGCAGAAAAGTTTATATTTGTATATATATATATATATATATATATATATACATTATACATATATATATATATACATACACATACATATATCCATACATATATATATATGCACATACATACATATATATATATATATAATATGTATGTGTATATATATATATATATGTATGTATGTATGTAAGAGTAAAAAGGAAAAAGAAGGAAGGCTTGGCGAAATGCTTATTTAAAGGCGGTAAGGGGTTGTAACCTTACACCCCAGTTGTCAACATGCATGTCTTAAATGCATTTCACTCCTGGACGCCAGCACTGACTGAAGTCAACCTTCGAAGTGATAATAATAATTATCACAAAACCTTTTGAAAGGAAAGTCCATGGAACAAACATTCCTTGCCGTGTTACCTCTACTAGTTCCTCAAACTGCATGTTGCCTCCTAAATACCACATTTTTGGTATCTTGCTGCTGTCCTGTCCTGATGGCCCTAAGGTCACAATCCTTTACCGCCTTTAAATAAGCATCTTGCTAAGCCTTCTTTCTTTTTCCTTTTTACTCTTACATCTTATATTTTATATATTATATTGTGGATAGTATTTATTGCTGCCTAGCGCATATATGCTATTTCACTTCCACATCTTTCAATTTGTACTTTATATACACTTTATATATTATATATATTATATATATATATATATATATATATATATATGTATATACATATATATTATATATATTATATATATATTATTATATTATATATATTATATATATATTATATATATTATATATATATTATATATATATTATATATATATTATATATATATATATATATATATTATATATATATATATATATATATATTATATATATATATATATATATATATATATATTATATATATATATATATATATACATACACTGCACTCATATTTTATCATATTTCCGTGAAAAAACTAATTCTTCATTAATACTTTTTTCATTGCAATACGACAAAAATATAAAAGAAAAATATTCAGAATGAATAACATTCATAAACTTATTATTATTATGGTAGCGATCTCGTAAATATTGCACATGTTCATATAAATATATAACTGAGTAAAAAGACATAAGTAGATGACACATACAGAACATTTGGAAAATATCGTTTCTCGATGTATTGCACGTTTCACGATTTAATTTCTTAAACATGCGCCACGTAAACTTTAAAATGCTTTAAGTATCATAAAATAAGTTGACCTTCTATTTAGTTTTGTACATTACAAAATAGTACGTGACACAACTATATTTGTACGTAAAAATTGAATTCTTGTGGATCGAGCACTTCCTTGGAAAGGAAATATTTTTCTTAATATTTTCGCATTTTGACGCCTATAAATTAAAATATACCTACCTGTTTATCTCGATATAAATTAAATGCTAATAACATTTGGGTGTGAATTTTGTCCGCAATTAGATATGCGATGTTAGACAACAAAGTCACGAAGAGTGCAACATTTCAAATTCACATGATGTCAGTTCAGTGCCAAATGCTTTATGTGTTTTGAATGGGGACATAAATAAGGAGAAGTAAATTGTGTTTACAAAACTAATTGTAGAATAAGTCTGCACGGGGTGTAAGTACAATCGCATGTTTATAAGATTTTGGAAATATGCTTTTGAAATATTGCAGCGTCTACATTGATTATAAGAGATTGCAATTCCGCCCCAGTAGTTTATCGGTAGAGAATCGACTGGCTAGAACGAAGATCCTTGGTTCAATTGCAAATTGGAACAGCAAGGTTCTTTATAATGGGGCCCGAACAAATCAACACTGCAGATTATTGCAAAGATATCGAAGGTTGAAATGTGACCAAAGTACAACTAACATTGATTCAGTGAACTCTGGGATATTGAGGGCCGATTTCACATCGGGAGGACAACGAGTACGCAGGAAGCTTACATGGAGGATAAAAATTGCATCAGGAGGCTAACCTGAGGTAAAAATAGTTTGAGCTGGTCAGTCAGGTTATCACTTTTAAGGTAATCTGAGGAGGATATTGACGATAAGAGCTTGCGAATTTCGTTCGTCTCAACAGTAAAGCGCTGGCTAATTAGTGCGGAGAACCATGGTTCGATTTCCGGTTAGATCAGCAAGGTTATTCACTAAGTTTTCTAAGAAGCGTAATGAACAATTAAAATGGTACGTTTTGTCATGAAATCTACATAAACACCTATATTGCTGTGGTGTACATTTAGAAAAATCTGATTTGGGCAACACATGACTTTCCTTATATAATGTAATGAATTTACTACTTTTACAGTAAAAAAATAGGTTTTTCTTACAGTAGATACTAATATTCTTTCCAAGATATTGAATTTTCGACAATTAGTCGTCATTTTCATTGATTTAGCATCATTTTTATCCATTTGCGAGATTTTCATTCATTTGGCAACATTTCAAAAAAGTTGCCAAGTTGGCGACATTCCGCCAAATTCGTCGCCAAAATCTCGCCAAGCGTTATGCACTAAGAAAAAAGTTATTCTTACAGCAGATAAATGACTATTGGCGTTCAAATACAAAAGTATTATTCAAAGTATATTTTTTCATGAATGGAACGAACTAGATCCACGAGAATGATGTCACTCAATTTATCGCATGGTATTACATATGAAAAGTGAACATGTTTCTCAATAGGAATTTTTTTTTTATGTGACTTTTTCATAATTTTTTTGAAAAATGTACAATATCTCGAGAGTGGTTCATGGTAGCGTTCTAAAATTTATGCCAATCGTTTTCTAATGAAAAATTGCATAAGAAATGTCTATTTGCGTAACTTTATTAGCGGTTTTTGATTTTTTGGCGATTTTTTCAAAATTTCATTCGAAAATTTAGGGGGGTTCTGAACATTCGATTACGTATAAAAACAATAGGCTTCCACTGTTTACGGATTGTGATTTTTGTACCAAATTTGGTTCGAATCGGTCCATTCGTTCGTCAGTTATCGTCTCCACAGACTCACTGACACACACACACACACACACACACTTTCACACACACACACAGACATCACTTCAAAAATGTTTGATTCGTGATCAGGGATGCTTGAAACGGGCTCTCCTGTCGAAAACTCGAATTCGAATTTTCGACCCCGTCACAATACTTTCCTTATACATTATGTATATAAGGAAAGTAAAAGGAACTTAAAGTTAAACTTTTAGCTTAATTATCATCAACATAATATCTATATCTTTACATGGCCATAAAATCGTACATAGTGGACTCATTATTGCTGTACATTGCATTATGTGCCGCTATTAACCCTCCAATTGCTTACCTTTCGCGCGAGTTCTGTAAAGGAATTGTTATTAATATAGTACTAAATGGATTACACCATTTTAACTTCAACAATAAAATATTTATTAACAACATAAAATACTTCATTATTTAATTACAAAAATTATTCTTCTCATTAATTATTTTGGCGGAGATACCATGTGAGACCAGTATTTAAAAGCCTAAAATGTCTTGATGACCTGTAAATATTTGAGGAACACATACCTTCAATTTCGGCCTTGACCATAGACCATAACACTTTTTTTTGTTTGGTTTTTTTCGTCCCAAGCCGGGGGGACTTGCCTAATCAGGCTTATAGCTGCTTAAAAACTTCGACCGGCAAAGTAATCCCAAATTTATTTACAAACAAATTATTTGTGCCGGGCCAGGGCACATGTGCCGGGCCTGTAAATAATATAATAGAACATATAGCATCTTAATCATTTCTAAACTTATAATCAAAACATATTCTAAATAAAATATCAATGTCATCAGACCACTAAATATTTTGAAAAGAAGGCCAATAATTTATATAAATCAAACTCATACATCAAATTCCCTTTTTACAACTTCACCTCACACTTCCCTAACACGCAATATACATGGAGAAAAACACAGTACCAGAACCTCCCCAACTAATAACCAATTTAAAAAAAGAAAATTCTTAAAAATATATCTATACATTCAACTTTTACATTGTAAACCAATAATACTCCAAGAAATGCTTCAACACTCTGAACTCAAAACCCAAAATAAAAAAAAAATACCATAAAAAAAACATAATTCTTGCATCAGTAATTCGTACTGGCCGTAACTCTGGGTGTTTGGCTCCATCTCGTACTTCTGAATGCACTGCTCAAATCAATAGATCTAGCCATTATTTTTGAACATCTACGGAACACTCTACATCTCTAGTCGTCGTGCTGTATTAATCACGAACTGTTAATCTGTTACTTCATCGTCAAGCAAGTATTGTCGTTCTTATTAACCGTGCTTCTATATCGCTATTGAACTGTTACTCCACAAGTGTCGTTCTTAAGTCACAGGTTGTGGCTCTTATTCCTCGGAGGTGTCACTCCCCCTTTTCTCTGATTTGCAGCATCAATAGCAGCATCTCTGACGCAACAAGCACTTTCTCCATTGGCTTGCCTTTCCATCCAATGTCGTTACTATACATTTTCGTAAGAGTTCGTTCGGTCCCCTCTGTCTTGAGGCCCTGAATTTAGGATTTTTTTGCCTTTGAGTTCACGTGCCGTAAACACTGGCGTCATTCAGACTAGAAGTATTGTTTGATGCTTGAGACACAATAATGTGCATAAAACTGTCTCACTAAAACGCTTGTAAGATCTAATTCTGGTCTCACAACTCTCATACTACTTTATATAAATACTATTAAATTAGTAAGTGCTAACATAGATAAACAAAATACATCCAATTAATTGACGTGACAGATCCGGTGTAATCTTGAAAACATAATTTTTTTAATAATTGCTTTAAATTATTCCAGGAAATCTACATGAAATCTCATAGAATGGTACAATTTTTGGTCTTTTATTGACTGTGATACAAGAGGCCCTGTAGAATCTACGTAATACATGTGTGAGAAAGTTCTTTAAATGAATGCTTCTTTAAATCAACTTGTGAATGGAAACTCATAAAATATACAATTATTTTGTGTTCTAATACTGATTACGACATAAGAAAATCCTAAAAATTTTGGAATATGCATCTATGAGAAAGTTGAGTGGGGTCAAATTTAGAACACAGGTTTGAAATTCTTTAGATTCAATTAGTCGAAGCCCTTTATTCGGGTTGATACGCTATTATAAGTTAAATATCAATTTTGTAAATAATGTAATTTTCCACCTTTCGAAATTGGGTTCGTTACGATTCATCTTCCAAAGAATTGTGCTTAAATTTACCAAAATATTCGGAACTTATTGCCAGTAAACGGTCACATAGAAGTGGAAAAGATTTTCCCTGACATGGAATTCTGTAGGGAAAAAACCCCATTTTATCCCTGTCAGAGAATTAAATCTTTTTTCTGGAATTGAGTTCGGACAAGCTCTATTAGGGCTCAGCTGCGTTTAACCAAGGGATAAAGCGAAATACTTAGTTTCCATTTCGCTTTGAAATAATAAAAAATATTTTGTGTTAACTCATTCAAATGTTGTTTCATTTAACAGTAGATTATCTTTGTATTGGACATATTATTAATGTTTTGATTGAACTTTTACTATATTTTTCTTGGTCATTATAACAATTAAAATTAGTTTCCTACAAAATTCTTAGGTCTCAAACTTTTATGAAATCAAAATTTGCAAACTGGTTATGGACACCTGCGCTTCGCGGGTTGGTCATGGCTAGTGGTTATTAAATGTGGCGCTTATATACTTAAAACAAGTTGGCCATAACTTTCTGACAACCTAAATTAGTTCTTATATGCCGTTTTAACTTTTTTCGTCTTTTTGGGTCTCATTTATTCTTGTTCTGACTTTACTCGTCTTGTCAGGATATTCCTGTTGTGCTTTTGCGCATGCCAATCTTGTGTGTTACTTGACGTTTCGGATTGGCTGGGCTGTTCTTTACGCTGTTTTCTGATTGGCTCTCTCTTAATCCAAGTCTTAGGTATATAATACTACTGTTAGATGGGAAAATATATTGAATCCCCTTTTTTCACGCCACAGATATATTTAATTGTTTAATTTTTCCGATTGGTAGCAAAAGGACATAAATTAAACTTATATAATATACATCACGAAATTTTACATTCAAGTTAATCTATAAAAGTGCCTAGCGGCACATAAATTCCTACTTGAATACATATATCCCCATCTATTCTGTTCACACCTCATCATTCATTAAACAGAGAATTCCCGAGTTTATTTAACTTCTTAAAATTTTTAAACAAAACAATCTCATGTTTAGCACCAATATTTTATCAAGAAGTATGTACATAAATTGAGTGAAATACTCGTAACATTTTAAACATTGGGGCATCTCCACACATTTGAAAAACCAGGTTAAAATGAAAAAATATCGAAATTATAACTACAATACTTTAAAAACTAAGAGTTTAATACAAAATCCAATTATATATACTTATAAAATTTTTAAAGAGCTACAAATTTATATTTAGCGTTTATACCCAGTACTTTTAGTTTTTTAAATATAATCATTACGAACTTGAAAAACGGAGAATTTTTAAACTTCTCTTACTTGACAAGACGATTACTCAATTAAAAAAAAATTAGAAGTTAAATTTCCTCATACATATTTCTGTCACTTACTATTTATATCTGTCTTTTATAATTTCGAAGATTATTTGAATGAAAGTAAGTAAAATGAAAAATAAAGTCTTGCTCGGGCAGATACTTTTTAAGTTTAAAAAAAATGGTCAAAATATTAAAATTATTTTTATATATTCGTAATCTGGATCCTATATCCGACAAAACAAGAATGATTATTTATATTTTTATTTATTAGAATCAGGAATATAAGTGTCTAAACTATTTACATTTTTCGTAAAGTTCGCTTACCGCCACAGAAACCCCAATCAAAAATGTTATTCACATCAAAACATTAGTGATGGGGAACTTAACATTTCTATTTGTTTATTATGTAGTATCAGCATAATGAATAAGTAAATAAATAATTATCGATGAGATTGAAACGTAATTTGTAATTTGGTACGTATGGATTAAGTTAGGAAAATTGGATTTATCCAATGCTGTTTCATTTTAAAATAGTAAGCTGTTGCTAAAATTAATTTTATAGGAACTGTAAGATGCTGATTGATCTTCTTAAGGAGATAATCCAAGTTATCCATTTACTGGTCTTGAAGCAGATGCTATATTCAAATGAATGACTGTCCCTGTAATCCTTTCTTTGTTGAATCGGATTGAGATTAACCAGGCGATGCTTAAATAAAAGATATTTCGAAGGACTTGATTAATTTGCTCTGAAAAGCCACAATGAGAAAATTCATTGATGAATGTTCATTTTCATAGAACAAACATTCATTTAAATAGGACAAATCCCATCGATGAATGTTCTCCGAAATTTCATTAATTTCCTTTTCTAAGCCAATATTAATTGAATCAGAGTTGTGCAGCAATTTACAAGTCTGGACGTAATCCAGACATTCCGTGTTTGATTCCCTGAAACTGGCTATTGTTTCGTTAGCGAACAGACACACTTAGAAAGTGAATTGTCCTTTATAGTGTTAGAACATAGTTCTTTGTAATATAGGAAGAATTTTTCTTGTTAAACTAAATAACCATAACGAAGATAAGGCAATTTTTGCTTACGGGATATCTTCACCTTAAATATTTACAAGAAAAATCAATCATGCATAAAATATTGATAATGTACAATTTTCCAACTGAAATGCAACTTTATATAGACATCTCTGAAATGCGATGCATATAGCGCTGATATATTTTTAATTATCACAGTACTACAGTAATTTATTATACTTGGAAACTTAAAATTTCATCGAAAATGAACTTTATTCAAATGACGTCATCGAAATAAAAATCGTCTGACTCTCTATGTAAAAGCAAAGAATACCATTCATAAATGAATGAGTGAATAACATTCATTTGAAATTAATGAATAACATTCATATCACTTTTATTTTAGACTCCAAAGCTAAATAATTTTGCGTGAACAAAAAGGCATTTTTAAGGTAGTTATTGATTGAACGGACAGACAGAATGAACAAAGTCATAAAAACTTGTCTACTATGATGGAAAGTGTCAAAAAGGACTTTCACAGAGTGGTTTGATATTTGCTCGAAAATTTGAAATATCGCTGTTCCAGTTATGTGTCTTGCTTTAGATACAATAGACCAATTTAATTTGTTGTAAATGAAACAAACGAAAACGAACAATAAATATATTGAACTTTATTGGAGTGTTATTTTACCAGACGCTATTTCACGCACAACCATATTAGCTCCATGTTGCATCGGATTGGAGCCACCACGGATTTTTTAATTACAACAATATTTGAGCGAGTTTTGATTTATAAATTTCAAATGAACTTATGGTAAAATTTACCATAAGTTTGAATGAACTTTTGATAAATTTTACTAAAGTGAAATGAAACTAAGTGAATTGATTTTTAATTGATTCAATTGAAATATTTTTTTTTACTTTCCCTGCAATACATGGTAATGTATAGGGAAAGTATTGGAATCATGCCGAAAATCGCAACTCGAGTTTTCGACGGATCTACACGTTTCGAGACCTCTAGAATACGAAGAAACTATTTTTAGCATGACGTCTGTGTGTGTGTCTGTGTGTCTGCCTGTCTGTGTGTCTGTCTGTCTATTTGTGTGTTTGTGTGTCTGTCTGTGCAGATTTTGTATACACTCTAACTAAAAACCAATGGACCGAATTTCACAAAATTTGGTAGGTACGTTAGTTGTGAGCGAGTCTGGTGCTGATTAGTTTTGGGTACGGTTCGGGATAAAAGAACACGCCTATTTTTGCGAAATGGCCCGCAAAAGCTTGTATCCACGCTAACTGAAAAACTAATGGACCGAATTTCACAAAATTCGGTAGATGAGTCACTTGTGGGTTACCCTGATTAGATTTTGGTACGATTCGGAAAAAAATGACCTGCCTTTTTTTGCAAAATGGCCCGCAAAAATCGTCCAAATCTAAACTAAAGAACTGGGTTTACTCAAATATATCCATTAAATGCTGATTTAATACGTAATTTTTAACGACGGAAAGAATAAGACCAACCCTATTACACTAGGACTAGCCGTTCTCGAGATATTTTAGTTTTTCTTACTTTCCCTACGCCACCTTTGAAAATAAGCCCGGTTACCGAATGAGAACGAAAATTGAATTAAAAGTGAAATTAATTTAATTAAAATAAAGAGAACGTTAATATAAGTCTTCAGGGAAAGTCATGTGCTGCTCACATCAGATTTTTTAACTTCGTCGCTATGGTATACATAACAAATATATATATATATATATATATATATATATAGTTGATCATAGATATAAGTATATATTGTAGATTGCATGGTAATGGGTAAATGAAAGTCCTTTAATGAAAAAACGCAAATTATTTGTTCATGCTATATTTTTATAACATACACTAAGAAAATCTGAAGTCATAAAAAGTAAAGCTAAGTATCTATATATATATACTAGTTGCCAAGTTCCGTTTCTCCGCCTGTAAAAAATACTTTGTTTGCTGTGAGATGGAGACTCAAAAATTGTGCAAGAGTACGTAGATCGTTAAACCAAGTAAAAGCGTACAATTTCAGTTTCCCAGTATTTGCGAGTTTTGGGGTAATAGACACCAAAATGTTCGATTTGCAAATATATATAAAAAATAAGTTTTAGTTGTATGGAATTACAGAGATATGCACAGGTTAATAAAAGAAATAAATTAGGATATTAATTTGAAATTCAGTATAAGTAGAGATAGTTTGATAAAACTGACAAGACAAACCATAATTATAACAATTTAATAACAGAATAAGAAGCACTTAAATTCTCACAATTATATAATTGTGTATTGTTATGTTGATTTTCAAAGGAAATTCGACTAGTTAACATGTATACCAATATCCACAGCATACAAATGCAGGAGGAAACCACCTTAGATTTATTACATATGTGTTATTAATGCACGCATATTATTTGTATATTTCATGCAAATCCATAGTGTAAACGCTTAGCGTCAGTGGCTTGCGGTTAGGGAGATAATGCAAGTTTCTGTTCGTTGTGATTTATTCAAAAGGATTACTTCTCACCTTTAAACCTTTCTTGTCTGAATCTGATTACGATTGATCACGTTGGCTTAAGTGGAAGGCTTCTCAATTGACGTGAGTAATGAAAAGAGTGAAATATCTCAATTAGACTCGGGAAATGAATGAATTCCTGATGAAGGCAAATTGAAAACAGAAAAATAAACAAGAAAGATCAATCATGCATAAAGCATTGATTATGAAATACTTTCCAACTTCAATGTAAGTGTATTTAAACATCTCTAAAATGCGATACCTTCCTCGCTAATATTTTTTAAATTATCATAATACTACAATAATTTATTATATTTGAAAACTTCATCGAAAACCGATGAACTTTATTCAAATGACATCATCGAAATATAAATCGCCTAGCTCTCTATATAAAAGCAGCACTTCAATCATGAACTTTTTTCCATTCCTTCCATTCATCACAATACTAAAATAATTTATTTATTTAAAAACATAGGCGGTACAAGCAATTTAACTCTCATGGAGGTACAAGCAATTTAACTCTATGCTTAAAAATTCATCGAAAAAATCGTCTGCTTCTCTATGTAAAATCAATGAATGCTTCTTTCATATCAGCTATATTGCAGACTCCATAAGCTAAATAATTTTGCGTTAAAGAAATTCAGCAATTCTTATACGACTCATTCTACATCTTATGGTATTTATATTCTCCATAAGAGAAAAATAGGCTTCGTTGTAGTAAGCCAAGTTTGATGATCATTTAATACATTCCTCGGTAATATTTTAAAAGTTATCACAATACTACATTAATTTATTATATTTGAAAACTTAAAAGTTCATCGAAAAAAAATGAACTTCATTCAAATGACGTCAATTAAATATAAATCGCCTGGTTTAAACATCTCTAAAATGTTATACATTCCCCGGTAATGTTTTTAACATTATCATAATACTTCAACAACTTATTATATTTGAAAGCTTCATCAAAAACAACTGAAATTTATTCAAAAGACGCCATCGAAATATAACACGCCTGGCTCCCTCTATAAAAGCAGCATTTAATTCATAACATTTTCCCATTCATTTCATTCATCACAATACTATAATAATTTATTTTATTTAAAAACTTAAGACCGTGGAGTTACAAGTAATTAAACTCTATGCTTAAAACTTCGTCGAAAAGAATCGTCCTTCTCTTTGTTAAATTAATGAATATTCCATTCATATCAGCTATGCAGACTCCATGAGCTAAATAATTTTGCGTTAAAGAAATGCAGGAATAAAACTCATTCAACATATTTTGCTGTTTACATTTTACATAAGTGAAACATAGGCTTCGTCGTAGAAATAATCAAATTTGGATAATCATTTAAACTCAAATATACTATAATTGGCGTTGTTTCAGTATGTAGATGCACAGAATTTAAGCAAAAATAAAGCGGTTTTAGGACGGATACAACACTCAATATGAATTAAAAAGAACTTTAAAAATCACGATTTTGAGACAAGATGGATGCCATATTTCATTTTGAAGTGGTTCACGTGATTTCTTCATATAATGGTGATGTGATCGCTTCATATAAGAGATGTAATTATTATTTTAATTTTTATTTAAAAAACTACTAAATACATTTTGCTGAACTTTTTTTTTATATATTTTATGGGATAATTTAAATATTTCCTAAAATTTTCGAAGCGATTTGTGAGTTTTAAATTCGCTTAAAAAATGTTTGAAGAATTAGGTCCCATAGGGTTCAATGTATTTCATTTTTTCAACCCGAGTTCAATTCAAAACTAATTGGGTGGTATTACTCATTTACATCCCCATAGGTCCCACAGACCGTCTGAATAACATACTAAAATTTCATTTTGATAAAGTCATTTTTACGACAGTTATCGCGCTAACGGAAAGACAGATAGACAGACAGACAGACAGACAAAGTCATAAACACTTTTCAACTATGTTGTAAAATGTTAAAAAATTGAATGTACTCTTAATTTCTATGTTGATTATTATCAAAAATTTTGAGGTTAAATTCTTTTTATTTACTAGCATTGTTTACACGCCTCTTTAGAAATTTAATATACATAACATCAATATTTTTCTTATCCCATGTCATGCATTTTAATGAATTTTCATCTCTTCAAATCGAAACGGGGGAGAGGATAATACTCTAGCTTATACACGAGTATATACTGTATTACACGTTATTCAATCTTATCTTATTTTCATTAATATTTGTTTATAATAATTTACTTATAATAATTCATTGCCACTCATATTCATTAAAATTAAATTATGTGAAGCCTGTGTAAGGGACTGCCCGTATTCAGAAGCCAATTATGTTTTAAAGCAAGGATATTTTTATTTTAAGCAAGGACAATTTATTATTAATTATGATGTTTATTATAACAGTTTTAAGGATATAATTTAGTATTGAATTTCAAAAAATATTTCATTTGCTAGTTGATCTTGTTACTTGGATATCAAACACATGTATGTTCTGTGATCTTGTCATAAAAATATGGGGATTTGCATCACAGAGCTGAGTGATATTGATTGGCTGTCTAAGGGATGAAATACACAGCCAAAACATCTGAAGTTAGAAATTTGAAATTTTGTATAAACTGATTTGGAAAATGGACTAAATAATGGACTTGATATGACTGACTTGATATAAATGGACTTGAAATGAACTAAATAATGGACTTAAATAATGGACTTGATATATAATTGACTTGACATATAATTGACTTGACATAAGCAATAAGAAAAATCTAAAATTTGGAATTTAGTTCAAAAAACATAAATCGAGGAGTCTTTTGTTCCTACATTTGTTTAGGTATAACCCAAAAACGGCTGGAAACGTAAAATTATTTTTTATACATCCATGCCTAGAAAATCCTAAATTTTCTTAATTAACTCTTTTAGTGTACAATCAACCGTTCTTGAGATATTTTTGATTTGTATTTTACAATAGATAATTTTTTATTACATGTTATCAATGAATTTATTATAGATTTTGATTTCATTTTTGCAATTATGGTAACCGAGTTACTTTTCAGTAATCGTTTAATGGCTATTTTTCAAATCAAGCTACAGAAGAATACGGCTGTAGGTAATGAATTTTAAGTTTAAATTGTGCCTGAAATAATTGAAAATAAGGCAACTTAACAGTAATCGGAGTTGAAATATTATTTTACATACCGCTATTTCCATGTTATTACAAATATAAAATATCACCCATTTTCCCTCTCTCAGACCTAGTATTGAGAAACTGCTGTTTTCACGAAAACTTTTCATTTCAAAATTTTGGTTCCAATATATGCTGTAAGACTTCTTGAACACATTTCGACTATTTTTGGAGTGATGTCCGTCTGTCTGTCTGATGTGTGTGGTTGAATACTTATGTACAAAATATAGCAACCACAAATATTAATGGATTTTCACAAATCTTTATATCCGGTTTTGTTGTCAAAAAATCTGGGACTAGATAGTTTATTTTTTAAATTCGAGCGAAAACTTCAAAATTTATTCGAAATTTTATATATTTTTTAAATTGTACCATAGGCAAAATTTGACAAAATCGTGCATTAAAGGGTTTGTTGGTGGTTACATGATTGCGAGACTTAATAGTTTCAATCACTGTTGTTACAAATAGACGAGATGCAATTGATTTTTCGTAAGGTCATCATCCCCTTGGGGAAAAATTTACCCGCCCCCTGTGGGTGCATTGTCAAGTACATCAATCGAAAGACTTTTTTTTAGGGCCCTTTAAAGTGAAAGGTAACATGCTATAATTGTAATCGTTTGCAGCAGAATACTAATTTTTCAAATACTCTTCTATAAGATTAAAAACAAACCTAAGAAATATCAATCATGCATAAAGAATTGATTATGAAACACTTTCCAACTTCAATGCAATTTTATTTAAACATCTCTGAAATACGATACATTCCTCGGTAATATTTTTAAAATTATCACAATACTACATAATTCATATTTGAAAACTTAAAACTTCACTGAAAAAAATGAACTTCATTCAAATGACGGCATTGAAATATAAATTATCTGGTTTAAACATCTCTAAAATGCGATAAATTCCTTGGTACTATTTTTAAAATTATCATAATACTACAATAATTTATTATATTTGATAACTGCATCGAAAACAAATGAACTTTTTCAAATGATGTCATCGAAATATAAATCAGCTGGCTCTCTCTATAAAAGTTGCATTTCATTCATAAAGATTTTTCCATTCATTTTATTCATCACAATACTAAAATAATTAATTTTATTTAACACTTAAAATCATGGAGGTACAAGTAATTTAACTCTACGCTCAAAACGTCATAAAAAAATCGTTTGCTTCTCAGTAAAATCAATGATTGTTTCATTCATATCAGCTATATTGCAGACTCCGTGGGTTAAATAATTTTGTCCACGGAGTCTGCAATATAGCTTTAAAGAAATGCAGCAATTCTTATACAACTCATTCTACATCTTTTGATATTTACATTCTCCATAAGTCAAAAGTAGACTTCATTGTAGAAATAATCAAAGTTAGATGATCATTTAAACTTAACTATATTGTAATTGCGTTGCTTCAGGATGTAGATGCATAGACTTTGAGCAGAAATAAAGCGGTTTTAGGACGGATACAACACTAAATATGAATTAAAAAGAACTTTCAAAATCACGATTTTGACACAAGATGGATGCCATGTTTTATTTTGAAGTGGGTCACGTGATCTCTTCATATAATGATCACGTGATCTCATCATATAAAGGATGTAATTGATATTTTAATTCCATTTAAAAAACTACTGAATACATTTTGCTGAATTTATTTTTATATATTTTATGGGGTAATTTGAATATTTCCTTAAACTTTCAAAGGAACTTGTGAATTTTAAATCCGCTTAATAAATGTTTGAAAAATTAGGTCCCATACGGTTCAATGTGTTTCATTTTTTCAACCAGGGGTTGAAACTAATTGGGTGATATCATGCATTTATATTTCCATAGGTTCCACAGACTGTCCGAACAACATACTAAAATTTCATTTCGATAAAGTCATTAATACGGCAGTTATCGTGCTAACGGACAGACAGACAGACAGAATGAGCAGAGTCATAAACACTTTTCAACTATGTTGTAAAGTGTTAAAAATGAATTTTTGTATGAGAAAGTCGAGTTGGGCTACACTCCAGTTAATAATACTAAAATTTGAAACGATTTTCAGAATTTCGAACTTTTATTAAGTGTAGGTGCCATATTTAGTGACTACTAGTCATTTAACCCACGCGAAGCCTGGGTGGAACTGGCCAGTCTATCATACGTTTAGAAAGACATAATATAAGTAATCCACTTTTCGTGGAATCGAAAGTTGCCAGCTAATTTAAATGCATGACTTCTCAATCCTCACCCATAATCTCGTCTGAACTGAACCTGATTAAGATGGATGACACGCGATGATTGAATGACAGGTTTCTCAAGTGTTGTCAGCGATGAAGTAGGATTTACCTTAAATGAAATTCATGAGTGCATAAATTGAATCCCTCCTAATACCACGATATTACAGGTCAGCTTCTAATATGCTAATTTTAAGTAAATATTGTAAATCCTCTATTAAACAGTAAAGGATTTGATGTCATTCTAAGAATAATGCACTATATTATTGTCGATGTTGATATAAGCTAATCCTTAAGCTAATTTAAATTAAGTTGATTAAAAACTTTCTTTCAAACTTTTCTTATTAATAAAAATTTCAACAATCTGGATGATGATTGTTGTCTGTGACACCATATGTTCTAGAGTTATGGGAGTTATGGAATTACCATGTTTAATTTGCTTTTGTTTCTGTCTTATTTTTTATGTATAGCACATTGAATCCTGCATTTAACTGCTGTTTCCGTTTTGCCTTTTTAACGTCACATTGGGTGGCACCGCCACATTAGGTACAATAGCTTTGCATTTTCGCCAGAACGTGGTTTCATTTGACATCCATCACTAGCTTTCACGGAAAAAAATGTTTCAAAAATATTCCTCTATTTTTTCCCATAAGAATTAATATTGTATTTGATTCAACTATTAATACCGTGTAATTAAGTCGAAAACCCAGACCGTCTGACTCGTCCTAGGATATGAACATCTGTTTGAACGACTGAACCGTATAATTATGTGTTATAACTTTGTATTACTTAATATTTGGTATTTAAATTATTAGATTACGCAGAGATCGGCAAAAATTCCGCGAAAAATAAGAAATTAGCATGTGTTTATATTGCTTAAAATTGTTTTCACAGTAAAATAATTAAAAAATTATGGTGGGTGAAGGTTTTTGCATTTTGATCCACTGTTTCTTCTGGATAATAATTTATTACTTTAAAGAATTAGTTTACGGTAAAAACCAAAGCTAATAAATTCAACTGCTTACCTCTTGGAACTCGTTCATTTAACCCTAGTTAAAAAATTCTGGTATAGATGAATAAGAGAAGACGTCATATTGTTGCAAGTGTTATGTAAAATCTTTTCAACAAAACGAAGAAGAATTTTAATACTTTTTAGTACACTATTTCCGTATAGTTGGATAAATTGCTCAGAAAAAATAAAAGTGACCCATGAACGGGAATTTCAAATGATTAGTATTTGGGAATTGAGGCGTCATAATTTGTCGTAGAATTCATACCAGTCAGCCTTTAAAATCGACTTAGAGCTAATCCTGACAAATATTTTTGTTTCAGAAAAATGAACAGAGAGGAAATATTCCGGAACGAATCCCCGAATTCTCTCCGGAATATTATGTTGAATTCTTATAAGTCGTCATCTAACTTCAATAGCAAATCCCTAGAAACAGTTGTTTCAGAAGAAATGTTAAATAGTTTTAAATCGGACAGCGAAATCCTTAGTGAAACGCCAAATCCTCACCAGTGTTTGACGCTGATCTATATCAGTCATAATCTAAGCTCTATCTAAAGGCAATCGGAAAAAGTTGTTGCAAAAAAGTTGTTGCAAAAAAAATAAAAGTTTTGAGCCAAAATGGCAATCCGCAATAAATCCCTAAGCCCACCCTGAAATTCGATTTTGAATCCATATAAGGTCACCATATAAGTTCTATAGCAAATCGAGATAAATAGTTGTATAAAGGAAAATCAAAGGTCTTGAACCGGACGAAAAATTCTTGATGAATCCCAAAACTCCCGGAATTTGATGCTGAGTCTATATGAAGTCATCATCTAAGATTCTAAGCTATAGCAAATCCCAAGAAAGAGTTGTTCCAAGAACAATGAAATTTTTTGAGCCGGAAGATGTAATCCTTAGTGAATCCTTAATGAAAATGTGCATGGCTCGCATGTGTCCGTGGATAATAGTGGAAGCGGAAGTGCTGCTGGCGGGTGGATGGAAAGTATAATTTTGCAATTTTCTATCTCCAGTCATATGACAAAAATGCGTTCTAGTCTATATAATGACTCTCTAAAGTATTTTTCTTTCTTTATAGACCTTCCAGTAACCCACAGGTATTTTAGAAAGCTGGAGCTTTAAAGAATTGTAGTATCATCCACAATACAGAACCTAACTGGCCTAATTTTCGACTATGACGATTATTTTTGCAGCTATATATTTAAACAAATTAAAACTTATTAAAAGGTAACCTAACTCAATTTTTATACGTGTTAGTTTTCCTGTTTTTTTTTAATATTAGTATTTGTGGAAATGTTCAACATACATAAAACACAAATATGTGTACGCATATTTAACTGAAAAGCATAACAAGCAGAACATAAACTAGAATGTCAACTGATGGGATTGAAATACCGCAAAAAGTGAAGAATATCTTACATTTAATTAGAGATTTCATCCATATATAAATATCTTTTAAAAGCACAGCAAATTCATTTAATCTTAGTTAATCCCACTTAATTAAATTTGTAATATTTAGTAATTTACCTATTCCTTTGGAAAAATATTAGAATTCTAAATATCCCTAAAAATCAAGTTTCATCTGTCAAGTTTCTCAGCATCTGATATAAGTGGCTTAGTTGAATGTCACATCGAATTTTATCCCTGAATAAATATTCGTTTTCTCGTTATATCTCAAATTAAACCTGCAGAAGATAATTATAAATGAAGGGAATTTGGTTTCAGATCATTAATGTTTCGAATAAATTGATTTTTTCTGTAATAAAAAAAATAAAAAAAATTTTAATACTTTTTTCGACCAATATTATACATTGGAAATATTCACTCAGTATTACTCATATTTTTCTGTCAATAATTCTGGATTTGAATTCATCTCTTAAACCCTATCGCTATGAGCAGCGTTTGAAATGTAAATAATAATAAAAAAAATCTAATGTGGGCAGCACATGATTTTCCTTGCATAAAGCAATGAATTTACTACTTTTAAAGTAAAAAAAAATAGATTATTTTTATAGTAAATATTTATATTCCTTCCAAGATATTGAATTTTCCTCAATTAGTCGTTATTTTCATAAATTTAGCGTTATTTATATCCATATAGGAAGTTTTTCGTTAATTTAGCAACATTTAAAAAAGTCGCCGAGATGGCGACATTCCACCAAATTCGTCGCCAAAATCTCGCTAGGCGTTATGGACGCAGAAATAAGTTATTCTTACAGCAGATAAATTGACTATTGGCGTCCAAATACAAAAGTATTACTCAACGTATCTTTTTTCATGAATGGAACAAGCTATCACCCAATTTATCGCATGGTATTACATATGAAAAGTGAACATGTTTCTCAATAGGAAATATATATTTTTTATTTTATATGACTTTTTGATGATTTTTTTGAAAAATGTGCAATATCTCGAGAACGGTTCATGTTAGCGTTCTAAAATTTATGTTAATCGTTTATGTTAATCGTTATGTTAATCGTTTTCTAATGAAAAATTACATAAGAATTGCATAACTTTATTAGAGGTTTTGATTTTTTGCCGATTTTTTAAAAATTTCACTCGAAAATTGAGGGGTGGGGGTTCTGAACATTCGATTGCGTGTGAAAACAATAGGCTTCCAGTGTTTACGGATTGTAATTTTTGTACAAATTTCGTTCGAATCGGTCCATTCATTCGTCAGTTATCATCTCCACAGACTCACTGACACACACACTCACACACATACATACTTTCACACACACACATACACAGACATCACTTCAAAAATGTTTGATTCGTGATCAGGGATGCTTGAAACGTGCTCTCCCGTCGAAAACTCGAATTCGAATTTTCGACCCCGTCATAATACTTTTCTTATGCATTGTGTATATAAGGAAAGTAAAAATAAATGTTAGCTATACACAAAATTAAACAAATTAAGGACGTAGGCAGATTCAATTCAAAACGATAATATAGCTATCTCATTATTATTCAAAATTTACATTATGAAAAATTGTCGAAAGTAGATGAGGGTATAAGCAGATTCAATTCACAATAATGCTATAGAAATCTTATCATTATTCAAGATTGATATTAAGCAAAATTGTCGAAGGTGAGGGTGTAGGCAGATTCAATTTCAAACAATACTATGGAAATGTTATTATCATTCAACATTCACATTATGCAAAATTGTAGAAGGGAAATAAGGGTGTAGGCAGATACAATTCACAATAATACTATAGAAATCTTATCATTATTCAAAATTGATATTATGCAAACATTTCGAAGGGAAATGAGAGTGTAGGCAGGTCAATTCAAAACAATACTATAGACATCTTATTATAATTCAGTGTAGACGAATTCAATTCACAATAGCACTATAGAAATCTTATTATTCAATATTGATATTATACAAAAATTTTTAAGGTAAATAAGGGTGTAGGCAGATTCAATTCAAAACAATACTATGGAAATGTTATCATTATTCAAAATTGACATTATGCAAAATTGTCGAAAGGGAATGAAGGTGTAGGCAGATTCAATTCCCAATAATACTATAGCAATCTTATCATTATCCAATATTGATGTTATGCAAAATTGTCAAAAGGAAATGAGATTGTAGGCAGATTCAATTCACATTAATACTATAGAAATCTTACCATTATTCAATATTGATATTATGTAAAATTGTCGAAAGGAAACGAGAGCATAGGCAGATTCAATTCCCAATAATACTATAGAAATCTTATCATTATTCAAAATTGATATTATGCAAAATTGCAGAAGGGAAATGATGGTGCAAGCAGATTTAATTCAAATCAATGCTATAAAAATCTTATCATTATCAAAAATTAATATGATGCAAAATTTTCAAAACTATTTCATCTGCCTACACCCTCATATCCCTTTTACAATTTTGCATAACATCAATTTTGGGTGATGCTAAAATTTATAGTATTATTTTAAACTGAATACACCTATTTCAATTTGGTTCAATTTTGTGCGTGATTGAAATGTGTTTTTTACTTTTCCGTGCTTTACTATAGTATATGGGAGGAACGTTGTTATAATATATGGTTGAAAAACGTGGTTTTCTTCATAATTTTTTTTTTCTAAAAGATATGCCCGCCCATCGTATGAGGGAATTCAAAATTTGCAAAATATTAATTCCCATTTAGCGTCATTTTTATCAATTTGGTGACATTTACGACATTCCGCCAATTTTTTTGCCAAATGTCACGGACAGACGAACAAAGAAATGGCTTTTTGTTATAGTAGATTCTTATATTATTTCCAAGATATTGGATTTTCATCTATTTGGTGGCATTTTAATTAATTTTTGTGATGTTTCGTTCCATTTAGAAACATTTTAAAAAATGCGCTAAAATTGTCGCCAAGTGGGACAGTTGGACTGAGAGACAAAAGCTGTTGAAACATCATTACAATACTATCCCCTTTCAAAACACAATTAATTTATTGATTTGGAGTTATTTTTATCAATTTGGCGACATTTTTATCAATTTGTCATCGTTGTCTTTAATTTGCCGACATTTTAATTAATTTGGCGATCTTTCAAAACTTCGCCAAATTTGTCGTCAAATGGGACGGTGAAACATTTTAAAAATGCGCTAAAATTGTCGCCAAGTGGGACAGTTGGACTGAGAGACAAAAGCTGCTGAAACATCATTACAATGCTATCCCCTTTCAAAACACAATTAATTTATTGATTTGGAGTCATTTTTATCAATTTGGCGACATTTTTATCAATTTGCCATCGTTGTCTTTAATTTGCCGACATTTTAATTAATTTGGCGATCTTTTAAAACTTCGCCAAATTTGTCGTCAAATGGGACGGTTGGACTGACAGACAAATGTTACCGAAATACCATTACAATATCTTCCCCTTTCAAAACACAATTAATATCATTGCTTTAGTGACATTTTTATCAATTTAGCGGCATTTTTATCGATTTGCCGACATTTTTATCACTTTAGTTTCATCTTTGTATAAATTTATTATTTCTACACAATGTAGGAATTTAATCCTTAAATATTGTCTAAGATCAATATTTAAGGAATAAAAGCCGAGGTCAATGTTTTTGGGACACCCTGTATATATATATATATATATATATATATATATAATAGAATACTATTTTTCAACTTGCATAACAATATTTCATCTATAATAACTAACAAAAAAAATGGATAAAATGCTAATATTTATTAAAACTTGACTGAAACTAAACATGGAGCTCCTGCAGGGTTGAATAAACATTTATGCAAACGAAAGTGAAACACCGTCTACCCTATAACAGAGGGCCGTATGCTAGGACTGAAATCGTTTCTAAGTTCAAGGTAATTTTCAAAAGGTGGGTGGGGCTGAAATTATCTTCTGCATCGTCGCTGGTTTTAAATACATCATTTCTTTAAGGAGTTTAGGGTTTGTTGATCATTTCATAACCTATCCTGTGACAACAAACAGCAATGGTCTCGAAAAAATGCTCCACAGATTGTTAAGAGATGACTTAGTTTTTCAATTTATTTCTTGTATTAAATAAAATACAAATATATTCCAATAAATGTGATTATCTAAAATATTCAGCAATAAAGGAACAAATTTAACATGAATCTGTTAGTCTTCATGATAAAAATAAATATCAATTAGTAAGATATTTCGAGGACTTTTCTTTTGCATGAAGTAATGTAGTTTGTAGCATGTTCGTCCGCAATGCCAAAATCAGGAATACATTTATAATTGAGGCAGATTGTTACATAATAATAAAGATGGTATCGCGTCTATTCTAAATTAAGTTATAAAATCAACGACACATCATAGATAAAAGGGCATTTAACAAAATCGTCCTACAAGACGTACATAACTTTAAAAATCCAGAGCACTTCCGAGCATTATTATACCCCCCTGTAGTTTGTAGCATGTTAGTCCGCAATGCCAAAATCAGGAATACATTTATAATTAAGGCAGATTGTTACATAATAATAAAGATGGTATCGCGTCTATTCTAAATTAAGTTATAAAATCAACGACACATCATCATAGATAAAAGGGCATTTAACAAAATCGTCCTACAAGACGTACATAACTTTAAAAATCCAGAGCGCTTCCGAGCATTACTATACCCTTCATCAGTGGCTATACGAAACAGTAAACGAGGAATGCTTATATGTAGACCAGATCAGAAGACAAATTTGCATAAATAACCATAAAATACTGGTAGTACACACAGGCTATTAAAATTAATAAATTGCATATACCAATTTCGGGGTTATACCCAAGAGATTTAATTTATACAAGTGGTAAATATTTTACAAAGAAAAGACACAATTCAAAAATGCAGCGAAGCACAATTACAATAAATTAATATCACAGATGTCTGTGAAGAGGTTTGACATGCATAGAGTCGAGAACGAGTCGCCAGGCGTAACTTAAAATTTGAACAGGATCGAAATTACAAATGGAATCACGGTAGATATAAATAAACAAGGATTCATAAAGACAGATAGATATTACGTGGGTTATTACAACGAATTAAAAGGAAGATTTTTCAAAGACGGTTTGAAAGTTATCTTTAACAACACATTGGGCAAGAGCCGTAGAAAGTTTGCCATTCCTGACGTCACGAGCGTGTTCAACTAACCGGATACAAACAGTACGTTCAGTACTACCGATGTAAAATTTATGTACTGACTATAAATATTATTTTATTATAATTATTCTTGGCTGCATTTCTGAATTGTGTCTTTCCTTTGTAAAATATTTACCACTTGTTTAAATTAAATCTCTTGGGTATAATCCCTAAATTTGTATTTGTAATTGATTAATTTTAATAGCGTGCTTGTATTACCATTATTTTGTGTTTATTTATGCAAATTTGTCTGCTGATCTGCTACATATAAGCATTCAACGTTTACTGTCTCGTATAGCCACTGTTGAAGGGTATAGTAATGCCCGGAAGCGCTCTGGATTTTTAAAGCAATGTACGTCTTGTAGAATGATTTTATTAAATGACCTTTTATCTATGATGCTGTGTCGTTGATTTTATAACTGAAGATTGTTACAATTTTACTCAAATAATTTAATAGTGTCGAACTCGATCATAACAACCTCGGTTGTAGCCACAACTTGGCTACTACGTCAAAATTTACAGCCCTCTCACGAACTCTGTAGATGTAATGTTATTTTGAATAGGTTATACCGTCCTAAAATTTCCGGTTATCTCGGATATTACGTCAAAAAAATTTGATGTGGTCACCACATGACTTTTCTTATATAACGCAATTAATTTACTATTTTTATAGTTAAAAAAATGTTATTCTTATAGTAGATACTTATATTCTTTCCAAGATATTGAATTTTCTTCAATTAGTCGTCATTTTCATTGATTTAGCCTCATTTTTATCCATTTGGCGAGAGTTTCGCTTATTTGGCAACATTAGAAAAGTCGCCAAGTTGGCGAAATTCCGCCAAATTCGTCGCTAAAATATCGCCAAGAGTTAGGACGGAGAAATATGTTATTCTTACTGCAGATAAATGACTACTGGCGTTCAAATACAAAAGTATTACTCAAAGTATATTTTCTCGTGAATGGAACGAGTTACATCCACGAGAATGTCACCACATTTATCGCATGATATTACATGTAAAAAGTGAGCATGTTTCATAATAGCTAATATTTTTTTTTTAATTTACGGGGCGTTTTGATAAATTTATTTCAAAAATGTGCAATATCTCAAGAACGGTTCATGCTAGCGTACTAAAGTTAATGTCAATCGTTTTCTAAGGAAAAATTCCATAAGAAATGTCTATTTGCGCAACTTTATTAAAGATTTTGATCTTTTGGTGATTTTTTCAAAATTTCACTCGAAAATTTAGGGGGAATCTGAACATTCGAATGTGTTTCAAAACAATGGGCTTCCAGTATTCACGGACTGTAATTTTTGTACCAAATTTCATTCGAATCGCTCCATTCGTTCGTGAGATAGCGTCTCCACAGACTCACTGACACACAGACACACACACACACACAGACATAATCTCAAAAATGTTCGATTCGTGATCAGGGATGCCTGAAACGTGCTCTCCCGTCGAAAACTCGAATTCGAATCTTCGACCGAGTCACAATACTTTCCTTATACATTATGTATATAAGGAAAGTAATAAGACATCATTTTGTATTCTAATATGGGGTCATTTTATATTTTCTGTAATATTTTCTCGGAATTTCTTCTTCTCTTAGTAAATGAAAAATCCCTCTTTTTTCGGCTCTTCTTTGTTGCAAAGGTATTTATTTACTCCCTCACCGCATTTTTGTTTGTAACACTGAATGAATGACCTGCAAAATATTGTAAATTATCTTCTTTTGACGAAGTCAGGAATGCGGACAGTGACCTCTAATCTCTTAAATATTTTACGAACAAGGGAAATGGAAAATTTCCGAATGTTGCTGAATTCGTCGATGTTGGTGTCGATCTGACATCGAATGAGTCACTCACAAGCAGAAACATAGCGGGAAAGGTTAAGTTATCTCTTGACACTGTAAACAAAGATGATGCTGCAGTAGAAGATTACGAAAATTATTGAGTTGGATCAGTACTGAGAACAAGGGATACCCCGCAAGTCATTTTTATAATAGAAAAATTGTAGAATTCAAAAGTACTTGCCAGTATTACGCGATGACATTAACACATTTTACATAAATTCAAAAGAAAACTACTCATTTTTACTTTCTTTATATTTATAATGTATAAGGAAAGTATTGTGACGGGGTCGAAAATTCAAATTCGATTTTTCGACGGGAGAGCACGTTTCAAGCATGCCTGATCACGAATCAAACATTTTCAGGCTCTGTCTGTGTGTGTGTGTGTGTGCGGGTGTGTGTGTGTGTCAATGAGTGTGTGGAGATGATATTTCACGAACGAATAGAGCAATTCGAATGAAATTTAGTATAGAAATCACAATCCGTGAAAACTGGAAGTCTATTGCTTTAAACGTAATCGAATGTTCAGAACCCCCCCTCCCCTAAATTTTCAAGAGAAATTTTGAAAAAATCATCAAAAAATCAAAACCTTTAATAAAGTTACACAAATAGACATTTCATGTAATTTTTCCTTAGAAAACGATTGACTTAAACTTTAAAACGCTAGCATGAACCGTTCTCGAGGTATTGCACATTTTTAAAATAAATTTATCAAAAAATCCCATAAATTAAAAAAAAATGTATTAACTTTTGAGAAACATGTTCACTTTTCATATGTAATATAATGCGATAAATTTGGTGACATCATTCTTCTGGATCTAGCTCCTTCCTTTCACGAGAAAAGATATTGTAAGTAATACTTTTGCATTTGAACGACAATAGTCATTTATCTGCTATAAGAATAACTTATTTCTCCATTTATAACGCTTGGAGAGATTTTGGCGACGAAATTGACTGAATATCGCCAATTCGGCGATTTTTTTTAAATGTTGCCAAATTAGCGAAAATCTCGCCAAATGAATAAAAATGACACTAAATCAATGAAGACGAATTGACCAAAATTCAATATCTTGGAAAGAATATAAGTATCGACTGTAAGAAAAACCTATTTTTTTACTGTAAAAGTAGTAAATTCATTGCATTATATAAGGAAAGTCATTTGTTCTCCACAACAGATTTTTTCTTATAAAATTTTATACTTATGAAAGATTTTATTATAATATTTTTACATTTGATTTCTTGTTTTGCCTTAGTCTGTGTTCTTTTTCCAAATCATAGAAGATGGTAAAACAAAAGTATTAAATGCACTCATAATTCAATTTACGAAATTTATAGTTTGTACCAAAATTAGTCATCCTTTATAGCATCACTCGATTATAACGTCAAAATTTGACGGTTAATTGAATATCGTTACAACCGAATGTGACTGTACATTCCAATATAATTTAATAAAAGAAAACATATATTTCTCTGTTTGTTCGTTTGTTGGCCACGCAGAGGAAAATTTAAGCAATACTCAGCTACGAAATTCGGCACAGAAAGAGTTTCAAGATATTTCGAAAAGTTCCAAGATACCTCAAAGCAATAATTTCTTAATTTGAATTAGGTTTTAGTTTTTTGCGAATGCAATTTGATAGATTTTCACACAAATCTTCTCTTTAGCAATCGAAAATAGTATCATAGAGTCTTTATCTTAACACTATTAGAAATATCAATTAATTTTTTTTCCAACGAGTTTTAAATTGAATTTCATCATAATTAAATGTTAGAAAGTCATTGATATATGCATATGTTTATTTATTTCATTTTTACTCTCTCGCATGGGATAATTGAAGATTCACACTATGCTAATTTTTTGCATGAATATGGAAGGATATCTTTGCATTCGAATAATTTTATTTAATAATTATATATCTGAATTTCTAACTTTTATGCGTATCTATGAGGATTGTGATTTTGAAATCAACCACGAGTGAAAAAATCTGATGTGGGCAACACATGACTTTCCTTATATAATGTAATGAATTTAATACTTTTACAGTAAAAAAATAGGTTTTTCTTATAGTAGGTACTAATATTCTTTCCAAGACATTGAATTTTCGACAATCAGTCGTCATTTTCATTGATTTAGAGTCATTTTAATCCATTTGGCGAGATTTTCGTTAATTTGGCAACATTTCAAAAAGTCGCCAAGTTGGCGACATTCCGCCAAATTCGTCGCCGAAATCTCGCCAAGCGTTATGCACTAAGAAATAAGTTATTCTTACAGCAGATAAATGACTAGTGGCGTTCAAATACAAAAGTATTACTCAGAGTATCTTTTTTCATGAATGGAACGAACTAGATCCACGAGAATGATGTCACCCAATTTATCGCATGGTATTACATATGAAAAGTGAACATGTTTATCAATAGGAAATATTTTTATTTTATTTTATACTAGCCGCCTTTGGCGACCAGCCTGTTTGCTACCCTTGAAAATTCTGACGGTGGCAAATTCTGATCGTTGCAAACTCGCTGGCGCGGCTTACCAGAAAGGTGTAGAAGACCCAGACCGTCCGACTCGTCCAGGGGACTAAGAGCACCTATTTGGATGGCCGGGTACCAGAAAGGAGTAAGGTAACTGTTTGGACGGCCAGGAAGTGCCACCCAATTTAGACCGGAACTCAGTGGGGAAGGCATCCACAGGGACCGTACATTCCTTCCCCTACCACCAACCTCTCGGAAGGACTTACGGTCCCACATGTTTAACGTGATCGTACTCCACTGGGCTACTGCGCCTTCGCGACAATCTCCATAACTTTCTTTTTATTCACCCAATTTAGACCGGGACCCAGTGGGGGAGGCATCCACAGGGACCGTACCATCCTTCCCCTATCAACAACCCCTCGGAACGTCTTACGGACCCACATGTTTAATGTGATCGTACACCGCCTGAACACGGAGGCAGTTTAGGCACTGGCGGGAATCGAACCCGGGCCTACCGAGTGCATTTCCCGTGCGCTAACTTCCCGCGTGCTAATTTAAATTTTATAATGACCATATGCTAAGCTCTAATTCCATCATCCTCATTCCATCGTTCCATCATTTAAAATATCCATAAATTAAAACGTTCCATCAATCATCAATATCGTTCCACAAATACATAAATATAATAATTTCAAATACATCACCACAATTCAATCCACCATAATGCAATCATTTAAATTATTTAAAATATCCATTTAAAATATCCATAAATTAAAATATCTATTTAAAATATCATATAAATATAATCATTTCACCCGTTGTATACAACACATATCTTAATTCATTTAAAACCGGAAGGGCGGTGGTCTCCATGGAGACGGGGAGAAAATTCAACGGGTGAAAACGCGGTTCGCCGAGAAATTGGAAATCCTTACGTCATTAAAATCGCGATCCTGTGAATATTTATAATTATTTCTTGACCAGAGTGGACTTGTAAGAATGCCAGATATTTGACCTTTCTAAAAATGTAAATTATTAGTCGAAATTCTGAGTACTTTTTACTATGCGAGAATTTAAAAACCAAAAATCGTTTTTTTGAGTCAAAAGTGACTTTTGCTTTAAAATCATAAAAAAATATTAGAATTTATCTCTGAGATTTGAAATTGATATATTTTTACTCGAAATTTTCTGCTCTTTCGATGGTGTGATTTGTTTTTTTCTACAATGTCTGGATCGAGGAGAAAAAGGGTCAAAAATGTCAAAAAACGGTCGAAATCGCATAAAACATTAAATAACAAAAAAAATAATTAAAATTTTAAAAATCGGTTTTCACGTGTCCCCTTCCCACCCTCCCGGGTCTCCGATTACCAAATTTCGTAGCTCTCCGACGCGCGGTCGCTGAACGTATAGTGTATAAGACAGACAGACAGACAGACGCACAGACAGACATTGCCTTTTATTATATAGAAGAACCGTGACGTCACCTCCACCTTGACGTCCCCACCCACCACCTTCCCTTCTGCGGGGGAGGAACGCCGGTTAAGAAGCGGCACGCCGAGCGGAACGCCGAGAAATTGAAATTCGGAAACTTTTAAAATCCCGATCCTGTGCGCAATACGGAATATTTCCTGACCAGATTGGACTTGTAAGAATGCCAGATGTTTGACCTTTCTAAAAATGTAAATTATTAGTCGAAATTATGAGTACTTTTTACTATGCGAGAATTTAAAAACCAAAAATCGTTTTTTTGAGCCAAAAGTGACTTTTGTTTTAAAATCTTTAAAAAATATTAGAAATCGAAATTCAGATTTGAAAAAGATATATTTTTACTCGCAATTGTCTGCTCTTTCCGATGGTGTGATTTGTTTTTTTCTACGACGTCTGGATCGTGGAGAAAAAAGGGCAAAAAGGGCAAAAAACGGTCGAAATCGCATAAAACATTAAATAAATAAAAAAAAAATTAAAATTTTAAAAATCGGTTTTCACGTGTCCCCTTCCCTCCCCCCCAGGTCTCCGATTGCCAAATTTCGTAGCTCTCCGACGCGCGGTCGCGAAACGTATAGTGTATAAGACAGACACACAGACACACACACAGACAGACATTGCCTTTTATTATTTACTAGCCGCCTTTGGCGACCAGCCTGTTCGCTACCCTTGAAAATTCTGACCGTGGCAAATTGTAACCGTGGCACACTCGCTGGCGCGACCTTACCAGAAGGTGTAAGGTAACTGTTTGGACGGCCAGGAAGTGCCACCCAATTTAGACCGGAACTCAGTGGGGGAGACATCCACAGGGACCGTACCCTCCTTCCCCTACCACCAACCTTTCGGAAGGACTTACGATCCCACATGTTTAACGTGATCGTACTCCGCGTGAACGCGGCTGCAGTTTTGGCAGTGGCGGGAATCGAACCCGGGCCTACCCAGTGAAATTCCCGCGCGCTAACCACTGGTGTACTTCGCCCTCCGCGACATTTTCCATAACTTTCTTTTTATTCACCGAATTTAGACCGGAACCCAGTGGGAGAGGCATCCACGGGGACCGTACCCTCCTTCCCCAACCACCAACCTCTCGAAAGGACTTACAGACACACATGTTTATTCCGCGTGATCGTACTCCGCGTGAACACGGCGGCAATTTTGGAAATCGAACCCGGGCCTACCGCGTGCAATTCCCGCGCGCTAACCACTGGGCTACTTCGCCCTCCGCGACAATCTCCATAACTTTCTTTTTATTCACCCAATTTAGGCCGTACCCTCCTTCCCCTACCACAAACCTCTCAGAAGGACTCACGAAGCCACATGTTTAACGTGATCGTACTCTGCGTGAACGTGGCGTAAGTTTTGGCAGTGGCGGGAATCGAACCCGGACCTACTGAGGGCAATTCCCGCGCGCTAACCACTGGGCTGCCGCGCCCTCCGCGACAATCTCCATAACTTTCTATATATTCATCCAATTTAGACGGGAACCCAGTTGGGGAGGGATCCACAGGGGCCGTATCCTCCTTCCCTTACCACCAACCTCTCGGAAGAACTTACGGACCCACATATTTAACGTGATCGTATTCCACGTAAACATGGCGCCAGTTTTGGCAGTGGCGGGTATCGAACCCGGGCCTACCGCTAACTTCCCGCGCGCTAATTTGCAATTTAAAATGACCATATGCTTAATTCCATCATCCTCATTCCATTGTTTCATTGTTCCATCATTTAAAATATCCATAAAATTAAAATATCCATTTAAAATATCCAAAAGTTAAAATATACATTTAAAAAATCCATATCGTCCCATCATTTAAAATATAAATATAATAATTTATATAGAGCAAAGGAGCTCTATTCAGAACCGTGACGTCACCTTCACCTTGACGTCCCCACCCACCACCTTCCCTCCTTCAGCGGGGGAGAAACGCAGCGGCACGCCGAGCGGAACGCCGAGAAATTGAAATTCGGAAACTTTTAAAATCCCGATCCTGAGGGCAATACGGAATATTTCCTGACCAGATTGGACTTGTAAGAATGCCAGATGTTTGACCTTTCTAAAAATGTAAATTATTAGTCGAAATTATGAGTACTTTTTACTATGCGAGAATTTAAAAACCAAAAATCGTTTTTTTGAGTCAAAAGTGACTTTTGCTTTAAAATCATAAAAAAATATTAGAATTTATCTCTGAGATTTGAAATTGATATATTTTTACTCGAAATTCTCTGCTCTTTCCGATGGTGTGATTTGTTTTGTTCTACAATGTCTGCATCGAGGAGAAAAAAGGGCAAAAATATCAAAAAACGGTCGAAATCGCATAAAACATTAAATAACAAAAAAAATAATTAAAATTTTAAAAATCGGTTTTTATGTGTCCCCTTCCCACCCTCTAGGGTCTCCGATTGCCAAATTCCGTAGCTCTCCGATGCGCGGTCGCTGAACGTTCAATAAAATATCCATTCGTTCAATTATTTAAAATATTCAATATCGTTCCACAAATACATAAATATAATAAGTTCAAATACATCACCACAATTCAATCCACCATAATGCAATCATTTAAATTATTTAAAATATCCATAAATTAAAATATCATATAAATATAATCATTTCACCCGTTGTATACAACACATATCTTAATTCATTTAAAACCGGAAGAGCGGTCTCCATGGAGACGGGGAGAAAATTCAACGGGTGAAAACGCGGTTCGCCGAGAAATTGGAAATCCTTAGGTCATTAAAATCGCGATCCTGTGAATATTTATAATTATTTCTTGACCAGATTGGACTTGTAAGAATGCCAGATGTTTGACCTTTCTAAAAATGTAAATTATTAGTCGAAATTCTGAGTACTTTTTACTATGCGAGAATTTAAAAACCAAAAATCGTTTTTTTGAGTCAAAAGTGACTTTTGCTTTAAAATCATAAAAAAATATTAGAATTTGTCCCTGGGATTTGAAATTGATATATTTTTACTCGAAATTCTCTGCTCTTTCCGATGGTGTGATTTGTTTTTTTCTACAATGTCTGGATCGTGGAGAAAAAAGAGCAAAAAGGTCAAAAAACGGTCGAAATCGCATAAAACATTAAATAACAAAAAAAATAATTAAAATTTTAAAAATCGGTTTTCACGTGTCCCCTTCCCACCCCCCAGGGTCTCCGATTGCCAAATTTCATAGCTCTCCGACGCGCGGTCGCGAAACGTATAGTGTATAAGACAGACAGACAGACGCACAGACACACAGACATTGCCTTTTATTATTTACTAGCCGCCTTTGGCGACCAGCCTGTTCGCTACCCTTGAAAATTCTGACCGTGGCAAACTCGTTGGCGCGACCTACCAGAAAGGTGTAAGGTAACTGCTTGGAAGGCCAGGAAGTGCCACACAATTTAGACCGGAACCCAATGGGGGAGGCATCCAAAGAGACCGTACCCTCCTTCCCCTACCACAAACCTCTCGGAAGGACTTGCAGTCCCACACGTTTAACGTGATCGTACTCCGCGTGAACACGGCTGCAGTTTTGGCAATGGCGGGAATCGAACCCGGGCCTACCGAGTGAAATTCCCGCGTGCTAACCACTGGGCTACCGTGCCATCCGCGACAATCTCCATAACTTTATTTTTATTCGGCAATTTTGGGAATCGAACCCGGGCCTACCAAGTGCAAATCCCGCGCACTAACCACTGGGGTACTTCACCCTCCGCGATATTCTTCATAACTTTCTTTTTATTCACCCAATTTAGACCGGAACCAAGTGGGAGAAGCATCCACAGGGACCGTACCCTTCTTCCCCTACCACCAACCTCTCGGAAGGACTTACAGACCCACATGTTTAACGTGATCGTACTCCGCGTAAACACGGCGCCAATTTTGGGAATCGAACCCGGGCCTACCGAGTGCAATTTCCGCGCGCTAACCATTGGGCTACTTTGCCCTACGCGACAATCTCCATAACTTTCTTTTTATTCATCCAATTTAGACCGTACCCTCCTTCCCCTACCACCAACTTCTCGGAAGGACTCACGGACCCACATGTTTAACGTGCTCGTACTCCGCGTAAACACGGCGGCAATTTTGGGAATCGAACCCGGGCCTGGTAACTGGTTGGACAGCCAGGATGTGCAACCCAATTTAGACCGGAACCCAGTGGGGGAGGCATCCACAGGGAACGTACCCTCCTTCCCCTACCACCAACCTCTCGGAAAAACATACGGACCCATATGTTTAACGTGATCGTACTCCATGTCAGTGGCGGAAATCGAACCCGGGCCTACCGCGTGCAATTCCCGCGCGCTAACCACTGGGCTACTTCGCCCTCCGCGACAATCTCCATAACTTTCTTTTTATTCACCCAATTTAGACCGTACCCTCCTTCCCCTACCACCAACCTCTCGGAAGGACTCACGAACCCACATGTTTAACGTGATCGTACTCTGCGTGAACGTGGCGTAAGTTTTGGCAGTGGCGGGAATCGAACCCGGGCCTACTGAGTGCAATTCCCGCGCGCTAACCACTGGGTTGCCGCGCCCTCCGCGACAATCTCCATAACTTTCTACATATTCACTCAATTTAGACGGGAACCCAGTGGGGGAGGCATCCACAGGGGCCGTATCCTCCTTCCCCTACCACCAACCTCTCGGAAGGACTTACGGACCCACATATTTAACGTGATCGTATTCCACGTAAACACGGCGGCAGTTTTGGCAGTGGCGGGAATCGAACCCGGGCCTACCGCTAACTTCCCGCGCGCTAATTTGCAATTTAAAATGACCATATGCTTAATTCCATCATCCTCATTCCATTGTTTCATTGTTCCATCATTTAAAATATCCATAAAATTAAAATATCCATTTAAAATATCCAAAAGTTAAAATATACATTTAAAAAATCCAGATCGTCCCATCATTTAAAATATAAATATAATAATTTATATAGAGCAAAGGCGCTCTATTCGGAACCGTGACGTCACCTCCACCTTGACGTCCCCACCCACCACCTTCCCTGCTTCAGCGGGGGAGAAATGAACGGAACGCCGAGAAATTTAAAATCATGGCGTCTTTAAAATTGCCATCCTGAAGGCAATTTTCATTATTTCTGGACCACATTAGACTTGTAAGAATGCCAGATATTTCAGCTTTCTAAAAATGTAAATTATTAGTCGAAATTATGAGTACTTTTCACGATGCGAGAATTTAAAAACAAAAAATTGATTTTTTGAGCCAAAAGTGAGTTTTGTTTTAAAATCTTTAAAAAATATTAGAAATCGAAATTCAGATTTGAAATTGATATATTTTTACTCGAAATTTTCTGCTCTTTCCGATGGTGTCATTTATTTTTTTCTACGATGTCTGGATCGTGGAGAAAAAAGGGCAAAAAGGGCAAAAAACGGTCGAAATCGCATAAAACATTAAATAAATAAAAAAATAATTAGAATTTTGAAAATCGGTTTTCACGTGTCCCCTTCCCTCCCCCCCGGGTCTCCGATTGCCAAATTTCGTAGCTCTCCGACGCGCGGTCGCGAAACGTATAGTGTATAAGACAGACAGACAGACACACACACACACACACACACAGACATTGCCTTTTATTATTTAAGAAGACTAGCCGCCTTTGGCGACCAGCCTGTTCGCTACCCTTGAAAATTCTGACCGTGGCAAACTCGTTGACGCGACCTACCAGAAAGGTGTAAGGTAACTGCTTGGAAGGCCAGCAAGTGCCACACAATTTAGACCGGAACCCAATGGGGGAGGCATCCAAAGAGAGCGTACCCTCCTTCCCCTACCACAAACCTCTCGGAAGGACGTGCAGTCCCACACGTTTAACGTGATCGTACTCCGCGTGAACACGGCTGCAGTTTTGGCAATGGCGGGAATCGAACCCGGGCCTACCGAGTGAAATTCCCGCGCGCTAACCACTGGGCTACCGTGCCATCCGCGACAATCTCCATAACTTTATTTTTATTCGGCAATTTTGGGAATCGAACCCGGGCCTACCAAGTGCAAATCCCGCGCACTAACCACTGGGGTACTTCACCCTCCGCGATATTCTTCATAACTTTCTTTTTATTCACCCAATTTAGACCGGAACCAAGTGGGAGAAGCATCCACAGGGACCGTACCCTTCTTCCCCTACCACCAACCTCTCGGAAGGACTTACAGACCCACATGTTTAACGTGATCGTACTCCGCGTAAACACGGCGGCAATTTTGGGAATCGAACCCGGGCCTACCGAGTGCAATTTCCGCGCGCTAACCATTGGGCTACTTTGCCCTACGCGACAATCTCCATAACTTTCTTTTTATTCATCCAATTTAGACCGTACCCTCCTTCCCCTACCACCAACTTCTCGGAAGGACTCACGGACCCACATGTTTAACGTGATCGTACTCCGCGTAAACACGGCGGCAATTTTGGGAATCAAACCCGGGCCTACTGAGTGCAATTCCCGCGCGCTAACCACTGGGCTTCTTCGCCCCCAGCGACTATCTCCATAACATTCTTTTTATTTATCCAATTTAGAACGGAACCCAGTGGGAGAGGCATCCACAGGGACCGTACCCTCCTTCCCCTACCACCAACCTCTCGGAAGGACTTCCGGACCCACATGTTTATCGTGATCGTACTCCGCGTGAACACGGCGGCAGTTTTGGAAGTGGCGGGAATCGAACCCGGGCCTACCGAGTGCAATTCCTGAGCGCTAACCACTGGGCTGCCTCGCCCTCCGCAACTTTCTTTATATTCACCCAATTTAGACGGGAACCCTGTGAGGGAGGCATCCACAGGGACCGTACCCTCCTTCCCCTACCACCAACCTCTCGGAAGGACTTCCGGACCCACATGTTTATCGTGATCGTACTCCGCGTGAACACGGCGGCAGTTTTGGAAGTGGCGGGAATCGAACCCGGGCCTACCGAGTGCAATTCCTGAGCGCTAACCACTGGGCTGCCTCGCCCTCCGCAACTTTCTTTATATTCACCCAATTTAGACGGGAACCCTGTGAGGGAGGCATCCACAGGGACCGTACCCTCCTTCCCCTACCACCAACCTCTCGGAAGGACTTCCGGACCCACATGTTTATCGTGATCGTACTCCGCGTGAACACGGCGGCAGTTTTGGAAGTGGCGGGAATCGAACCCGGGCCTACCGAGTGCAATTCCTGAGCGCTAACCACTGGGCTGCCTCGCCCTCCGCAACTTTCTTTATATTCACCCAATTTAGACGGGAACCCTGTGAAGGAGGCATCCACAGGGACCGTACCCTCCTTCCCCTACCACCAACCTCTCGGAAGGACTTACGGGCCCACATGTTTAACGTGATCGTATTCCGCGTGAACACTTCGGCAGTTTTGGCAGTGGCGGGAATCGTAGCCGGGCCTACCGCTAACTTCCCGCGCGCTAATTTACAATTTAAAATGACCATATGCTCTCTAAGCTCTTAATTCCATCATCCTCATTCCATTGTTCCATCATTTAAAATATCCATAAAATTTAAATATCCATCGTTACATCATTTAAAATATCCATAAAATTAAAATATCCATCGTTCCATCATTTAAAATATCCATAAAATTAAAATATCCATTTAAAAAATCCATATCGTTCCATCATTTAAAATATAAATATAATAATTTCTACAGTGCATATGTTAAGCTCTTATTTCATTTAAAATCGGAAGCGCGGGAAACGGAAAGTAAAAACTAATTCGGTTTCTTATTGTCCCACCCATCGCAATGCATATACAGAACCGTGACGTCACCTCCACCTTGACGTCCCCACCCACCACCTTCCCTGCTTCAGCGGGGGAGAAACGAAGCGTCACGCCGAGCGGAACGGCGAGAAATTTAAAATCATGACGTCTTTAAAATTGCGATCCTGAAGGCAATTTTCATTATTTCTGGACCAGATTAGACTTGTAAGAATGCCAGATATTTCAGCTTTCTAAAAATGTAAATTATTAGTCGAAATTATGAGTACTTTTTACTATGCGAGAATTTAAAAACCAAAAATCGTTTTTTTGAGCCAAAAGGGACTTTTGTTTTAAAATCTTTAAAAAATATTAGAAATCGAAATGGAGATTTGAAATTGATATATTTTTACTCGCAATTGTCTGCTCTTTCCGATGGTGTGAGTTGTTTTTTTCTACGACGTCTGGATCGTGGAGAAAAAAGGGCAAAAAGGGCAAAAAAAAGTCGAAATCGCATAAAACATTAAATAAATAAAAAAATAATTAGAATTTTGAAAATCGGTTTTCACGTGTCCCCTTCCCTCCCCCCCAGGTCTCCGATTACCAAATTTCGTAGCTCTCCGACGCGCGGTCGCGAAACGTATAGTGTATAAGACAGACACACACACACACACACACACACACAGACATTGCCTTTTATTATATAGAAGATGACTTTTTGATATTTTTTTTTAAATGTACAATATCTCGAGAACGGTTTGTGTTAGCGTTCTAAAATTTATGTCAATCGTTTTCTAATGAAAAATTACATAGGAAATATCTATTTGCGTAACTTTATTAGCGATTTTGATTTTTTGACGATTTTTTCAAAATTTCATTCGAAAATTTAGGGGGGTTCTGTACATTCGATTGCGTATAAAAACAATAGGCTTCCAGTGTTTACGGATTGTGATATTTGTACCAAATTTGGTTCAAATCGGTCCATTCGTTCGTCAGTTATCGTCTCCACAGACCCACTGACACACACACACACACACACAGACATCACTTCAAAAATGTTTGATTCGTGATCAGGGATGCTTAAAACGTGCTCTCCCGTCGAAAACTCGAATTCGAATTTTCGACCCCGTCACAATACTTCCCTTATACATTATGTATATAAGCAAAGTAAAAATGACTGGAAAACAAGTTCCCGATTTCTCGACATTGCAACTGGTAGTGTATCCACTGAGATAGGTTTTATCAAGACATGACACATATGCGACGGGAAGATGCATTCTCAGCAGCCGTGACATCCCAGCATGTTTTTTATTTGCTATAAACGGTCGCATAGGCAAAGCGTTGTTTGATTGTCTAGCAATCGCTGTGAGTTTTGGTGTAGTTTTAATCAGAGTTTTGTATCTTAAATTCCACGTAGACGCTATAGTTTCTAATATGTATGCATCAGAATTTATTAACAAAATGAATCCAATTATATGACCCTTGTGTGGTTACAAATGGCGTACAATAAACCAGTCATTTGAAATCGATAGTTTTACAACGACTTACAATACACTATCTTCACAAAGGATGGGTAAAAGTTTTAATATAGATGATTATTTATTTTCTTTGCAATATTTTAAGACATGAAACATCCCATACAACATCAATTTCATTTAAAATATACAAGAATAAAGTGATAATTTCATATCAACCAATCTATTTTATTGTCGATATTACATGAAAGAGACATAGAATATATGTGTATAATATGTGTATAATATCCCCCCCACCCCTCTCTCTCTCTCTGTGTGTGTCTCCCTCTCTCTCTCTCTCTGAGAAATATATTTTATTAGAGTTTAATTTTAAAATAAAAATTTATCTAAAAGACTAAAAATGATTTATCAGTAAATTTTAATATATGCACTAAAGAATTAAAAAAATACAATAAACAAAAGCAATTTCATTAAAACAAAATTGCAAAGAAGATTAAGAATTGTGCGTCAGATTTCTGTATTAATCCTTCCTTATTAACTTTTATTATTCAGACGTGTAATCATTATTTACATTTCTTTTTTCAACATTTACTCATGTTTATTTTTATTGACTGCATATATTTTCTCCTTTTCGACGAAACTTTCGTAAAACAATTGTCACAAGAATGTCAGATAAAAGTGAAATGGAAGAAAAAGATTCGATTTCCCATTTACCATACAGCTGTAATGTATTCGATTTTCTTCTTGTATTGTCTTACTGTCTGTTGGAAGATTTTGTATCCGGTCTTTCCGTTTGTCATATTGACTCTGATGCTAATATTTATTTATACTTCTTTTACACTAATGCCATGAATTGTTAAATATATACAGAGGGTGTTCATACGTTTTTGTAACGATTTTGAAAATCTATATAAATAAAAATGAAAATCTGTCTGTCTGTCTGTCTGTCTGTCTGTTTGTCACACCATCACGGGAGAACGGCTGAACCGAATTTGATGAAATTTTGTGGGTAGCCCAGAAATAGCCCCACTTAAAATTATATCTGTGTTTTGAGTTTCTACGACCAGTGGTTCTCGAGATATTAGTAAAAAACGAAATTTTCGTTTGTCTCATCATCACGGAAAAACGGCTGAACCGAATTTAATGAAATTTGGTGAATAGCCTTGAAATATCCCCCCATAAATTTTGTCCAAGTTTCGAGTTTCTAAGACCTGGGGTTGTCGAGATATTAATGAAAAACGGAACTTTTTCCTAGGAGTTCTACTCCCTAACTCCGTGGTTTATCCAAACGAAAAGCTTGAAAATCGTTTGAAAGTGAATTAAAATTTAATCTCTGAGTTTGATGGGAGATTTTTTGCGTTAATTAGTCACTTTCTGAAAAAATGAATTGTTTGAAACATGATTTAAAGGGGAAATCTATCTCCATGGTTCATGGTTTATTTAAAACAAGCTTTTGCGGAACAATGAGAAGTATAGAGAAATCAAAATCGTTATTTAATTTCGCAGTTTATGTTATAAGACATGACATATTTAACATGTTATAAGATTCTATCTTATATCATGTTACTCAGAAACGCAATTAAATTAAATCTGTCTGTTAATTTTAATAATTATTTTTTCGATTTGAATAATAAATAAATAGATATAAAAATATATTTTAGAAAAGAACGATTTGATTTTTCTTATAGCATTTTTGACTGGATAATATCAATTACGGTCTTCAGGTTTAAAAATTATTATTATTTATATTTTCGGGGATTATTGATTCAAGGATTATTGATATTTTCAAGTTATTATGCAATTATTTTATTATGACAAAAATTGTTTAAACCCATATATTGTATGTTGTGCGAATCTTCTACAAATACACGTGTATATCTTTTAATCTACGAGAATATAAGTAGTACAGGTATATTGACATATGTTTTGATATATATTGGCATATATTGGAATCAATTACGACCTTCTGGTATAAAGAGTACGGATATTATTGATGTTTTCAATTTATTACGTCATCTCTTTTATTTTGGCAAATATTTTTGAGACGCATATTGTAATACGGGTAATCTTCTACTAACACATTGGCATATTTTCTGATCTGCGACAATATAATTAGTACGGGGTTGCATATATTCATTCAATTCCTATTTTTTCTTCTGTAAATTTGCTTACAAAAGGGGGCAGGATGTTTTATTCTTCAGATCTGATCGTGAAGATAATTTTGCATAATGAGAACATATATTCTTAAACTTCTCTTTAGGAGCAATAAATTTAATATTTTAACAGAATTTGCACATGATTGCGAACTATAAGTTTCTTTAAATTATACACTCCGTACGAATAACGGGTGTGCTGTTAGTGGTTAATAAATTTTAACATTTTAGGAGGATATATCATGTTGCTCGGCATCGCAATTAAATTAAATGTGTTTGTTAATGTTTTTATTATTTTTTTTCGATTTAAATAATAAATAAATGGATAAATGGATATAAAAGTATATCTTATGAATGGACGGTTTGATTTTTCTTTTAATTATATTAATTGCTGACTGCGTACATCAATTTCATTTATTTTGGCAAAGAGTTTTCAAGCTTATATCGTATTTAGCTACTAAACTCATATATTGTGTTTAGCCAATAAATTCATATAGCCGATTGTTGAAACAGAAAAAGAGTAGAGCTGGTATATCTTCTAATACAATTGTAGTGTTTTCATTTAGTATATTAAAACGGGATAAGAATGTTTCATTCAGATCTGCAAATTCAAAGCTACGAATTTGGAGGGATATCGCTAATTTGACAACTTTTCTTAAACTTTGCCAAATTGACGGAAATGTCGCCAAATTGATATAAACGACACACAAACAGCTGCCATAAACCTTCGGGTTGGTCGTGTGGCTTGGGTCTTCTACATATCAATGAAATTTTTTTTTGTTTTGTTAGAAGAGAGTACTGAAATGATGTTTGGTTAGCATTTATCTGTCAGACCAACCATCCTACTTAGTAATACATTTAGCGAATTTTTAAAATGTCACCAAATTGATAAAAATGTTTTCAAATCTATAAAAATATCTTGAAATTGATAAAATTGCGCTACATAAATGATATTAATTGTTTCTTGTTAGGGTTTAGTATTGTGATGATATTTCGTCAATTTGTCGCAAAGTGGAACTGTCAGTTCTACAGTCCCACTTGGCGTTAAATTTGGCGATTTTTTAAAATGTCGCTAATTTGACGAAACTGTCGCCAAATGTTCCATAGAAATATAACTATTTAGACGATATTTTTTCTACCAATTTATTTGAAGCAAATGATATCATGTCGCTTAGCAACGGATTTAAATCCAATGTGTTTATGCGGCAGACGATTTTTATTAAATCCTTTCCGATTTGAATAATGAAGATATGTATATAAAATAAATTTCATTGCCATTTCATTTTGGACTGAATAATATCAATTATACTCTTCAGGTTTAAACATTATTATTATTGATATTTTCCGGAATTATTGATTCAGGGATTATTGATATTTTTAAGTTATTACACCATTGTTTTATTGCGGCAAAAATTGCTGACACACGCATATTGTACGTTGTACGAGTAATCTTCTAGGAATGCACGGGTATATCTTCTAACCTACGAGAATATAAGTAGTACAGGTATATTGGCATATATTTTGACATATATTGGCATATATATTGGAATCAAGTACAGTTTTCTGGTATGAAGATTAAGGGGATTAATTATATATTCAATTTATTACGTCGTCTGTTGTATTTTACCAAAAAACATTTGTGACTCATATTGCAAAACGGGTACTCTTCTACTAATAATCGGACATTATATGTAGTACGTGTATATCTTCCCATATAATTTTAGCACTTTAATTTTGACATATATTGGAATAAATGACTGTCTTCAGATTTAAAGATTACGGGTTTATTGGTATTTTTAATTTATACATGTAATCTACTAATACAGGTTATATTTTCTAATATTCGCGTATATAATTAGTACGGGTCCCATACAATTTTAACGCTTTTATGTTGCATATATTGATTCAATTCCATATTTTTTTTTATATTTGCTTACATAAGGGGTCCAAGATGTTTTATTCTTCAGAAATGTCCATGAAGATAATTGTATATAGCGAGAACAGAGATTCTTAAACTTCTTTTTAGGAGCATTATATTAAATATTTTAACAGAATATTTTGATTAAACATGTCATTTAGTATACTATAAGAATTTGGGCATGATTATGAATTTCAAGTTTCTTTATATTATATACTCCGTACGAAGAACGGGTATGCTGCTAGTATATATATATATAAACAAAGATAAGAATTTTATTTTCTAATATGTTCAATCTGATAGTACTTTTGTTGAAATATCATATTACATCCTGATTTCCAAGATAAAAGGGCTTTTCTTAAAATATCATGGCTGATTTCGTCTCACACCTCCACCACAATTTTCCAGAGTCCATTCAATGTTTTGGGATGCCGCTAATAAAAAGCTTGTTTCAAAAGTCCAAATGCACAGTAATCCATAGGAGACATGTCGGGGAACTTGTCTGGGATGCATTTAAATGGAATAGCTTTAATTCTGGTTTCATTTCTCATTTTTCAAAAAATATAGCAGTAGCTTTAGAGGTATGGCTGATAGCCTTGTCCTGATGGAACTTAACACAGTGAAGATTGTTTGGGTAAAGTGATGGGATGCCTTTTTTGAAAACAGGTGTTAAAACATATTTATGATAGTAATCCGAGTTAATTTTGACATTTTTTTCTACTTTCCTTATTTTAAATTTTCCGTTATAAGAGAATCCAGCATTAACCATAAAACCTTAAGCAAAACTCTCCTTGTTTTCTCTGAAACAACCTTTGTTGGGTATGCATTTTTTACCTTCTTTGTAAAAGTTTGTAATTAGTAAAAGTTTGATGAATTGCTTGCTGTTCCATATTTACTGTCCACCAAAGAACTGCATTGCTAGCTGCCATCTTTGATGCAAATATAGTTGTGTGACATCAATTATTATTTTTTTTATGTCAACTAATTGGATCACATTTAGATGTTGATCAACATTTATTGCTGTGCACAAAGGAGTTGTAGCAATTTGGTGCAAGTTTTCTTACCATTGAAATGTATTCGAGAAGGAAATGCTACATGTAATAGGATCTTTAAGTATTGGTGAATTTTATAAGACAAATTAGGATTTACAGGGCTTATTCTTTCAAATCTTCTTATCAGTCAAATGTAAAACGTTCCTGTTTTATTAATTATGTCACTTAATTTATGCGTAGAAATATTAAAACCATGCTTTTCACATCTTTTAAATTAATCGAATAAGAGTATTATAATTTAATAAGAGTATTTTCTTCGGAAAGCTCAAAAATATAGCCTTCGATCCATTGTTTATTTTCTATTTTGTATTATTTATAGAAAAGAATATTTTTTATGATGCAGGCGATAAGTAAGCCCTATTCTAACTTGATGCCAGTCAGGTTTTTTTTATGTATTTAAATTTAATTCATGAAGAAAGTCAAAATCGTTACAAATATGTATGAACACCCTCTGTATATATATATATATATATATATATATATATATATATATATATATATATATATATACTGCAAAATTAGATTTTTTATTTTGTTATTTGATAACAAAGTGCTTTTGATTTTACTTTAATTTATCTGTTCTATCGTACTTTGACATATTATGATTTTAATCAAATGTGTCCTAAACTGAATACCAGAGGGATTTCACATGAAAATAAAATTAAGACACTGTGTTTCGTTTGCGAGGCTAATGTAATGCATCCGTTTACTGTCTTCTCGAAGTCTATGTATATTTTGTATTTTCGTATGCCTCATTCACTTAATGTTGCTAATTTGTTTCTTACTTTCTTGATAGTAATATTGCAAATTGTTATATTCCTCATAAATATTGCAATTATTCCTTAGCTTTTGAAACGTGTTCTCTACAGTTCATTTTTTAAAATAAAGTATTTGCTGCATCGAAATGGGTTAGTTTATATTATTATTGCTTTTGTCTTACTACTTTCCCTGCCTACATCATATAATGTTCAGAAAAATTTTTGTGTCTGGATCGAAAATTCGATTTCGAATTTTCGCAGAAAGAGCAAATTTTAAGCCTTTCTAGACTCGTACCAAGCTTTTTGAGGTGTTGTCTGTGTATGGGCATATATATATATGCGAAAATTCGAAATCGAATATATATATATATATATATATATTCGATTTCGAATTTTCGCATATATATATATATATATATATATATATATATATATATGCGAAAATTCGAAATCGAATATATATATATATATATATATTCGATTTCGAATTTTCGCATATATATATATATATATATATATATATATATATATATACAGGATTAAAACTGGCCCTGAAATGTTTTATATATATATATATATATATATATATATATATATATATATATATATATATGTGTGTGTGTGTGTGTGTGTGTGTGTGGTGTGTGTTTTTGTATGTGTGGGGGCGATGGATGCTTCACGAAAGAATGAAGCGAATGAAAATAATTTGCTGCATTTATTACAATGAGTGAATACTGAAATCCAATTTATTTCAAATGCATTCGAATGTTCAGAAAACTATGTCCTCCATCTATCGAATGAATTTTTAGAAAAAATAATTAACGTCGGGGCCATCAATAATGGCAAATAAATAATTATTTTGACGTGTTAGTTCCTTAGAAAACGACTAATAGTTTCTGATATGTTCCTGAAAAACGAAAAATAGCATAAACCGTTTGACAAATATTGCACACATTTCGAATTAATTAAAAAAATAAAAAAATAAGCCATTTATGTTGTTGAACAAATAATGTTTATATACGTAAATTTTCATTGAAAATCGAATGTGACAAACATCGGAACTCCAACGCGAACCACTATCGAGGTACTTCATTATTTTCAACTAAATGTATCATGAAAAATTACGTAAAATTAAAGTAGAAGTTATCATCCAATATGTCCACTTCCCATATTCAATATTATACAACTAATCTATCAACTTGGTTCTCGTAGACCTAGCTCGTTTCATTCTCGAAAGACAACACTTTTGATAATAGTTTCACAGTTTGATTATAAGGAATTTGTAAATAGTCATTCATTTCAATTTAATTAAATTCTAAGTACGTTTTAATGAGTTTTTGATTAATAATTAAATTCCAAGTACGTTTTAATGAGTATTTGTCCAGTAAGTATAAATTCGTCATCCTGTTTGTACTAATAATTTGCCCTAAGTGCCCAATTTCAATCATTGGGGTGTCAATTTAATGTCAAAAACATTAAACTTTTACTCTGATAGAAATTAAATTCGTTACATTTTGTAAGAATAGTCATATGTTGAATACTTCATAATTTTCATTATGTGTTAATTTTTATTCTATTTTTCATTAGTTGACAGTTAAACTTTCAAAATTCACTTTTACTTATCTCCTATATAGTACGATCGCTTATTTCATCTTAATCAAAATTTTCCTGAAACAAACGTCATAGAAGTTTCATATGAAAATAAAAGTAAAAATCTGATGTGAGCAGCACATGACTTTCCCTGCAGACTTATATCCCCGTTATCTTTATCTTAATTAAATTTAATTCGCTTTTAATTCAATTTTCGTTCTCATTTGGTAACTGGACTTAATTTCAAAGGTGGCGTAGAGAAAATAAGAAAAACTAAAATATCTAAAGAACGGTTAGTTCTAATGTAATGGGGTTGGTCTTATTCTTTTCATCGTTAAAAATTACGTATAAAACAAGCATTTAATGGATATATTTTAGCATACGTAGTGTTTTAGTTTAGATTTTAGAGATTTTTGAGGGTCATTTTGCAAAAAAAGGCAGGTTATTTTTTTCCAAATCGTACCAAAATCTAATCAGCATCAGGGTGTTCCACAAGTGACTTATTTACCAAATTTTTTGAAATTCGGTCCGTTAGTTTTTCAGCTAGAGTGTATACAAGCTTTTGAGGGCCATTTCGCAAAAAAGGCGGGTTCTTTTATCTCGAATCGTATCCAAAACTAATCAGCACCAGATTGATCCACACGTGACTTACCTACCAAATTTTATGAAATTCGGTCAAGTGGATACAAAATCTGTGGATACAAATCAAGTGGATACAAAACAGACCCATAGACAGATACACACACAGACGTCACGTTAAAAATAGTTTTTTCGTATTCTAGAGGTCCCGAAACATGTAGATCCGTCGAAAACTCGAGTTGCGATTTTCAGCATGATTCCAATACTTTCTCTATGCATTACCATGTATTGCAGGAAAAGTAAAAAGTAAAGTGTTCTATTTTCTGTTTACCAAGCTGATGCAATGCATTTGATTTTACTGATTACTTGGATTCTCGAAGATTATGTATCTTCTATTTTCGTATGTCACATTGATTTGAAGTTGACTGTTTGTTTTTACTTTTTTGACCGTAGTTTTTCTAACTGTTACAATCCTCATATTGCAAGTTTTCCTTAGCTGTTGTAGCAAGTGCTCTATAGTTCATTATTTGAAATAAATTGTTTGCTACATCGAAGTAAGCAAGTTTTAAATATAATGCTTATGACTGGTTTATATTTGCTATTGAAGTTAGCTTCCGGCTGAATTTTAATTTCAATGGAAGTGTTGCAGATAATAAACTCTAGCGTTGCATTTTTATTGATAGAAATGATTTTGCCATATTATATTCTTTATTTAAAATTATTTTTGAAGTAGCTATTTCTGCTATAAGTAGAGCTTAAATTATGGCATATTAATTTAGCATTACATTTCGGAGAAGGTAGGAGGGCTTATTAAAAATGTCCACTTCCGGTTATTTTTTTCTTTTCCGGTTCAAAGAGTTTTATTTTCTTTAAAACAACTCTTTCTCAATAGTGGCTATTGATAAAGCTCAAATGGTAAATGATATGGGCTTTGTATCAAATTATTCTGGAGAAGATATGGTAGCAAACTAAGGATTTACATTTTTGGTTCCTGTTCCACTTCTGGTCTAAAATTTTTCCTTGAAACACCTATTTCTCAGAATTGGCTATAGATGAAGTTTAGAAGATGACTGATATGAATTCAGTATAAAAATTTCAGAAGGGGTAGAGCGATCACTAAATATATCTACTTCTGTCTGCCTTCACTTCAGGTTCAAAAATTTTTTTTAAATATACGACAATTTCTCAGGATTAGCTATAGATAGAGATTAGATGACAACTGATATGGATTCAGCATTGAATTCTGGAGCGGAAAAAGGGTTACTAAGGATGCTCATTTTCGTTTCCAGATATGAAACATCCGGTTTTTTCGAATATTCGTATTACATTATTAAACAAAAGGGAATAAAAATTCTTAGTAAAAATAACCCATGGCAGAAAATGACAGAATGGTTATGTTGCAAAACCTACCAAATTTACCCAAATGCGGGATCACTTAACGAAACACCTAAACAAAAAAATAAACAATACATTGATTATTAATTACATAATGTTATCTTTAAAATTAATATTTATTTTACACTGAATTATGATTATGTGAGACCAGAAGTAGATCTCACATTTGATGAGACAGTTTTATGTGTAAATTTATTGTGGCTAAAATGGCGAACAGTACGTGTAGTCTGGCTGGCAGCGTGTTTTATCACCCCGTGAACCTAAAGATCAGAAGACCATACATTTAGGGGGCCATGACAGAGGGGCTGAGCTGGGCCTTACGAGATGTGGAATGGTTCCATTGGTTAAAGGAGTAACCAATAAAAAAAGAAGACTGTTACGTCAAGCTCAATGCGGCAAATGGAAGAAATGGGGGAGTTACCCCCCCCCCCTCCAACGAGGGAACCACAGTCTGTGACCCGAGAATCGAGCAGACAATTATGAAGATTTGACTTAAGAAGGATGTGAGCAGATTTGTGCAACTTGTGCACATGTAGCTTGTACAGCATGACTTAAAGATGTGTGCAAATGTCCCAAAAATACTGGCTAGATCTATATAAGGTGGAGTGCAATCAGATGTACGAGAAGGAGCCACATACCAAAGAGTTATGGCGGTGCAAATAACTGATGCAAGCATTTGATATATGATCAAAGCCCAAGACAGATTTGAAGGTATGTGCTCATTAACAATCACAGGTCATAGACACATGATAGTAATTTTAATAGTACTGGTCACATATGTCCCCTCAGCAGCAATTATTAATGAGAATAATTGTTGTTAAGCATATAACTAATAATATGAATAATTGGTGTAATTAAATAATTTAGATTTGATGTTGTTAATAAATGTTTTATTGTTTAAGTTCAAATGGTATGATCCATTTAGCATTTTATTAATTAATAATTCCTTTACAGGACTCACACACGAAAGTTAAATAATTGGAGGGTTTTATATAGCGGCACAACTAGCAATGTACGATTAAATAATAAATCCACTATGTATGAATTAACGACCATGTCAATCTTAATGAATTTAATATTAAAACAATAATTCCTTTACAAGACTTAATTTCTTTTTAGGTTGCCATATTGAGCTTGACGTAACAATCTTCTTTTTTTATTGGTTACTCCTTTAACCAATGGAACCATTCCACATCTCGTAAGGCCCAGCTCAGCCCCTCTGTCATGGCCCCCTAAATTTATGGTCTTCTGACCTTTAGGTTCACGGGGTGATAAAACACGCTGCCAGCCAGACTACACTTACTGTTCGTACTGTCTCATCAAATGTGAGATCTACTTCTGGCCTCACAGATTACATATATAATTACAAAAACACTTTCTAATTAATTATTTCAAGAAGTGACCCAGGATGCTCTGAGACTGAGCTTTGATCGAAACAGTTCGAGGAAATAAAGTAGACCGGTTGCAAATAATGTTAGCACATACCTTTGGTACAGTTGCACTGCCTCATTGATTCACTAACATGTCGCAGGGACCTGGCACAAGTCGTAAGTTGAGATATCAGCTACATTTTTATTATCACCAACAATTTTATATTGCTGTTACTGATTCTGTAGCGCCCATATTCAAGAAAATCTCGTCACCACCTTCATCTCTTATGGCTTTCTTTTTTTCTTGATATCAGTTTCACTCTTCTTTTTATGGCAATTGCATCTCTTCCATGCTCCGGGGAACACGCCTTTCCCGACTTTCATTAGCCTATGATTTTTCACGACACTCATTGACCTAACATTTGTGTGATGTTGGGGTGCATCTTGATTTGCTCCTATGTAGCTAGTGGAGCGTGTGCTAGTCTTGCGCGGAAACATCGTTTACGCCAAAGTCACCATCGCGATTTTTGATGTCATGAATTTATGGGTCGTAAACTTCTTCAGTAAAACTGTCAAACTTGGTGACATCCGTTTGAGTACTTTTGATTTAAAATTACTTAGATGTGCTAAATGGTCTCACAGTGCCATCGAAAATGAAGTGCACACACCACTTGTTACCATATGAAGTATCTCATATAAATTTATCGTTTTTAAATACTATTATCAGTTTTGACACAGCTTCAACCTTAGTCGGTATACGGTATCAACTTTAGTATACGATTTACAGTCGGAAATTTGCTAGGGGTTTCCAGTTATGGAGATATATATCCTGTTTTACCGAAAATTTGTATGACTGTAAGTAATAAGTATGCAAAATCAAATAAAAATGCTTAACAGTCTCTTTAGAAATCGATCCCTCCCCGAGAATCGATGATTTGCTTAGTATTTTCAAACCCTCAATCAGTCAACCAGTAGCTTTAAAGGCTGAATTTACTCACTTAAAATATTGACCCTGGACCGTACCTAACGGAACAGGGTTTTTTTTTCTCTTCCGGAAACTACAAAATGGAGGGGTGAGGAGTAAATCAGAATCTTCCTGAAGCCCCTCCGGGGACAAAAAGGACGAAACTGTTCCTATACTGTTCCAGATTCTGTTTCACTATTGTTTCACTATAGTTCCAGGAATTATTATTATCGTTTTCCATAAAAATAACACTATAAATATTTTAAAATTAGAATAATTGTATTTCTTGTCATGACACTTACTAAAGATTCTATCTAGTTCCAGTTTTTGCCGTCATGCATCTACACATGAAGTTTGATAGCGTAATGAGAGTTCTTTTTTAAGCTATAGTGTCCACACTTCATTCACACACACACACAGACACAAATGGGCATTTCTGTTCTTAAAAGATATCTTATCTGTTAAAATCTCCAATCTCAAAATTTTCGGGTAAAAATTACTTATTCTAAACACAAAAGTAAATAAATACAATAATGTAAACAATATAAATTTAGCTGTACATATTATATTACGTCTGAGCTTATCTTTCATACCTTGCTTAAATAATATAATTCCATAATTTTAAATATGCTTCTTGTTGTAAAGCCTTTTCTAGTATCGAATAAAAATTATCGTGATATATTTTTCGAACATTGCATTCACAAAATAAAATAAAAACAGTTTTAAATCAATAAAAATACCCCCCCCCCCCCTTACGTAAAAAATTTTTCAGAACGAAATCTCAGATGAATAATATAGTATCTTATTGCCAGAGAAAAATAGAAAAAGTTCAGATCGAAGTATAAGTTTCTCTAAGTCCCTAGACAGATTAGAGTACCAACTTCTTTCGTAGTTGCGATATACTGTTGGAAATCAATAACAAAAACTACGAATATACTATTTTCTGCAGTTATTTTGAAACGATTATATACTAAGATTCAAAAGGCACTTTAAAGTTATGAAAATTCACCCAGGATGAATTATAAAAATTATCCATGTAAGAGAAATCAGATAAATTATTCTGACCTAAGAAATATGGGATATTGTAGTTTATTTATTATAAAGAAATGCCTATTTGCTTAAGTTTATTAGTGGTTTTGATTTTTTGACGATTTTCTCAAAATTTCATTCGAAAATTTAGGGGAGTTCTTTTCATTCTTTTCATTCGCATAAAAACAATAGGCTTCCTGTGTTTACGGATTGCGATTTTTGTACCAAGTTTCGTTCGAATCGGTCCATTCGTTCGTCAGTTACCGTCTCCACAGACTCACTGACACACACACACACACACACACACACAAACACATACTTTCACACACACACACAGACATCATTTCAAAAATGTTTGATTCCTGATCAGTGATGCTTGAAACGTGCTCTCCCGTCGAAATTTCGAATTCGAATTTTCGACCCCGTCACAATACTTTCCTTATACATTATTGTATATAAGGAAAGTAAAAAGACAATGCTATAAAATCGTCTGCTTTTCTATGTAAAATCAATAAATATTTCATCCATATCACTTTTATTCCAGACTTCAGAGTTAAATACTTTTGCGTTAAAAATTCAGCAATTCCTATACAACTCATTCTACATTTTTTGGTATTTACATCCTCCATAAGTAGGCTTCGTTATAGAAATAATCAAAGTTGGATGATAATTTAAACTCAACTATATTAACTTATATTTTAAACTCAACTAACTCATCTTACAGCTTGATTTGTTTACATTCTGCATACGTTAAAATTAGGCTTCGTTCCAGAAATAATCAAAGTTTAGTGATCATTTAAAATACAAAATATTGTAATTGCGTTGGCACGGAATTTAGATACAAAGAAAATATGCAAAATAAAGCAGTTTTAGGATGGATGCAACACTAAATATAAAAAAAATCTTATGTGGGCAACACCTGACTTTCCTTATAGAATGCAATGAATTTACTACTTTCACAGTTAAAAAATGTTATTCTTATAGTAGATACTTATATTCTTTCCAAGATATTGAATTTTCTTCAATTAGTCGTCATTTCCATTGATTTAGAGTCATTTTTATCAATTTGGCGAGATTTTTGTTAATTTGGACATTCCGCCAAATTCGTCGCCAAAATCTCGCCAAGCGTTATGGACGAAGAAATAAGTTATTCTTAGAGCAGGTAAATGACTATTGGCGTTCAAATACAAAAGTATAACTCATAGTATCTTTTTTCATGAATGGAACGAGCTAGATCCACGAGAATGATGTCACCCAATTTATCGCATGGTATTACATATGAAAAGTGAACATGTTTCTCAATAGGATTTTTTTTTTATTTTATATAACTTTTTGATAATTTTTTTGAGAAACGTGCAATATCTCGAGAAGGGTTCATGTTAGCGTTCTAAAATTTATGTCAATCATTTTCTAATGAAAAATTACATAATAAATGTCTATTTCCGTAACTTTATTAGTGGTTTTGATTTTTTGACAATTTTTTTCAAAATTTCACACGAAAATTTAGGAGGGTTCTGAACATTCGATTACGTATAAAAACAATAGGCTTCCAGTGTTTGCAGATTGTGATTTTTGTACCAAATTTCGTTCGAATCGGTCCATTCGTTCGTCAGTTATCGTCTCCACAGACTTACTGACACATACAGACATCACTTCAAAAATGTTTGATTCGTGATCAGGGATGCTTGAAACGTGTTCTCCAGTCGAAAACTCGAATTCGAATTTTCGACCCCGTCACAATACTTCCCTTATACATTATGTATATAAAGAAAGTAAAAATATATATGAAAGGGTAGACGTAAATTTTTTCCTGACACCAATGCAAATGTTACTGATGAGTTGTGAAATTTTACGAGATGCCTACCAATGAAAGTACTTCAACATTTTATTATCGTATTTTTATTTATAAATTAAAATCCATTTAAAGATATAAACTTCCATCATTATGAATGTTACTATTTTACTGTATAAAACGCACAATTACCGAAAATGTATTATGCACTGTCTTTGATGTGCCTCGTCCAACTTTCATGACTGCAGCTGAACACTTTAATTAATAAGGCTGGCAATTAGGCCCAAAAAATTCAGAGATGCGGTCTGTACAGTCCCCGATCTGAGACTAGTTTCCATACAATTCTATCGCGCATCTTAACTACATTAACTAATGCACAATCTGGACAGATTGCTAAGAGTAAAGCAGAACAGATGTTGTCAACGGATCATATCTAAAAGCCAGTCTGAGCCCATACTGACCTTTCGTGCATCTCCCCACCTTAGACACTTCCCATTTAGTTAGATTGCTAAGAGCAAGACAGGAATAGATACGGCATGTCAGATTCGTATCCAGATACGAGTCTCCTCACACCTTCCGTGTATCAGTTCAACCTTATCTCCGTACAATTTAAATAGATGGAAAACAGCCAGGCAGTTGATCCTAAGGATTCCTCTATGCATCGCACCATATGTCACAGCTCATGATACAGATTTGAGAACCCGCCATTACCCCATTATTTTATCATGTTCATAGAAGATGCAGAAATCTCTGAAGGATCTATGAACATGCCCTGGGAAAGATACCGGTGGAATATCTTTCTTCAACCTCAGAATAAGTTATCCTTAAGTGCCTATGGATATAGGAACCTTGTGATATCCAATTCGTTAAGTTCCTGTATAATAGAAATTATTTCAAATTATTTCAATAGAGTTATTTCAAATAATATCAATGCACAGTGACGTCTACGTTGAACGCTCAGAAGAATACTCGAACCCAATATAAAAAAAATCTGATCTGGGCAACACATGACTTTCCTTATATAACGTAATGAATTTACCACTTTTACAGTAAAATAAATAGGTTTTCTTATAGCAGATACTAATATTCTTTCCAAGATATTGAATTTTCGACAATTAGTCGTCATTTCATTGATTTAGCGTCATTTTTATCCATTTGGCGAGATTTTCGTTAATTTGTCAACATTTCAAAAAGTCGCCAAGTTGGCGACATTCCGCCAAAATTCGTCGCCAAAATCTCGCCAAGCATAATGGACAAAGAAATAAGTTATTCTTACAGAAGATAAATGAATATTGGCGTTCAAATACAAAAGTATTACTCAAAGTATCTTTTTTCATGAATGGAACGAGCTAGATCCACAAGAATGATGTCATCCAATATATCGCATGGTATTACTGAAAAGTGAACATGTCTCTCAAGAGGAAATATTTTTTTTTTTTTTATATGACTTTCTGATAATTTTTTTAAAAAATGTACAATATCTCGAGAACGGTTTATGTTAGCGTTCTAAAATTTATGTCAATCGTTTTCTAATGAAAAATTACATAAGAAATGTCTATACGTGTAACTTTATTAGTAGTTTTGATTTTTTGACTATTTTTTCCAAATTTCGTTTGAAAATTAAGGGGTGTTCTTAACATTCGATTGTGTAAAAAAACAATAGGCTTCCAGTGTTTACGGATTGTGATTTTTGTACCAAATTTGGATCGAATCGGTCCATTCGTTTGTCAGTTATCGTCTTCGCAGACTCTCACACACACACACACATACTTTCACACACACACACACACACACACACACACACAGACATCACTTCAAAAATGTTTGATTCGTGATCAGGGATGCTTGAAACGTGCTCTCCCGTCGAAAACTCGATTTCGAATTTTCGACCCCGTCACAATACTTTCCTTATACATTATGTATATAAGGAAAGTAATAGGATTTTCTTATAGTAGATATTAATATTCTTTCCAAGATATTGAATTTTCGACAATTAGTCGTCATTTTCATTGATTTAGCATCATTTTTATCCATTTGGCGAGATTTTCATTAATTTGGCAACATTTCAAAAAAGTCGCCAAGTTGGCGACATTCCGCCAAATTCGTCGCCAAGATTTATGCACTAAGAAAAAAAGTTATTCTTACAGCAGATAAATGACTATTGGCGTTCTAATACAAAAGTATTATTCAAAGTATATTTTTTCATGAATGGAACGAGCTAGATCCACGAGAATGATGTCACTCAATTTATCGCATGGTATTACATATGGAAAGTGAACATGTTTCTCAATAGGAATTTTTTCTTTTTTATGTGACTTTTTCATAATTTTTTTGAAAAATGTACAATATCTCGAGAACGGTTCATGTTAGCATTCTAAAATTTATGCCAATCGTTTTCTAATGAAAAATTACATAAGAAATGTCTATTTATGTAACTTTATAAGCGGTTTTGATTTTTTAACGATTTTTTCAAAATTTCATTCGAAAATTTAGGGGGGTTCTGAACATTCGATCACGTATAAAAACAATAGGCTTCCAGTGTTTACGGATTGTGATTTTTGTACCAAATTTGGTTTGAATCGGTCCATTCGTTCGTCAGTTATCGTCTCCACAGTCTCACTGACACACACACACACACACACACATACTTTCACACACACACACATACACACACACAGACATCACTTCAAAAATGATTGATTCGTGATCAGGGATGCTTGAAACGTGCTCTCCCGTCGAAAACTCGAATTCGAATTTTCGACCCCGTCACAATACTTTCCTCATACATTATGTATATAAGGAAAGTAATATGTCTCTTTAAATATATAACATATTGTCTCTACTAATTAATATTTCTGGAAGATAAACTTTTTAAATTTTTTGATTTCATAAGACATTTTTAGTGTAAAAAAAAAAGAAAATATTTGATTACATTTTGTTCTTGACTGGATTTTTTATAATTAAAACACAATCATAAAACTGCAGATAAAACACCATAATTTATAATAGAAACGGGAATATTATTTGAAGCCCCCCAAAAGTTCCCTACCAACAGCTGAATAAGAGTCAGCTGAATAAGAGTCTCGAAATCTATAAAATTTCATGAAATTTGTACAAAGAGTACCATTTTTGTCAAATCATTAGCAAAGAGCTGTAAAACAGAGACAATGATCTAATCAAAAATTGACATGCTATACAAATTTAGCTCTTGTCTAAAATTATTCTATTAATATAAATTGTTATTCCATTGAATTCATTACATTACAGATAGAAATGTAAAAAACACGGAAATTTTGATAAGCAAGAATAAATCCTGGAATTTTGAAGATTAAACCGAGAATTTTGGGACCATTGAAAACTTTAATGGGAATAAACTTGTTTACGAGTTTCTTACATTTTCTGGCTGATCCGGAACCTTACTCAGTTTAAACTATAATGATGGATCGCCATTTAGACAGATTTACTAAATATTTGTATTAATTTAAATTTAAATTCTATTAAAATAACAACTTTAAAAATATGAATTTATAAAAATGTTGTTCGTCACGAAATTATTGCATTTTTATAGGGACCAATATAGATTTCTTAATATCGTTCAATATTAAATGAATATGAATGAATAAATCACATTGTAATAGGTATTTCATCGTTGGGAGTGTTTTCACTTTTAAAAATTGACAAATTGAATAAACATTTTTGTGGAATTAATTTGAAGTTTGACTTATATATAATAAGAAAATCATGCAATTTAAATATTATTCTTGAATCTAACAAATATCTCTAAATTTTCCTAGCTTCAGATATTTATAATTGCAAATGTAAAAAAATTAATTTCTATTTTGGGTCATCATTCTTTGACACTGAAATGTGCAATGACTGAAAATTTCCAGCTTTAGCGAAACTCACTTCCCAAAAATCCCGCTTGCAACACTAATTGCAGTTTATCAATCCCAATAATGAAGTGATTTCACAACATATATTGGTGACATATTCATTTTGTGACATTAAAGTTGAGTATAAGCATTTCGAGAAGATATTGTTAGTTTGCAAGTTTGTACATGGAGTCAGAAATTAATATATACGATCGCTTTCATTTCAGAGATGCAACTCATAAAAACGAACTCGAATAATATAGATCAAAAACTATTTAGAAGCATTCCATACAGTTCCCTGGGTTCCATACAGTCCCCCTTTACACGGGTTTTTAACTGATATTTGGGAGAAACGAGTATATAAAACTGGTATATTTATTATTTTAATAAAATAAAATTTTATATTGTAGAGTTCATTGTACCATGGAGGAAACGTTTATACTATCGGCATAATTTTGCCGAAAATATAAAGAACAAGAAAGATCAATCATGCTTAAAGCATTGATTATGAAACACTTTCCAACTTCAATGCAATTTTATTTAAAAAAGTCGAAAATGCAATACATTCCTCGGTAATATTTTAAAACTTATCACAATACTACATTGATTTATTATATTTGGAAACTTAAACCTTCGTTGAAAAAAATGAACTTCATTCAAATGACGGCATTGAAATATAAATTGAGTGGTTTAAATATCTCTAAAATGCAATACATTCCACGGTAATATTTTTAAATCTATCATAATACTACGATAATTTATTATATTTGAAAACTTCATCGAAAACAACTGAAATTAATTCAAATGACGTCATAGAAAAAATAACACGCCTGGATCTCTCTATAAAAGCAGGATTTCATTCATAACTTTCTCCATTTCATTCATCACAACACTATAATAATTTACTTTATTTAAAAATTAAGACCATGGAGCTACAATTCATAAACTTTATGCTTAAAACTTCATCGACAAAAATCGTCCTTCTGTTTATAAAATCAATTAATATTTCATTCATATCAGCCATGCAGACTCCATGGACTGAATTATTTTGTGTTAAAAAAATACAGTAATTCTAATACAACTCATTCTACATATTTTGCTGTTTACATTTTACATAGGTGAAAAATAGGCTTAGTTGTAGAAATAATCAAATTTGAATGAGAATTTAAACTCAAATATATTGTCATTGTGTTGTTTTAGTATGTAGATGCACAGAATTTAAGCAGAAATAAAGTAGTTTTAGGATGGATACAACACTCAATATGAATTAAAAAGAACTTTAAAAAATCACGAATTTGAAACAAGATGGATGCCATTTATCATTTTGAAGTGGGTCATGTGATCGTTTCATATCATGGTCACGTGATCGTTTCATATAAGATGTGTAATTATTATTTTAATTTTTATTTAAAAAACTACTGAATATATTTAGCTGAATTTTTTTTTATATATTTTATGGAACAATTTGACTATTACCTAAAATTTTCGAAGCAATTTGTGAATTTTAAATCCGCTTAAAAAATGTTAGAAAAATTAGGTCCCATAGGGCTCAATGTATTTCATTTTTTCAACCCGGGTTCAATCCAAAACTAATTGTGTGATATTATTCATTTATATTCCCATAGGTCCTACAGACCGTCTGAACAACATACTAAAATTTCATTTTGATTAAGTCATTTTTACGGCAGTTATCGTGCTAACGGACAGACAGACAGACAGACAGACAGACAGACAGAATGAACAAAGTCATAAACACTTTTCAACTTTGTTGTAAAGTGTTAAAAATACATCAGGCTTAAATTATGACAGTGAATTTTGAGGAAAGAACACAAAATTTGCAATAAATTGACATTGATCATAAAACCAAGTATTTTTTTAAGACTAAACAGGTATGGCCGTGCATATGACAGAGATGTTGGATGTTTCTAAACTATTTTATCATTTCTTCAAACGCAGATTCATATGCATAACGTGTTCAAGAAAATTAAGCTTATAGATGTAACGGTTTGATGATAATCAGGCAGATCATTTATACGTTTATAGTGTATTTTTTATATTGTTTTAAAATTGTTCCGAGTTAAACAGGGGCTATAGATTGTTCTGATTTAAACAGGGGCTATATATTGTTCTGATTTACCAGGTTTTCGACTTCTATTCTAGAATTGTATTTAGATTTTTGTTTAAATTGAAACGTGGCGATGTACTGTTTACATCGGTTGGTGGTTGGGCCCACAATGAAAAAACTTATGCACTGAATAAATAAAAAAATATATAAATAAAAAGAAAGTTATGGAGATTGTTGCGATGCATTTATGCATCGGGTGGTGATGGGAACAATCCTTAAAAAAAAAGAAAACTTTTTTCACTGAGCAACATCGTTGGTAGGTCGGACGGTCTGGGTCTTAACAACAACAACAACAACTGAGCAACATCGTTAAACCAGCATCGTTATTTCTTAAACACTAATTTCACATTCAACGTCCTCAGTCTCAAAAATACTTTCATGTCATTTGCGATGCAATACTAAAAATGAAGACAAACGGATACAATTTCATTTATGTAAAACAAAAAATCTGATGTGGGCAACACATGACTTTCCTTATATAATGTAATGAATTCACTACTTTTACAGTAAAAAAATAAGTTTTTCTTATAGTAGATACTAGTAGTCTTTCCAAGATATTGAATTTTCGACAAATAGTGATCATTTTCATTGCTTTAGCGTCATTTTTATACATTTAGCAAGATTTTCTTTAATTTGGCAACAATTCAAAAAATCTCCAAGTTGACGACATTCCGCCAAATTCGTCGCTAAAATCTCGCCAAGCATCATGGAAGAAGAAATAAGTTATTCTTACAGCAGATAAATGACTATTGGCGTTCAAGTACAGAAGTATTACTCAAAGTATTTTTTTTCATGAATGGAACGAGCTAGATCCACGAGAATAATGTCACCCAATTTATCGCATGATATTACATATGAAAAATGAACATGTTTCTCAATAGGAAATGTTTTTTTTTTATTTTATATGGCTTTTTGATAATTTTTTTGAAAAATGTTCAATATCTCGAGAACGGTTCATGTTAGCGTTCTAAAATTTATGTCAATCGTTTTCTAATGAAAAATTACATAAGAAATGTTTATTTGCGTAACTTTATTAGTGGTTTTGATTTTTTGACGATTTTGTTAAAATATCATTCGAAAATTAAGGGGGGTTCTGAACATTCGATTGCGTATAAAAACAACAAGCTTCCAGTGTTTACAGATTGTGATTTTTGTACCAAATTTGGTTCAAATCGTTTCATTCGTTCGTCAGTTATCGTCTCCACAGTCTCACTGACACACACACACACACACACACACACACACACACACACAGACATCACTTCAAACATGTTTGATTCGTGATCAATGTTTGAAACGTGCTCTCCCGTCGAAAACTCGAATTCGAATTTTCGACCCCGTCACAATACTTTCCTTATACATTATGTATATAAGGAAAGTAATAAAGTAAAACATAGCATACACTCGTTCCAAGGATAAATTGGATCTTTAAACCTGAAGACGATATAAACACAAATATTATAACTTTAGGTGTATTTATATACAGGATATCAACGAAATTTATGGATCTGTTCTATTAAGCAAAACGTTTTATGCTTACCGTATTTTAACGTAGAATTACGTCTAACTCCACGGATAGCATGGAGTAACTATGATAAAAATCTGATGTGGGCAACACATGACTTCCTTTATATAATGCAATGAATGTACTACTTTTACAGTAAAAAAATTGGTTTTCTTATAATAGATACTTATTATATTTTCATTCATTACTTATCTTTTTTCCATCCTTCATTTTCATTGATTTAGCGTCATTTTTATACATTTGGCGAGACTTTCGTTGATTTGGCAACATTTAAAAAAGTCGCCAAGTTGGCGACATTCCGCCAAATTCATCGCCAAAATCTCCCCAACCGTTATGTATGAAGAAATAGGTTATTCTTATAGCAGATAAATGACTATTGAAGTTTTAATACAAAATATTACTCAGAGTATCTTTTCTCATGAATGTAACGAGCTAGATCCACGAGAAATATATGTCACCACATTTATCGCATGATATTACATATGAAATTGAACATGTTTCTCAAAAATTAATATATTTTTTTAATTTATGGAATTTTTTGATAAATTAGTTTGAAAAATGTGCAATATCTCGAGAACGGTTCATACTAACGTTCTGAAGTTCATACTAGCGTTCTAAAGTTCAATAGTTTTCTAAAGAAACATTACATAGGAAATGTCTATTTGCGTAACTTTTTTAAAGGTTTTGATTTTTTGATGATTTTTTCAAAATTTCGCTCGAAAATTTAGGTGGGTTCTGAACATGCGATTACGTTTAAAAACAATAGGCTTCCAGTATTCACGGAATGGGATTTTTGAATCAAATTTTTTTCGAATCGCTCCATTCTTTCGTGAGGTATCGTCTCCACAGACTCACTGACACACACAGACACACACAGACGTCACCTCAAAAATGTTTGATTCGTGATCAGGGATGCTTGAAACGTGCTCTCCCGTCGAAAACTCGAATTCGAATTTTCGATCCCGTCACAATACTTCCTTATACATTATGTATATAAAGAAAGTGAAAATAGGTCCTAATTGAAATCAGTAACAATACCATGGAGGTAAATGTAAGAAGTTAAAACTTCATATTAAGAATCCGCCAATATCTTTTGATGCAATACTTCAGAGGGCGCTGGGATAAAATAAGTAGCTTTGTATTGTATGCATTTATTTCTATGGCAGAAGGCCTAACATATTTACTTAAACTGACCATTTTGTAACAAAAGTATATGATGTGGGCAGCACATGACTTTCCTTATATAATGCAATGAATTTACTACTTTTACAGTTAAAAAAATGGTATTCTTACAGTAGATACTCATATTCTTTCTAAGATATTGACTTTTCTTGAATTAGTCACCATTTTCATTGATTTAGCGTCATTTTTATCAATTTGGCAGGATTATTGTTAATTTGGTAACAATTAAAACTGTCGCCAAGTTGGTGACATTCCGCCAAATTCGTCGCCAAGATCTCGCCAAGCGTAATGGAGAAATAAGTTATTTTTACAGCAGATAAATGATTAATGGCGTTCAAATACAAAAGTATTACTCAAAGTATCTTTTTTCATGAATGGAACGAGCTAGATCCACGAGAATGATGTCACCAAATTTATCGCAATGTATTACATATGAAAAGTGAACATGTTTCTCAATAGATAATATATATTTTTTTATTTTATATATCTTTTTGATATTTTTTTTTTTAAATGTGCAATATCTCGAGAACGGTTCATGTTAGCATTCTAAAATTTATGTCAATCATTTTCTCATGAAAAATTACATAAGAAATGTCCACTTGCGTAACTTTATTAGCAGTTTTGATTTTTTGACGATATTTTCAAAATTTCACTCGAAAATTTAGGGAGGATCCGGACATTCGATTGCGTATAAAAACAATAGGCTGCCAGTGTTTACGGATTGTGATTTTTGTACCAAATTTCATTCGAATCAGTCCATTCGTTCATCAGTTATCGTCTCCACAGACTCACTGACACACACACACACATACTTTCACACACACACACACAGACATCACTTCAAAAATGTTTGATTCGTGATCAGGGATGCTTGAAACGTGCTCTCCCGTCGAAAACTCGAATTCTAATTTTCGACCCCGTCACAATACTTTCCATATACATTATGTATATAAGGAAAGTAAAAAATATTAGCCCAATGTAAAGTAGAACTGAAACAATAAAGAATATTCCTAAGTATTCAAAATAATCTTACCTTTCAATTTATTTTTATCTCTATATTATGTACTCTATCGTGCAACTATGAATAAATACTGATGAATTGCACTCATAATTAGGGAATCTTTAATTTAAGAATAATCGAAAATACATATAATAAATACTATGCCTTTCTGCTGTTTCAACTAACAATAGCAGCTACTTTACTAATACTAATGACACCTTGATATAATTCTCAAAGCATTATTGCGTTTTCAAGCGTTTCATCCATAGGAATGTTATCTCCTTCTTTCTGACTCCATGTGCAATACATTCAGCAACGATACTTTAAAAATCATCAGAATACTACAATAATTTATTACTTTCCTTATATACATAATGTATAAGGAAAGTATTGTGACGGGGTCGAAAATTCGAATTCGAGTTTTCGACGGGAGTAATTTTTACGACTTTGAGTAATACTTTTGTATTTGAACGCCAATAGCCATTTATCTGCTGTAAGAATAACTTATTTCTCCGTCCATAACGTTTGGCGAGATTTTGGTGACGGATTTGGCGAAATGTTGCCAACTTGGCGACATTTTTAATTGTTGCCAAATTAACAAAAATCTCGCCAAATTGATAAAAATGACGCTAAATCAATGAAAATGACGACTAATTGAAGAAAATTCAATATCATGGACAGAATATAAGTATCTACAATAAGAATAACGTTTTTTTAGTTGTAAAAGTAGTAAATTCATTGCATTATATAAGGAAAGTCATGTGTTGCCCACATCAGATTTTTTTACTTGGAAACTTAAAACTCCATAAAAAAATGTTTATTGAAATGACGTCATCGAAATATAAATCGTCTGGCTCTCCATATAAAAGAAGTGAATATTTTTTCTCCAATGGCCAGGCAATTGATATATCATCATTCGTCCATACACTGGCCAGAACAGTGAACCTGTTAGCCGTCATATGACGTTGCCCCAGCGCACCAGTGGGGGTCGGAACAGACCTCGCCCAACCACACAACATCCATGCCTGAAGGCGGGACTCGAACCCACAACCAGGTAGCCGAACGATCGCTAGGAAATGCTTGTCTTGACCGTTCGACCACCGCGTAGGCAGAAGTGACTGTTTCATTCATACACTTTTATTCGAGACTCTAGAGTTAAATTATTTTGCGTGAAACAAAGTCAGGAATTTTTATACAACTCATCTTTCAATCACTTATTTACATTTTGCACCCATTAAAATTAGTCTTCATTGTAGAAATAGTCTAAGTTTGATGATCATTTAAACTCAAAAATATTGTAATTGTGTTAGAGCAAAATATAGATTCACAGGAAATACGCACAAATGGAGCTGTTTTAGGACGGTTGTAACATTAAATATAAATTTATATGTACTTCACAGATCACGATTTTGACACTGAGAAAAAAGTCGGCTGCCATATTGTATTTTGAAGTGTGTCACGTAATCTCTTCATATTATGTGGATGTAATTATTATTCCAATTTTTATGTAAAAGAGCTTATTCTTAAGACGTTCTTTTTTTCATGTATTCACTGTGAGTTCTAGTGTATTTTTTATTAGATATTTAAATTTTAAATTCCGGGCAACTTTGGAACGTTCTAGAAAATGTAACTGGCTGTGACAAGGATTTAGGGTGACAACCTTAGGCTCAACATGCAAACCTAGAACAGCTTTAGCAATACACTCCCTTATACCAACATCGATTTAAAAGCAAGAAAAATTAATATTGCATAGAGCATTGATTATGCAATACTTTCCTACTAAAATGAAATTTTATTTAAACATCTCTAAAATGCTATACATTCAGCTGTGACATTTTTAAAATTATCACAGTACTAAAAAAATCTGATGTGGGCAGCGAATGACTTTCCTTATATTATGCAATGTATTTACTACTTTTACAGCAAAAAAAAAAAAGTTTATTCTTATAGTAGATACTTATATTCTTTCCAAGATCTTGAATTTTCGTCAATGAGTCGTCATTTTCATTGATTTAGCGTCATTTTTATCCACTTGGCGAGATTTTCGCTAGGCAAAATTAAAAAAAATTAGCAAAGTTGGCGACATTCCGCAATATTCGTCACAAAAATCTCCCCAAGCGTTATGGAAGGAGAAATAAGTTATTCTTATAGCAGATGAATGACTATTGCCGTTCAATTACAAAAGTATTACGCAAAGTATCTTTTCTCATGAATGGAACGAGCCAGATCCACGAGAATGGTGTCACCCAAGTTATCGTATGATATTACATATGTAAAATGAACATGTTTTTCAACAGTTAATATTTTTTTTTAATTTATGGGATTCTTTGATAAATTTACTTGAAAAATATGCTATATCTCGATAACGATTTATGCAACCGTTCTAAAGTTTAAGTCAAACGTTTTCGAAGGAAAAATTACATAAGAAATGTCTATTTGCGTAACTTTATTAAAGGCTTTGATTTTTTGATGATTTTTTCAAAATTTCACTAGAAAATTTACGGAGTTCTGAACATTCGATTGCGTTTAGAAACAATAGGCTTCCAGTATTCACGGATTGTGATTTTTGTACTAAATTTCTTTCGAATCGCTCCATTCGTTCACGAGATATCGTCTCCACACACACACACACACACACACACAGACATCACCTCAAAACTGTTTGATTCGTGATCAGGGATACTTGAAACGTGCTCCCCCATCAAAAACTCGAATTCGAATTTTCAACCCCGTCACAATACTTTCCTTATACATTATGTATATAAGGAAACTAATAATTTATTTTATTTGGAAACTTAGAACTCCGTCAAACAAGAAAGATCAATCATGCATAAAGCATTAATTATGAAACATTTTCCAACAAAAATGAAATTCAAGTGGCGCTGGGATAAAATAAGTAGCCTTGCATTCTATGCATTTCTATGGCAAAAGGAATAAAGTATTTATTTAAATTGTCAATTTTGTAAAAATTAATTTTTACCGCAATTTAAAGTAAAATTAAACAATAAATAATATTCCGACGTATCCAAAATTATTTTACCTTTCTATTTATTTTTTCCCTATACTCTGAACTCTAACCTACAACTATGAAAAAATATTAGTTAATTATACTCATTATTAGGGAACCCTTAATTTAAAAATAATCAATACTTCTGTATTCGAAGTAATACTTTTGTATTTAAACGCCAATAGTCATTTATCTGCTCTAAGAATAACTTATTTCTCCGTGCATAACGCTTGGCGAGATTATTGCGACGAATTTGACGAAATGACGCCAACTTGGGGACTTTTTTAAATGTTGTTAAATACATCTTTTTGTACTGTTGCTACACAGACAGTGATTGAGCTTTGTACTTTATTATAGTAAGATATTCCATGAATAAACCCGTTTTAACACTTAACAACATAGTTGAAAAGTGTTTATGACTTTGTTCATTCTGTCTGTCTGTCTATCTATCTGCCCGTTCGCACGATAACTGCTGTAAAAATGGCTTTATCAAACTGAAATTTTAGTATGTTGTTCAGACCATCTGTGGGACATATGGGAATATAAATGAATAATATCACCCAATTAGTTTTGGATTGAACCCGGGTTGAGAAATGTAATATATTGAACCCTATGAGACCTAATCCTTCAAACATTTTTAAGTGAATTTAAAATTCAAAAATTGCTTCGAAAGTTATAAGAAATATTCAAATTATCCCATAAAAAATATGAAAAAATTTTCAACTGTAGTTCGATAGTCTTTTAAATAAAAATTAAAATAATAATTACACCCATATTATATGAAGATATTACGTGACCGACTTCAAAATAAAATATGACATCTATCTTGTGTCAAAATCGTGATTTTTAAAGTTCTTTTTAATTTATATTTAGTGTTGTATCCGTCTTAAAACCGCTCTATTTTTGCTTAATTTCTGTGCATCTATATTCTGAAACAACGCAATTGCAATATATTTGAGTTTATATGATCATTAAACTTTGATTATTTCTACAACAAAGCCTAATTTTCACTTATGAAGACTGCAAACGCATCAAGATGTAAGGATGAGTTATATAAGAATTGCTGAGTTTTATTTAAAGCAAAATTATTTAGTTCTGGACTCTGCAATATAGCTGATATGAATGAAACTTTCATTGATTTTACATAGAAAAGCAGACGATTTTATAGCAGACTTTTTCGATGATGTTTTAAGCATAGAGAAGTTTTTTAAATAAAATAAATTATTGTAGTACTGTGATGCATGAAATAAAAATGTATGAATGAAATATGTATTGTTTTACATAGAGAGCCAGGCGATTTATATTTCGGTGATATCATTTGAATAAAGTTAATTTATTTCGATAAAGTTTTAAGTTTTCAAATATAATAAATTATTGTAGTATTGTGAGAATTTTAAAAATATTACCGCTGGATGTATCGCATTTTAGAGATGTTTAAATAAAATTGCATTGCAGTTGGAAAGTGTTTCATAATCAATGCTTTATGCATGCTTGATCATTCTTGTTTTTAAACTACTTACGGGCAGAATGCAGGCGGGCCTCAATATCGTTAAATACACGTGCCAAACAGTAATCATGTTAGAATATACGTAAACAGCATGGAATCCAATTCATGAACTGTGCAATGCATCTTTCCCCTGATGCTCTCCCTGAAAAGGGGAGATGGTGCAATATTACTTTCCTTATATACATAATGTATAAGGAAAGTATTGTGACGGGGTCGAAAATTCGAATTCGAGTTTTCGACGGGAGAGCACGTTTCAAGCATCCCTGATCACGAATCAAACATTTTTGAAGTGATGTCTGTGTGTGTGTGTGTGTGTGTGTGTGTGTGTGTGAAAGTGTGTGTGTGTGTGTGTGAGTCTGTGGAGACGATAACTGACGAAAGAATGGACCGATTCGAACCAAATATGGTACAAAAATCACAATCCATAGACACTGGAAACCTATTGTTTTTATACATAATCGAATGTTCAGAACCCCTCTAAATTTTCGAATAAAATTTTGAAAAAATCGCCAAAAAAACAAAACCACTAATAAAGTTACGCAAATAAACATTTCTTATGTAATGTTTCATTAGTAAATGATAGACATAAATTTTAGAACGCTAACATCAAGCGTTCTCGAGATATTGCACATTTTTCAAAAAAAATATTAAAAAGTCATATAAAATGAAAAAAAAAAATATTTCCTATTGAGAAACATGTTCACTTTTCATATGTAATACCATGCGATAAATTGGATGATATCATTCTCGTGGATCTAGCTCGTTCCATTCATGAAAAAAGATACTTTGAGTAATATTTTTGTATTTGAACGCCAATAGTCATTTATCTGCTGTAAGAACAGCTTATTTCTTCGTCCATAACGCTTGGCGAGATTTTGGCGACGAATTTGGCGGAATGTCGCCAACTTGGCGACTTTATGAAATGTTGCCAAATTAACGAAAATCTCGCCAAATGGATAAAAATGACGCTAAATCAATGAAAATGACGACTTATTGTCGAAAATTCAATATCTTGGAAATAATATTAGTATCTACTATAAGAAAAACTTATTTTTTTACTGTAAAATTTGTAAATTCATTACATTATATTAGGAAAGTCATGTGTTGCCCTCATTAGATTTTTTTTGGATGTGTTTGAATCAGTCTATCTCGGCAATTGTGAGCACAACACGATTGTGCGTGGTATCGTTTTTAATCTCTCGACAATATTTATTCAAATATGTGAAGAGCATTTCACAGTGGTTTTAACTGAGCATTTAAGCATTTGTTTTCTTTTAAAATGGTGAACAATTATGATAATATCGCGTTTTATCTGGGCAACCATGAGTGCAAAAAGACTTCCTAGTATCGCTTTAAAGCTCTTGAGAAAATCTATTAAAATGTATAATGAACATATGGCAGGAGTCTGAACTAACATTTTAAAAAATTGCTTTTGTGTACGGGTTAACATTTTCGACAATGCCGTGGAATTCGCAGAATGAATTCTAGATAAAAATGGAGAAAACCGAAACGAGAAGCGAAAACAAGTGATGAGAAATGTAAGAAGCTGAAGAAGTCTGCATCCCCACGAACTAGAGAGTGTCGAGAACACATAAAAGCAGTCGCCGTCAAGCAAAGATCTAACACACCGCTAGAACTCTCGCAAAGAAGACGGAATTACACCCACACTCCGCAACAAACTGGGGAGTTTATACAGACTACGTTGGGAGGGAGGCAAGGTGGTCATCCGCCATTCAGCGAGACGACGGCCAGAAGAGCAAGGATCGGCGGAACCATTCACCGGGCAGAGCGAAGGTTACCTAACGAGACTCGACCCCAGTCGCCGGTTGGATCTAGAAACAGGTCACAATGACCTACCCCTCTACGCCACCTGGAAGTGCCTGCTTCAAAAACCAAAGCACGTTAGCACCAGACCTATCTACAGATTGATTTACACTCCCCGCCCCCGAGTAAAAGGAGGACCAAAGTTATGAGAAATCTAAGTTCCATACACCGTCTTGCGCTGGGTTCCCCGGGGGGGGGGGAATCGCAAAGAAGACAGAAACAACTTCAGAGCAAGTGCAGCCGACGGTAAATAAATGAAATCCACCAATCGAACTGTACTCAGTCTAGCGGAGGAAGCACAACCATCAACATCTCCAATGTCAAGTACAACGAAATATGTTGATTCGTCGCTTACTGTTGTAGCTAGACAGTTCAAACATGACTAGCTCATTTCAACTTTCCGATCTGCAAGTTGTAGTTCTACGATCCAAATTTACATCTTAATCGGAACTGGTGATACCTGTGTTTCTTTGTTTTTGTGCAGGTATATAGGAAAACCGTGTAATATATATATATATATATAAGAAAACTTTATGATGGGCTGATTCCATTTGAAGGAAAGAAAGGGGGATTTCTGTTAGAGTTTAGACACCTTTTAAAATCTTTGATGAATAAATTCAATTGATTCCTGCTTTAACTGTCGGGACACGCTGGGTATATTTAATAAATTGCAGAAGTTTTTGACAAATAACATTAAACGCATGTTCTGATGGAAGCGTAGTATTTTTACGGTATACATTTCTTTTGACTGCATTCCACACATCATAACTGATAATAAATTTCCATTTCCACGTTGCGTTTTTAAATTCTTCCTCACAATTAATCCCATCCGCCATTGCATCATTTAAGATTAAGAAACCACGCATTTTCTATTAATTAGCATTCGATGCACGCTTAAATAAGTTGCCGGAATAGAAAATGAACGTTCAAAATCAAAATCTCCCTCGTTTGTAGATTACCTGCCATAAATTTGAGTCAGGGTATGAGGCTGTGAACTCAGATGAATAAATCGTGAACACAAATTAACGTGACATTCAATTAAGGTAAATATCCGTTTTGGGTTTGTAGTACTGGAAGAGAAGATTTTGGAGATATAGTTATATTTTATGCACTAATTAGTATATCAGCAAGTAGATAAGACTTTAACTTGCAATAAATTAATTTAAATAATATGTCGGTAAGAATATACAAGTGTGTATACTTGTATGTTAGACCCTTTGAGCGTAACAGTTGCATATGGTTATGTAGAGGATTATCAAATCCGAAAACAAAATGTGCACAAATGTTAGAACTATAGAATGTTAGAATGTTAGGAGTATCTATATCAGATTTTTGCATATTTCTAATTTATGTACCATTATACTGAACAGCGCAGGGGTTGGAACTTTGAGTTTCAGCACCCTTTTTTAGTCAGAAGTACACGGTTCCATTAATTGGCGATGTATCGCTTTACATTGCAAAATTATGATATTTTATTTCATTTTCTCACTTATAATTTTAATATTATTCGTACTTCCAAAGGATCATTTACAGTATTTACAGAACCAATGTTTTAGTTAATCATTTCTAATAACATAAACGTGAATAGTTTATAATAATATTCGAGAATATTGTTATAAACTATTTTTGCAGGTTAAACTAATTTGCAAGTTTTAAAATTTATTTAGTAACCGGCGCGGCGTTGCCCGCAATTTACAACAAGTATTTATTTCTCCAATTATTTGCCCTTTCGTCTTTTAAAAAAGTAAATGAATGAATTCATTAAATTCATTATAATAAATTTATAAGGAATTTCATGAATGAATTCATTAAATTCCTGCTTTAATCACCAGGCAACATCGGTCACATTTTCTGGTATTTATTTCTCCAATTAGTAGCCCTTTCGTATTTTAAAAAATTTAATGAATGAATTCATTAAATTCCTTATAAGAAATTTATAAGGAATTTTCATTAAAAGGAATTCCATGAATGAATTCATTAAATTCCTGCTTTAAACACCAGGCAACATCGGGTGCATTTTCTGGTATTTATTTCTCCAATTAGTAGCCCTTTTGTATTCTAAAATATTTAATGAATGGATTCAATAAATTCATTTTAAGGAATTTTCATTATAAGGAATTTAATGAATGAATTCATTAAATTCCTGCTTTAAACACCAGGCAACATCGGGTGCACTTTCTAGTATTTATTTCTCCAATTAGTAGCCCTTTCGTCTTTTAAAAAGTTTAATGAATGAATTCATTAAATTCATTATAAGAAATTTATAAGGAATTTTCATTAAAAGGAATTTAATGAATGAATTCATTAAATTCCTGCTTTAAACACCAGGCAACATCGGGTGCATTTTCTGGTATTAAATATTTAGAAATAACAATTCTTTTTGCGTATTATACTTTGAGACGGTTAAGTTAATAGTATCTGAAAATTTGAAATGCATAAAATAGCACAAAACATTTAGGATTCCCATTCCTTCTGCTGAATTCCAATGCGAAGTTGAGATAATACATTTTGCTCCAGTTCAAAGGATTATTGGACGCTTTTAATTCGAAAGAGCGTCTATAAATTATGAAGTGCACTGGCAACGACTGGAATTGTTTGAGTTCTATTTCGTTTTACGCTATAGTTTGGAAGTAAAACTTTTGTTTCATCTGAAGTTAATTCCGCCCAAATTCGGAAGCAGATGCAATGGCACAAATTTCGATGATAGGATAATAAATTCAAAATATGTAAGTACGCCCAAAAGTATGCGAAATATCGATTCAGAGAAACGGTTGAAAAGGAAAGCATTGAATTATGAGCAGCACGAATAATTAAAAACATTTATATGTAGCGAAATGTGAATATGGTTTGATCGAAAAATTGCGCACATCAAATATTTTAAAACTATATAATGTTCAAAGATATTATAATAGTAGAATTTCTTTCAGCTAGGTGACACTAATATACCCGCAAACATATATTAGAAATATCGTTTGGTGGTTTTAACAAGTCCGATGATTAATTACAAACCTCTTATCAATTGAAGCACATAGTGTTTTCCCAGAATGAAATGATTTTCATTTTAGAGCAATGTTTCTATATAGTCATTCTTATGAAAGAGTTATTAAAGACTTTCAGAAAAGTAGTTTCCTGAAGAGTTTGAGCAGCACAGTTTCTAATTCAGACAATTTGCCATGAGTGACAATGAGAAGCCTACCTATTCTGGAAGTGTCTGCAGCAGAACCAGTTTCTCGAAAATGCTTTTCTAACCTCGGAGTTGTTGAATTGTTAGGGGATTTAGAACATGGGTATTTCTTTTGACATTCTAGCGAAAAGATGGTTCTTTTAGGTTCAGTATCGTTTTTGATACAAAAAGTGGACAAAGTTTTAGTCTTTTAGGTCATCAGAGAAGCATCTAGATGGTCCGAAAAGTTTTTTCAAAGTCCTCACTTTTTATTTTCCTTATATACATAGTAAAATGTATAAGAGAAGTAATATGACGAGGTTGAAAATTCGAATTCGAGTTTTCCACGGGAGAGCACGTTTCAAGCATCACTGAATACGAATCAGACGTTTTGCAGATGATGTCTGTATGTGTGTGTGTGAGTGTGTGTGTATGTGTGAGTGTGTGTGTGTGTGTATGTGTGTGTGTGTGTGTGTGTGCGTGTGTGGAGACTATAATCTCACGAACGAATCAAGTGATCCTAACAAAATTTGGTGCAAAAATTACAATCAATGAATACTGGAAACCAGTTGGTTTTACACGCAATCAAATCTTCAGAACCCTCCTAAATTTTGAAACGAAATTAAAAAAAAATCACCAAAAAATTAAAACATTCAATAAAGTTACGTAAATAACATTTTTTATGTAATTTTTCACTAAAAAAATAATTGACATAAACTTTAAAATACTAGTATGAACTGTTCTTTAGATATTGCACATTTTTCAAATAAAATTATCTAAAAATCAGATAGAATTAAAAAAAAATATTACCTATTGTGAAATCTGTTCACATGTAATATTATACTATAAATTTAATATCATTATTCTTTTAGATCTAGCTCGTTTCATTCATGAGAGAACACATTTTGTTGTTGTTGTTTCTTATAACCACCTGTTTCGGTCTAGCCGCATACAGGACCAGTGACGCCGGAAGAAGGACAAAGTATGACAAAAGACGAGATCACAAAGTTTATTAATACAAAACAAGCATCACTGACGAGGATCAGGGGGGGGGGGGCAGCTTCACATTTTTAGCGAGGACCCAGAAAACGGAAGACTGACTTCATCCTCATGAAAACAACCATGCCTTACTCGGGATTCGAACCCAAGCCCACGAGACAGCAGACGGAAACGCTATCCACTTCACAGCCCGGGCGACATAAGACATTGTGGGTAATAGTTTTGTAATTTGACGCAATTAGTCGTTCATCAACCATTAGATTAACCTATGTCTCCATAAACAATGCTAGGCGAAATTTTGGCGGCGAATTTGGTGGAACAACGGCCAATCTCGCCAACTTGGCGAGTTTTTTAAATGTTATTGCCAAATTGACGAAAATATCGCCAAATTAATAAAAATATCACCAAATTGATTAAAATGACGCTAAATCAATGATAATGAAGACTAATGGATGAAAATCCAGTATCTTGGAAAGAATAAGAATCTACTATAAGAGAAGATACTTTGGGTAGTAATTTTGCATTTGGACGCCATTAGTCATTTATCTGCTATAAGAATTATCTATTTCTTTGACCATAATGTCTGACGAAATTTTAGCGACGAATTTCGCTGAATATCACCAACTTGGCGAGATTTTTAAATGTTGCCAAATTGATTAAATACTGCCAAATTGATAAGAATGAAACTAAACCAATGAAAATGACAATTAATTTATTAAAATTCAATATTTGGAAACAATATAAGACTCTATCATAAGACTCCGTCTGTAACGCTTGGCAAAATACGGGCGACGAATTTTAGAGACATATCGTCAACTTGGTGACCGTTTAAGTATTGCCAAATTGACGAAACTGTTAGGAAATTGATAAATGTGATATCAAATTGATAAAAATGTCTACAAATTGATAAAATGACGCCAAATAGGATGCAAAATTTTGTAACATTAATTTCCGTCATATAATAGGCATACCTTTTATTATATAAGAAATGCACTTCAAAATATTGCCAACTTGGCGATATTTGGCCCCACATTGACGAAAATATCACCAAAAATGCAAAAATGAAGCCTAATTGATGGAACTATTATTAAAATATTTAGATATATGGAGTATATTGCTTAGGATGTTATTAATATTGATAATTGTTAATTTATAGTTGCGTAAAATGTAAGTTAATTGGATACGAAATAGTTTTAGCTGTTGGCATCTGGATGTACAATTTACTTGGCCAAATGTGCAATTTAACGTTGCAAACACTGTGGTGTGGATCTTTTCATCACCTTTTAATCTTTAAAGAAGTAAATTCATTGCATTATATAAGGAAAGTCATGTGCTGCCCACATCAGATTTTTTAAGTCCCACATCAGATTAAATAGGACCGGAGGACATTTAAAGAGTCTGGGAAAATAAGAACGTGATTGACAATTATATATAGTAATGTATTGTAATGAATTCAAAAAATTGAAATACATTTTAGCGGATTTACACTTTTTTACTTTCCCTGCAATACATGGTAATGTTTGAGGAAGGTATTGGAATCATGTCGAAAATCTCAACTCGAGTTTTCGGCGGATCTTCACGTTTCGAGACCTCTAGAATACGAAAAAACTATTTTTAGCGTAACGTCTGTGCGTATGTGTGTCTGTCTGTTTGTCTGTGCAAATTTTGTATCCACTCTAACTAAAAAACTAATGGACCGAATTTCATAAATTTTGGTAGGTAAGTCACTTGTGGGCGAATCTGGTGCTGATTAGTTTTGGGTAAAATTTGTGATAAAAGAACTTGCCTTTTTTTGCGAAATGGCCTGAAAAATCTATCCACTCTAGCTGAGAAACTATTGGGCCGAATTTCACAAAATTCGGTAGATAAGTCTCCTGTGGGTCACCCTGGTGCTGATTAGATTTTGGTACGATTCGGAAAAAATAACCTGCCTTTTGTTGCAAAATGGCCCGCAATAATCGCCAAATCTAAAATAAAAAACTACGCATGCCCAAATATATCCATTGAATGCTTGTTTCATACGTAATATTTAACAAAAAAATGAATAAGACCAATCTCGTTACACTAGGACTAGCCGTTCTTGAGATATTTTAGTCTTTTCGTATTTTATCTACGTCACCTTTGAAAATAAGTCCAGTTAACAAATAAGAACGAAAATTGAATTAAAAGTGAACTAAATTTAATTAAAATAAAGAGAATGTGGATATGTCTGCTGGGAAATTCATGTACTGCCCACATTAGATTTTTTTTGGTTTTCCCTGCAATACATGGTAATGTATAGGGAAAATATTGGAATTATGTCGAAAATCGCAATATGATTATTAGACATGTCTTAGCGTTTCTAGACTACGAAAAACTCTTTTTAGCATGATGTCTGTTTGTGTGTCTATTTCTGTGTCTGTTTATGTCTATGTTTGTGCATTTACGCACGTGTGTGTGCGTGCGTGTGAGTGTCTCTCTAACTGGAAAATTAATTTACCAAATTTCATAAAACTCTATAGGCAAGTCACTAATGAGTGATCATTAGTGACTTGGAATGACTCAAATTCAGTGTCATATCGAATGATTATGCGTGTTATTTTGTGCAATTAAACTCAATTCAATGAATTATTAAAGAAATGGAGAGATCATTAAAATTTGAGTCTGCAGATAATGTCTTGTGCTCCCCACATCAAATTTTCTCGTACTAAAACATGAAACATGTTCAATGCACTTCAAAGATTAATTAACAAACTCATATTTGTTGAGAAGAGAATTTTTCGATCAGCTATATTTTAACATAAATAATAACATGAAAGATCCATGCACAAAGCGTTGATTATGAAACACATTCCAACTGAAATGCAATTTTATCTAAACATCTCTAAATGCGATACATTCGGTGTCGTGATATTTTAAATTGTCACAATACTACAGTAATTTATTATATTTGGAAGCTTAAAACGTCATGGAAAAAATTAACTTTTTTCAAATGACGTCACCGAAATATAAATCGTCTGGCTCTTTATGTAAAAGAAATGAGTATATCATTCATATCACTTATATTCCAGACTCCAGAGCTAAGTAATTTTGCATGAAGGAAATTCAACAATTATTATACAACTCATCTTACAATCATTTCTTTACATTTTGCATCCATTAAAATTAGGCTCCGTTACAGAAATAACCAATGTTTGATAAATATTTAAATTTAAAAATATTGTAATTTCTTTAGCACAGAATATATATGCACAGAAAATACGAAAATATAAAGCGGTTTTAGGACGGCTGCAACACTAAATACACATTTAAAAGATTAAAAATTACGATTTTTACACTGGGAAGAAAAAGATGTATGCCATATTTTATTTTGACGTGTGTCATCTGATCTCTTCATATAACATGGCTGTAATTATTATTTTAATTTTTATTAAAAAACTATTGAACATATTTTACTCAAATTTTTTTATATATTTTATGGGATAATTTAAATATTTTTTAAAATTTTCGAAGCAATTTGTAAATTTTAAATTTGCTTAAAAAATGTTTGAAAAATTAGGTCTTACAATGTTCAATGTATTTCTCTTTTTCAACCCGGGTTCAATCCAAAACTAATTAGGTGATATCAGTCATTTACATTCCCATATGTCTCACAGACCGTCTCAACAACACTCTAAAATTTCATTTTGATAAGGTCATTTGTACGGCAGTTTTCCTGCGAATGGGCAGATAGACAGACATACAGAACGAACAAAGTAATAAACACTTTCAACTATGTTGGAAAGTGTTAAAATTCTGATTTGAATATCGCATGCTTTCCCCACAGACTCAAAACTGTTTTCTCTTTCATACTACTCCTTTAAATTGGGATTCATTGCATAAAATAACATGGGTAATTATTTGACCCCACTCTGAATTCGGAGTTTTATCTGAAATTCCTTTTCATTTGGTGATTGGATGTAGTTTCGAATTGGATGTAGTGGCAAAAATATTAAAATATCACACTATCTCAATAACTAATCTCAATAACTATTTCGATAACTATCTCACTAACTAAAATATCTCCAGAAAGATTAGAGGTTGGTTTTTTTTATTTTCATTGTCAAAAATTACGTACAAAACAAGCATTTAATGCATGATTTTGAGGATATGCCGTCTTGAAGATTTTGACGATTTTTGCTGGCCATTATGCAGCAAATATCAGGTTAATTTTTTCCGAATCGTACCAAAATGAGCTCAGTACCAGAATAAACTACAAGTGACTTATCTATCAAATTTGGGAAATTTAGTCAATTAGTTTTTCAGTTAACGTGGATGCATATATTGCACAGACAGACACAAACACACACACACAGAGAGAGAGATAGAGAGAGACACACACCACACACACACACACACAAACACACCACACGCATACACACACACACGCACACATACACAGACGTCACGCTACTCGAGTTACGATAACCAATTTAGCGACTTCGGAAAAATGTCGCCAATTTAATGATAATTCAATATCTTTGAAAATTAAATTTAATTTTGTTGTTTATCCTCTTCGCTTTGGGTGCATTATTATATTTTTTTTCATGATTTAAAACATGAGGAGTTTTGCAGTTCATGATATAGGTACATTTCATTAGGGTATTTAGATGGCTTGGAGTTACTTAGGAGGTCGAATATTAATTATGCTTCTCTATTAAGAAAATAATAACCAACTGTCTTCATAAGAAGAGGACGCATCATTTTATACGGACTATTACGATTTCGAACCCAAATTAACCTAATTATTAATTACTAGTTAAATATTATTTTCGCCAAATTTGATGTTTCTTCCTGTTATCTCTTTTTATGCGACATTTCGGTAATTCAACAGTCACCGGTGCCTCTGTTCTTCAAGCGTTTTTTTCATCACACAAAGTATTCACAGATTGTAATAATCGCACAAAATATATTTTCAAATCGCTGCCTTATTTCGTGAGATGTCGCTTTCACAGATTCATTGACATACACACTAACATAAACGCACATACGATAACATGCACACAAACACACACGTACACAGCCATTATAGAGTCAACTTCAGCGACAAGAGCTTGCAATTTCGTCCCAGTAGCTCCGGCTCGTGTATAGGCACTGCGGGAGCAACAGTGCTCTCTCTCCATTGCAGCCTCGCGTGCAGCTTCCTATGTGCGCATGCGCACAACAATCAAACACCACGCTCCATAGTTCCAGCGGCGTGGTGTTTGACTGTTGTGCGCATGCGCAAATACAAAGCTGCACACGAGGCTGCGAGAGATAGAGAGAGCACTGTCGCCCTCGCAGCGTCGCAGTGCCTATACACGAGCCGCCCCTGCGTCAAAGGGAGAGAGTCAAATGACCAGTTCAGAGATCCAGGGTTCTATTTCCGGTTGAGGCAACAAGGCTCTTTACAGTGGCGCCCGGACAAATTAACCCTGTAGGTTAGTAATAAGATATGGGAGGTCTTAAAGTGACCCTAGTACGACTAGTACGGATACAGTGAACTCTGGAAGATTGAGTGCCGATTTCAAATTGAGAGGATAACGACCAAGCAGGATACTAACCTGGGTAAAAATAATAGTTGCAGGAGTCTAACCTGAGATAAAAATAGTAGGAAGTGGTTATTCAGATTAACAGTCGTCCGCCAAACTAACATTAGAGAATGCCAAATCCACTTCAACGACAAGAGTTTGCAATTTCATACCAGTAGCTCACCGGTAGAGCGTCAGCTCGTCAGTTCGGAGATCCAGAATTCGATTACCGGTTGGAGCAGCAAGGCTCTTTACAACACACACAGACATTGCCTCAAAAATTCTACTGAACTAACTGATGTGTCATTTGAAAATGAGTGCTTATGGATTCATGTCTGCGCTTCTCATACCTCCAAATTCTATATTTGTGTCATTTACTTTGTGCCTAATACTACTGTTGATAAATATGAAAGTTTCTTTAAAAGCGCTGAAAAAAAATTCTGTATTTCGCCGGATCATATATTTATATCTGGAGACTTTAATCTTTCATCTGTAAATTTCAACCATTCCAATACTGGTACCCTATCTGACCACACTCAAGTTGAGTATGCTATTTCTAACTTTATGCAGTTCTTAAATCTTGATCAACTAAGCACTGTTTGTAATAAATATGGCAAAATTCTTGATCTTGTCTTAACTAACTATAAACAGATCATTACTGAACATTCTACCTTCATTCTCGTTAAAGAGGATCCATACAATCCTGCTCTGGAGGGAACTATATTGATTAAGAAGGTGAGCAGAAATCAACGAATTAATAATAATATGAAATATAACTTTAGAAAAGCCAATTATCCTGTGCTATATGACTACTTTTATAATACAGACTGTGGAACTTTCTAAATACGTATACAAATGTTAATGATGCTATATCGAGTTTTTATGAGTGTGTCTATGGAATATTTGACTTATGTATACCACAATATATTCCTACTAAGCGGAGATATAAATCGTGGTATTCTTCTAGCACTAACCATAATATTAAATTAAAAAAATATATCGTAAAAAAATCTGTTACAAGTGGTGATATAAGTGATCTACAGGAATTTCATAGACTACGCAAATCTTTGAAAGATGGAATCAAAATTGATTTCACCAATCATGTTGCTTTTATGGAACAAGAACTTAATAAGAACCCTAAGGCTTTCTGGAATTTTTGTAAATGTGATTCGCCTGGTAGTCATGGGAGCTCAACAATGAGTTATAATAATACTGATTATTCTACTGTTAATGATATTGCAAACTGCTTTGCTGATTTCTTTGAATCTGTTTATATCCAAAGTAGCCAACCTGTTGATTTTGAACTGCTAACCAAGTATTGTGAACTCAATAACATTGACTTAATTAAGGTTAACTGAAAATGATGTTGCCAAAGCTTTAAAGAAGTTAAAATCCAGCCAGTCTTTAAGCTGTGATGATGTTCCTTCTTTCATTATCAAAGGTTGTGCTCTGACTCTCTAACTTACCCTCTGCTTATTTTGTTTAATCTTTTGATTAAAACATGGTTTTTCCCAATGTCTGGAGATATGGTCAAGTTATTCCTGTACATAAAAAGAACAACAAGCATGATATTTCGAACTACATGCCTGTTACCATTCTTTCTCCTTTTTCAAAAGTTTTTGAATGTGTTATGCATGAAAGGATCTTTTCCCAAATTAAGCAATGGATTTCTCGGTACCAGCATGGGTTTATGCAAAGACGATCAACTGTAACTAATTTAGCTTGTCTTACCAGTGATATTGTTGATGCTATTAAAACCGAGAGACAACTTGATGTTATTTATACTGACTTTAGTAAAGCTTTTGATCACATCGATCTGGGGTTATTATCCCGTAAACTTATTACTAGCGGTTTTAGTGTTGATTTATCGACTTGGTTATACTCTTATATTTCAGATAGACTGCATTCTGTAAAATACTGTGGTGTAAACTCTAGACTATACAGTAATTTCTCTGATGTTCCTCAGGGTTCTAATCTGGGCCCACTCCTTTTTTAAATTTTTATTAATGAAATTCCCCGGATTTTTAAAACGGCTAAATGTCTTATGTTTGCAGACGATTTGAAGCTTTATATGAAAATCAACTCATTAACTGATTGTAACTCGATGTAGTCATATTATTGATTTAGGTGTCACTTTCGATGGTACTTTTAACTTTCAGAGACATATTGATAATATTATTAAAAGAGTCTACCAAAGACTTGGTTTCACCTTAAGACGATCTCATGTTTTTGCCAGTTCTGATACGATTATTTGTATTTATAATACACTTGTTAAACGAATGTTGGAATATTGTGCAATGATTTGAGATCCTGTTTACAATCTGCATTCTCAATGGATAGAAATCGTGCAAAATAAACTATTACGTACTATTGATTACAGATTGACTGGCTATTGTCCTTATGATATGCATACAAGGGAACTCAGACAGAAATATAGTTAATTAATAATGTCTCTTAAAAAAAGAAGAACCTGGTCCTGCCTCTTATTTTATTATAAGGTTTTAAATAATACTATTGATTGTCCTATTTTACTTTCTTGCCTGGAATTTCACATGCCTGTCAATAATACCGGGAAAAAACTCTTTTTCACAATACTGCTGTTAAACACAACTTTATTAAATGCTATTCTATCTATAAATTTGTTGATCTATATAATACCTATTGTGCTGATATTGATATATTTAACCTGCATGTTTTAAAAAAGCCTGTTTCAATGCGCTTGACATGTTAACTACTCAGTGCTCTTGTATCCTATGTTCTGTACTTTTTAATTTCTTGTGTGGCTACTGTAACTGGATTTCATATGTAGTTCCCACGTAAATTGAATAAAATAAAATAAAATAAAATAAAAACATCCGATTCAAATCCAGGGATGCTTGAAATGTGCTCCTTCGACGAAACCTCGAACTTGAATTTATGACACCAGCACCATACTTTCCTAAAATGTTATACTATGTATATATGAAAAGTAATTATAGTTTTCATTTGCAACTGGATTAGTATGTATTAACTGGAATTGTTAAATACTTTAAATGCATTTTCTATGTAGGCGTTTCGAATTCTGGCTTATTGGCTTTCCGATAAGCAGCCGCCTCGCCATACATTCAATCAACACTACTTTGTTCCGGAAAACATGTTCTTTCCTCGGAAGTAAAACTATCAGAATAATCAATTAACGAGAGAGAAAGACGGAGACTGGTATGTGCAAGTTCTCATAAATAATTCCAAACAGAAATTACACTTAGAATTTCTTCGTGCTGAGTATGACTAATCAAACATTATATCTCAATTTGTTATTTAATTAAAATATCAGGAATCAGAGTCTTCGGTCGAAGCATGCATTCATATTCCATTTTGTTTAGGTCTACTTCTGTTACAATCAGCATCAAAATAGTCTCTACTCGACGGGAATTAAGTTGAATTAAGATGAATTGACACCTACTACCAAACTCAATTTTGTGAGCGAGACTTCATTGTGAAAGAATTCATCGTAATAGCAGTAGACCAAATAAGTATTCCATATTGATTATATTTCATAATCAACATCAGAACATGATTATATATCATAATCAACATCAGAACTCCAAAATATCTGGAAGAGTAGGTCTCTCAGATAATATTTAATATTGTTTTGATATTCTTCCATCATAATTAGCATCAAGACCGAAAAATATTTGGAAAGCGTGTCTCTAATCTCTATCAGTCAATCAATCAATCAATCACCATCAGCATGTGACCAACGCACTGGGTTCACAACCCAACTTAACTATGCCTCGCCACAATATATATATATATATATATATATATATATATATATATATATATATATATATATATATATATATATATATATATATATATATATATATATATATATATATATATATATATATATATATCATATAAAAGCCAGTAAACAAATTCAAATAGAATTCCTATGCATATCCACAAAAATCAAAGGCACTACTCAGGAAAAGGCGCCAAGCCGCTCTATACTCCGAAGCAGAATGTAATCCAAGAAAAAGAATTAAAGGAACTTGGGATAACCAAATGCTTTGCATTTAATGGTTGGGGAGGATTGCGACTCCCCCTCCCGTTGGGGTGTTATGAAGCCACCACCAATTTCGATTTCACTTTTTACCCACCGGAATTGGAATTAATAGAAAATTGTAAAGAAGAAAATGAAGCGGTAAATTTTCTGGACATCTCAATAAAAAAACATGGATTATATGGTCATTATACAACGTTATATGACAAAAGAGAATTATATAAAATTAAGATCAATCATCTCATCGATTGGAAAACAAATCTTACCAAAAATATTTTCAGAAATATCATACTCGGACACTTCAAGTGAAATCAAATTTACAACACGTTTAAAAAAGATTGCAATAATAGCAATATAAAAATCATAAAAGAGGCTTTATATAAACATTATCCTTTATATTTCTTAAAGGATTGTTATAGATCGATTTTCAAGGATCTGGTAGATTTTGACAGTTTACTTCTTCAATCTGCAGGTAAATAAAGTTTATGCGTACCTGCTAAGATTGCACGCATGCGTAAGTTGAACATATATAAGATAGCGAGTTGGGCAAGATTCACTTTTGGTCCGGTTTCCTTCTGTTTGGCTGGTCTTGTTCTTCCGTATTCGGGTGCCTTCGTATTAGCACGCAATGGGGACCAACCTTTGCTTTGTATTGGTACCGTGAGCGTTTGCCTAGGCTGGAAAAGCAGCTTTAAACGGGAGGGGGAGTCACAATCCTCCCCAACCATTAAATGCAAAGCATTTGGTTATCCCAAGTTCCTTTAATTCTTCTTTTTCTTGGATTATATATATATATATATATATATATATATAACATATGTGTATATAAATATATATATATATATATGTATATATATATATATATATATATATATATATATATATATATATATATATATATATATATATATATGTATATATATATATATATATATATATATATATATATATATATACATATATATATACATACATATATATATATATATATATATACATATATATATATATATATATATATAATATATGTGTATATAAATATATATATATATATGTATATATATATATATATATATATATATATATATATATATATATATATTTATATATATATATATATATATATATATATATATATATGTGCGAATAGGTTGTTATTATAAAGGACAAACAGATAGACAGCATATATAAATAAATGATGTTAATTCTAAAAGAATAATGCAATAAAGTAATGGCATAGACAGGGTGATTAGTAGGCAATAGGTCCACCTCTTGCGGCGATACAAGAGGTAACCCTTCGAGGAACAGATACAATGATTAAGCGGATAGTTTCCAGAGGGATAGATGACCATATAACTTCAATCATCCTCCACAGGTCCTCCTCTGTTTGAGACGGGGTTAGGGCAGTCAAACGACGGCCCATCATGTCCCATACTTTCTCGATGTGTGAGAGATCTGGTGACAGTAGAGGCCAAGGAAGAACCTGGATACCTTGCATGACTTGTCTTCTGATGGTTGACGTATGCGGCCGCGAGTTATTTTGCTGGAAAACAGCATTTTGCAACCTCTGAAGGTAGGTCAGTGCAACTGGCTGCAATGCTTCATCCACATACCGTCGTGCCGTCATTATGCCTCTGATATACGAACCATAGGTGACTGGCTGTCGAAGTCGATGTCACCCCAAACCATGATACTGCGTTTTCGAGCAGTTTGGCGTTCAGCAGTCTCAGCAGGTTTGGATTTGTTTCCATGTCGCCTCCAGACTTTCAAACTGAGACTGTCATTCGAGAAGCAGAACCGAAACTCGCTGCTAAACACTATACCGTGTCCTATTCAGTCATGTAAGAGGCGCTCAAACCCAACAAAATTGCAATTTCCCACGTCGGTGTCTTGTCGTCAATAGCGGTCTTCGTAAAGGACTGTTTGAGTGCAAGTCGCTTTCGGCCACTCGTCGATAAATTGTTCTCTGTGATATTGAAATATCCAATGTACCCTACAAATTCTGCAGAATGCGTCGATCAACGTATGCTGATGCACATCTTGATCGACCTGTACCATTGCGACGAATCACATGCCCTTCTTCAATCCATATTCTCCAAATCCTTTGCACATGAAAGTATCTACGCTTGTTTCAGCGTCGATACGATAGCTGTACGTAGCCCTGAAATGAATCCACTCACACGATCGTCCAAATGATGAAACAAACTTCGGTATCGTCGGCCAGGCATCTCTTCAGTGCGTGTCTTCTGAAACAATAAACAACTTGGAAAACAGGTTTTCGTAGGCGACAGACAGTAACAACAGTTGACTCATCTGCAGTTTCCATCTCTTTTATCACACGCTCTAATCGCGCGACCAACTTGCATTTCAGATCATTTGCATACATTCGAACAGCTAGCTGCGTTTCTCTCGCAAGTTGTATAATTATACAGCCAAAGCTTCATGATGTTTGGAAATGTATATATATATACTGCCATGTAAACACAGCCATGTGAGCGATGTCGAACTCCCTGGCAACACCTGTTATTTTTCGCCTTTCTTTGATCTTTCTGATAATACGGCCACGCGTAAAATCATTTAAGTGATATCGGGAAGACATACCGAAGATTTGAAGTTCGTCAATTAAATATTTCCCGTAAAACTTTCACTTGGAATAACAACTATCCATACGCGTCAAATCCTTTAAATTTCTTAACAGCGCTATCACGTGACGAACAGGCGTGGAAATGGAAAAATTTGTATGCGCACACCTCTTCTTATTGTATCCCGCACTTATTTCAATTTTCCACATTTTGCTTCCTTTCATTTTATGGTTGCTATGGGTGATAGTGTCATCTATCCTTAGCAATTGTCCATCAGTGTATATATACACACACACATATATATATATATATATATATATATATATATATATATATATATATACAGGGTGAGTCAGAACTACTGGGCCAAACTTAAAGGGGTGATAAATCATATCTAAACAAGCAATTTTTGTCATACGAAGCAGGGTCGTAAGGCAAGAGGTGAACCGCAAAGGGTAAACCGCTGGAGGACGACAGAACATACCTCCTATTTTTACAGGAGATATTGCTACAGTTACTGCAACATGTTTCTGCCAACATTGAAGCATGTATGTGGTTCCAACACGACGGAGCACCATCCCATTTCAGCTTGGATGTGCAGCACACCTTAGATGCTACATTTCCAGGGCAATGGATTGGTCGGGGTGGTTCCATAGCTTGTCCGACACGATCGCCTGATCTCTCCTGTCTCGACTTTTTCTTATGGGGCCATATGAAAAGTCTCATCTACGGTAGCCCCATCGATTCTGACGAGGACCTTGTTGCTAGGATTGCTGTTGCTGCCTTCGCTGTCCACGATATGCCGGGTGTTTTTGCTAACATGCACCGCTATCTACGTCGCAGGTGTGAAGCGTGCATTACTGCTGGTGGTAGCACTTTTGAGCAGTTTCTGTAACTCCATCCATGCATTCTGAATTTCTGTCAGTAAAATGTACTTTGCCTACTTTGTCATTTTTGTATTTCCTCTTTTCAAGAGAGCGTCATCATTTCCTCATTTCATGAGCTACCACCTAGCGGTTCACCTCTTCCGTTACGACTCTGCTTTGTATGACAAAAATTACTTGTTTAGATGCGATTTATCACCCCTTAAAGTTTGGCCCTAGAGTTCTGACTCACCGTGTATATATATATATATATATATATATATATATAGGAGATTAAGGAGATTAAATAACTCTATTATTCAACATGCACAATAATGCCTCTTTCATAAGAAATTAACGAATCATAGGTCCATATTTAATAGCAATTATATACACTCAATTATAGTCGTCACAGTTTAATATTATATGCTGTAAACCAATACACTTTCTGACTAATGACTGTACACCAATGTAGCAAAATGCAATAGTTGAACAAAGCCTGTAATTTGAAAGAATAAAGAAAATCAATCTACATCTATCAAGGAGATTAAAGTCCTCCAGCGGTGGGATAGGAGATACTCCTATAAGCACCCCTCTTATACAAATGTACAACATATAGTTTTACTGATTCACTTTTGAAATAATTTATTCAAGTTAAAAAAATATCATTTTCGCATTAATATAGTAATTACTGCATAAAAATGTAACGATCTCTCAATTTTTTTCTTACAATCCTTAAAACATAAAATGGATATTTACCTTCATTGAATGTTTTCTCGATTTATTCATCTGAGTTGAGAGTCTCATACCTGACTTAAATTTATGGCAGGTAATCTACAAATGCAAGGGTTTTCGATTTGGAACGTTCATTTCTAATTCCAACATCTTATTTAGCGGTGCATTAAATACTAATTAATGGAAATGAGAGGTAAACTCTTTTTAATCTTTATTTATTTATTAATAGATGGAATTAATTGAGAGGAAGAATTACTTTAAGTTATTTCATATTTATTTATAATCTCATGTTTCTGTTTGTTTATTTATTTAATATGTTATGCGATTATTTATTAGGCAGTATGTGATGACGCAAGTTCGCCTTATTTTTGCATTGTGAATGACTGCAGCCTTAAAGGCATTTGTGAATTCAAAGAACAAGTACCAGATAATGGCAATAAATGTTGTAAGCATCAAACAATGAACGCAGTCAGATGGTTGCCAGTTGTTGACGCTTTGTTCAAATAAATTTATATGGAGTAATAAAAAATTCCCGTACACATCATAACATCACGTGGTTCTTTGGTCCTCAAACTGTTACGCCCTCCAGTATATCTGCAGCCGCTAATAACAACTTCCTCACACAAGCGCACCAGCCAATGGGCCCAAGGGAAAAAATAAAGAGAGGAGACATCAGGGTAGTCAAGCCTGTGCAAGAAATCAGAAGAGAATTGGAAATGACTCGATGAAAAGTTGTTGAACAAAAGTGATTTCAACATGTTGATGATGAACTAAAAAGAAAAATTTTAAAATCAGAGCGAACTCAAACCCCAAAGATAACTCTGGCTAAGTTGATTTCAGCAACGAATCCTACAGGTACTCCCTTATCTGTCATGAGGAATTGTCGTTTATTCAATATCAGTTTTATAAATTAGACTTCGTCATTACACTCGACTCAAAGTTAAATTGTAAATGAATACACATTGTAAAATTATTAATTACAAATGTTAGTGAAATGTATATGTTCATTGAAATAAATAATTATGTGAGCAAATTCAAATATGTCTTTAATAAGTAGTCTATAATTAATGCTTATTTTTTGGGAATTATGTTTATTTTTAGGTTGACGCCGAACTGCGCAGTGGATGGGTTACACTTGTAAGTTAGGCGCATGACTTTGTGCACTCTATTACTATATTCTTACCCAAATTAACCTAAATATTAATTACTTTTTAAATATTAGTTTCACCACATTTGATGCTTCTTCTAATTTCATGCTTCACAGTATTTAAAGACTAAAGTAGGTAACTAAAATAGCTTTTTTAAACGTGATATTTGCTATACGCTTTCATTTATTAAAACAGGAATAGTAAGTTTGCCGAAATTATTTTTGCATTTTCCTTATAATACCAAAACCTCTATTAATAATCCCCCTACCTTAAGACTTATTTATCACCAAATTAACGACTTTTGAAAAATGTCGCCAAGTTAATGATAATTCAGTATCTCTGAAAATTAAATTTAATTTCTTTGATAATCCTTTGGGCGAATTATTAAGTTTCTTTTTTCATGATTTAAAACATGAGGAGCTTTACTCTTCGTGATATAGATACATTTTGTTAGGGTGTTTAGATGGCCTGGAGTTCCTTAGGGGGTCGTATGTTGATTATACTTTGTTAGGGGGCATATAATAATCCACAGTCTTGGCAAGGATAGGTGCGTGTAAACAAACGCTCGAGAGCGCAAACACCGCAGACATGCAGATAGGAGAGAATCCAGTACTCAACTTGTAGCACATTATTATACGATGGGCCCAAAATATAGTTTCTCACACGCATTTTTGAAACAAACTTTCATTCAATATGTTCTTTTTGCTGATATACTATATGAATAATCTATATGAATAATATCGAAAATTCATCTCTTTGTCTATTTAGTTATCTCATCGTCACGGGAGAATGGTTGTACCGATTTGCATGAAATGTTTTTATGGGAGGTCTTGGTATGGTCCAGCTTCAAACTTGGGCGTCCATCTGTCCTACAATCGTTTGTCTTTATATTCGTCGGACTGTTTTCTCAATGTAAGCGTGACCCAGTCATCTGCTGAGTTTCCACAATTAAAGTTTTTTGCATTTTTTAAATACATGCAATTCAGAATCTGATAACTTGATCCGATTGTCGCGTGTGCCTCTATCTTTAAAATTATGGAACTTTCATAAGAAAGGGAAGACAGGGGAAGCAAAGGTAGACATTCACACTATGAACCTAGACCTAGTACCGGCTGCTTTTTGCACGGCCAGCTGCATGGTTACTGCTCAAGGGCCATAAATGAAATATTTTTTCTAGTCCAAATTGGAAGATCATAAACATAGCCTACCGATGAACTAGTGTTTAATTGTTATCTATATGTATAAATAAGAAAAGTATGTGTGTATGTATGTATGTATGTATGATCCAACATCACGGGAGAACGGCTGAACTGAATTTGATGAAATTTTGTGGGTAGTCTTGAAATAGCCCTACTTAAAATTTAGTCCATGTTTTGAGTTTTTACCACCAGGGGTTGTCGCAATATTAATGAAAGACGAAACTTTCGTTTGTCTCATCATCACGGGAGAACAACTGCACCAAATTTAATGAAATTTTGTGGATAGCTTTGATATAGCCACCCATAAATTTATTCTAAGTTTCGAGTTTCTAAGGCCAGGGGTTGTTGAGATATTAATGGAAAACGAAACTTTTTCCTAGTAGTTCTACTCTCTAACTCCATTATTCCCAACGAAAAAGTTTGTAAATCGTTGGTTTGAAACGTGAAAATCAATTAAATCTCTGAGTTTCGTAGAAGTTTATTAAACGTATTAGTTAGTCACTTTTGAAAATTGCAGGTTTGAAATATGAATTTTAATGAAAACTCTATCACCATGGTTTATTTTTCACAGGCTTACTCATCAAATTTTATTAATTTGAATTTATATATATGTTACCGCTAAAGTGCAGAAATCAGTTATTATACATATTATCTAGGTAATGTGCAGATTAAATAAGATGATCCGTTAAAGTGCCGAAAATTGTTTCATTTCTCAAATTACCTTGGTAATCTGCAAATTACCTAGATAATCTGCATATTACCTACTAGGCACTCGTTAAAGTGAAAATAAGATCTTTGCTGGAACAACAGCAACGTTTATAAAGAATCTAGTTAATGCAATCAAACAATCAACAAATTAGGACAAATAAAAACAAATAAAAACAACCTAAACTCACGCGCTAACAGGCAGAAACGAATTTGAAAACAGAATTAGCTATGCTACTCACTGGCAGCCGACGCAAATTATGAGAAACAGGAAAGATCAATCATGCTTAAAGCATTGATTATGAAACACTTTCCATCTTCAATGCAATTTTATTTAAACAAGTCTAAAATGCAATACATTCCTCTGTAATATTTTGAAACTTATCACAATACTGCATTAATTTATTATATTTGAAAATTAAACCTTCATCGAAAAAAATGAACTTCATTCAAATGACGGCATTGAAATATAAATTGCCTGGTTTAAACATCTCTAAAATGTTATACATTCCTCGGTAATAGTTTCAGAATTATCATAATACTACGATAATTTATTATATTTGAAACCTTCATCGAAAACAACTGAAATTAATTCAAATGACGTCATAGAAAAAATAACACGCCTGGATCTCTCTATAAAAACAGGATTTCATTCATAACTTTCTCCCATTCATTTCATTCATCACAATAATATAATAATTTATTTTATTTAAACATTTTGTTTAAGACCATGGAGCTACAAAAAATTAAACTCCATGCTTGAAACTTCATCGAAAAAAATCGTCCTTCTCTTTATGAAATCAATTAATATTTCATTCATATCAGCCATGCAGACTCCATGGACTAAATTATTTTGTGTTAAAAAAATACAGGAATTCTAATACAACTCATTCTATATATTTTTCTGTTTACATTTTACATAGGTGAAAAATAGGCTTAGTTGTAGAAATAATCAAATTTAGATGAGCATTTAAACTCAAATAAATTGTATTTGCGTTGTTTCAGTATGTAAATGCACAGAATTTAAGCAAAAATAAAGTAGTTTTAGGACGGATACAACACTCTATATGAATTAAAAAGAACTTTAAAAAATCACGCTTTTGAAACAAGATGGATGCCATATATCATTTTGAAGTGGGTCATGTGATCGTTTCATATCATGGTCACGTGATCGTTTCATATAAGAGATGTAATTATTATTTTAATTTTTATTTAAAAAACTACTGAATATATTTCGCTGAATTTTTTTATATATTTTATGGAACAATTTGAATATTACCTAAAATTTTCGAAGCAATTTGTGAATTTTAAATCCGCTTAAAAAATGTTTGAAAAAGTAGGTCCCATAGGGCTCAATGTATTTCATTTTTTCGACCCGGGTTCAATCCAAAACTAATTGGGTGATATTATACATTTATATTCCCATAGGTTCTACAGACCGTCTGAACAACATACTAAAATTTCATTTTGATTAAGTCATTTTTACGGCAGTTATCGTGCTAACGGACAGACAGACAGACAGAATGCACAAAGTCATAAACACTTTTCAACTTTGTTGTAAAGTGTTAATAAAAACAACCGGCGACGACAAGACGCTGGCGAAACTATAATAAAAGTGGACGGAAAGGGGGAAGGAGTAGGGAAAAGAAATGAGAGAAGCAAACTTTTGAACTTTAACGATACGGAAGCCGTTAATGTGCACATTACCTAGGAAAAATGCGGGAAACTCTTGATTCCGCACGTTAACGGAGCAAATCAGTTAATCTGCAGATTAGCTAGGTAATGTGCACATTAAAGGCTTTCGAGCTTTAGCGGTAACATATATGAAGAAGAAAAGTATGTATGTATGTATAATCAGACATCGTGGGAGAACGGCTGAACCGACAGAGTTTTGCATCGTAAATCCCGGGCAACGCCGGGTAATCGCTGCTAGTTATCTATATAAATAAAATTGTAAAATTTTATTACTGTCTGTCAGTTTATTACCTCAGTATACGAGAAGTCATTTCTTTCCTTTTGGGGAGAATTATTATAAAATAAATAAAAGCTCTGAATTTTAAAATTTACCATAAACTGTGAATTAATTTCCGTGAAACTATATATATATTCGGTTTGAAGAACGGGTATGTAGCTAAATAGTACATAAAAATATAACTATCTTTAAATTTTTCTCTTACGATGTTACAAACCCAAAATCTATATTTACCTTACTTGAAAGTCACATTAATTTGTGTTCTCGATTTACTCATCCGAGTTGACATCCTTTTACGCTGACTCAAATTTATGACAGAAAATCAATGAACGCGAGATATTTTGATTTGGAACGTATTCATTTTCTATTTCAACAACCTATGTAATCGTCCGGCCGTCCAACTAGTTACTCTAAGTCCTCAGGACGAGTCGGACGGTCTGGGTCTTCAACCTATGTAATCGTGCATTGAATGCTAATTGAGAGAAATGAGCGGAAAACGTGTTATATTATTTATTGAATTAATATTGAATGGAATGAAATATGAGAGGATTTTTAAAGTGCATCACTATTCCAGAAAATTATTATGTAATAGAAATACACCCGTTCTACGTACGGAATATGTAATATAAAGTAACTTAAAATTTACAATTATGTGCAAATTCCTGTAGTATTCTAAATTACATTGATATTCAAAACATTCTGCTAAAATATTTAATTTCATTTTCCTGTAAAGAAGTATAAGAATATATTTTCTCTTTAGACAAAATTATCTTCAGAGGAAGATCCAAAGAGTAAAACATCCTGGTCCTGTTTGTGAATAAATGTATTACATATATGAAATTGGATCAATGTATAGAAAATGGCATTCCTGTGAAATTAAAGAATGAAACAACATGTGCCGAAATGAAATAGCTAAAGTGATATTAGAAGATATAGACGTGTCATTTATATTCTTTTTCAACAATTGGTCAAACTCCATATATTAATTTGAAAAAATTTTGCCAAAATAAAACAAAAGACCTAAGAAATTGAATATATCAATAATTCCCGTTGCATTTTAACCCGAAAGACTTAATTGACATAATCCAGGCAAAAGTGCAATTCCGAGAAAATGTATTTTTATAAACATTTCTTATTTAAATCTGAAAAGATTTAATAAAATATTCTGTTGTATAAACTCATTGCGTTTAATGCCGTTTCTTAACAACGTGATATAATTTTTTTTTCAAATAACTCTGCTGTATAAACTTATTGAGTTTAACTCCGTTGCTGAGCGACAAGATATTATTATTTTTTTTTAATGTACGGCGTGAACTCATTGGTTTTATTTCCGCTGCTTATCAACATGATATAATTTCCTTTTAAAATTAATTTGTGAATCAAATATTGTTTGCATAATATTATATCTATAGGAGGTTCGTTTTTTATTAAAATCTCGACGACCCCTGGTCCTAGAAAGCCGAAACATGAATTAAATTTAAAGTGGGGTTATTTTAAGGCTACCCACGAAATTTCATGAAATTCGCCACAGCCAATATCTTGTAATGATAAGTCAAACACTCACGCACACATGGAAACAGATTTTCAGAATAATTTATATAGATAACGACAGTTATGATGCTTAGAGTTCAGTCGAATAAAATGTATACGGTAAAAATATACGTCGCTTTTAATGGGAATACTCGATTGATGTTGTTTATCAAAGAAATCTATAAATTTTTACTTTCCCTGCAATACATGGTAATGTATAGGGAAAGTATTGGAATCATGACGAAAATCGCAACTCGAGTTTTCGACGGATCTACACGTTTCGAGACCTCTAGAATACGAAAAAACAATTTTTAGCGTGACGTCTGTGTGTGTGTCTGTCTGTCTGTGTGCCTGTCTGTCTGTGTGTCTGTGTGTCTGTCTGTGTGTCTGTCTGTCTGTGCAGATTTTGTATCCACTCTAACTAAAAAATTAATTGACCGAATTTCATAAAATTTGGTAGGCAAGTCACTTGTGCACGAATCTGGTGCTGATTAGTTTTGGGTATGACTCGGGTTAAAAGAATCCGCCTTTTTTTTGCGACATGGCCCGCAAAAGCTTGTATCCATTCTAACTGAAAAACTATTGGACCGAATTTCACAAAATTTGGTAGATAAGTCGCTTGTAGGCCACCCTGGTGCTGATTAGATTTTGGTATAATTCGAAAAAAATAACCTGCCTTTTTTTGCAAAATGGCCAGCAAAAATCATCAAAATCTTAACTTAAGAACTACGTATGCTCAAATATAGCCACTAAATACTGGTTTAATACGTAATTTTTAGCGAAGAAAAGAATAAGACCATCCCCATTACACTAGGACTAGCCGTTCCCGAGATATTTTAGTTTTTCGTATTTTTCCTACACCATTTTTGAAAATAAGTCCAGTTTTCAAATGAGAACGAAAATTGAATTAAAAATTAATTAAATTTAATTTAAATAAATAGAACGTGAATATAAGTCTGCAGGGAAAGTCATGTGATGCCCACATCAGATTTTTATTTTCCCTGCAATACATGGTAATGTATAGGGAAAGTATTGAAATCATGCCAAAAATCGCAACTCGAGTTTTCGACGGATCTACACGTTTCGAGACCTCTAGAATACGAAAAAACTATTTTTAGCGTAACGTCTGTGTGTGTGTCTGTGTGACTGTGTGTGTGTCTGTGTGTCTGTCTGTCTGTCTGTGCAGATTTTGTATCCACTCTAACTGAAAAATTAATTGACCGAATTTCATAAAATTTGGTAAGTATGTCACTTGTGGGCGAATCTGGTGCTGATTAGTTTTGGTTACGATTCGAGATAAAAGAACCTGCATTTTTTTTCAGAAATGGCCCGCAAAGGTTTTATCCACTCTAGCTAATAATCTAGTGGACCGAATTTCACAAAATTTGGTAGAGGAGTCGCTTGTGGGTCACGCTGGTGCTGATTAGATTTTGGTATGATTCGGAAGAAAATAACCTGCCTTTTTTTGCAAAATGACCCGCATAAATCGCTAAAATTTAAAATAAAGAACTACGTATGCTCAAAAATAACCATTAAATGCTCGTTTAATACGTAATTTTTAACGAAGAAAAGAATAGGACCAACCCCATTACACTAGGTCTAGCCGTCCTCGAGATATTTTAGTTTTTTCGTATTTTCTCTACGCCATCTTTGAAAATAAGTCCAGTTACCAAATGAGAACGAAAATTGAATTAAAAGTGAATTAAATTTAATAAAAATAAAGTAAACGTGAATATAAGTCTGCAGAGAAAGTCATGTGCTGCCAACATCAGATTTTTATTTTCCCTGCAATACATGGTAATGTATAGGGAAAGAATTGGAATCATGTCAAAAATCGCAACTCGAGTTTTCGACGGATCTATATGTTTCGAGACCTCTAGAATACGAAAAACTATTTTTAGTGTGACGTCTGTGTGTGTGTGTGTCTGTCTGTCTGTCTATGCAATAAATTTATCCACTCTAACTCAAAAACTAATGGACCGAATTTTATAAAATTTGGTAAGTAAGACCCTTAGGTGTGGCCCTGGTGCTGATTTGTTTTTGGTACAATTCGGAACAAAAGAACTCGCCTTTTTTTGCGAAATGACCCGCAAAAACCTCGTGTATTCACTCTAGCTGAAATGCAAATTGATCAAATATAACAAAATTTGGTAGATATATCACATGTGGGACACCTGGTGCTGATTAGATTTTGGTATGATTCGGAAAAAAACAACCTGCCTTTTTTTACGAAATGACCCGCAAAAATCGCCAATATCTAAAAAAAAACTACGTATGCTCAAATGTATCAATTAAATGCTTGTTTTATACGTAATTTTTGACGAGGAAAATAATAAGAACAACTCTATTACTCTAGAACAAATCGTTCTCGAGATATTTGAGATTTTTCGCATTTTTTTATGTCGTCTTTGGAAAAATGTCAATTACCAAATAAAAGCAGAAATTGAATTAAAAAGGCAAATTTAGTGTCATTCTGTGCAATTAAACTCAATTTAATGAGTTCTTAAATAAAGAAAAAATGAATTTGAGTCTGCAGAGAAAGTCATGTGCTGCCCACATCAGATTTTTACTTTCCCTGCAATACATGGTAATGTATAGAGAAAATATTGGAATCGTGCCGAAAATCGCAATTCGAGTTTTCGACGGATTTATACGTTTCGAGACCTCTAGAATACGAAAAAATTATTTTTAGCGTGACGTCTGTGTATGTGTGTGTGTCTGTCTGTCAGTTCAGATGTTGTATTCACTCAAACGAAAAAAACTAATTGACCGAATTTCATAAAATTTGGTAGGTAAGTCACTTGTGAGCGAATCTAGTGCTGATTGGTTTTGAGTACGATTCGGGATAAAAGGACCCGCCTTTTTTAGCGAAATGGCCCACAAAAGATTGTATCCACTCTAGTAGAAAAACTATTGGACGGAATTTCACAGAATTCAGTAGATAAGTCACTTGTGAGACACCCTGGTGCTGATTAGATTTTAGTAAGATTCGGAAAAAAATAACCTGCGTTTTTTTGCAAAATGGCCCGCAAAACTCTCCAAAATAAAAAATAAAAAACTACGTATGCTTAAATATATCTATTAAATGCTTATTTAATACGTAATTTGTAACGAAGAAAAGGATAAGACCAACCCCATTACATTAGGACTAGCCGTTCTCGAGATATTTTAGTTTCTTAGTACTTTCTCTACGCCACCTTTGAATCTAAGTCCAGTTGTCAAATGAGAACGAAATTTGGATTAAATGTGAATTAAATCGAAGTAAAATAAAGAGAACGTGAATATAAGTCTGCAGGGAAAGTCATGTGCTGCCCACATCAGATTTTTAATCTACCTGACGTTTCCTGAAATAGGAATTAATTTTAATTTATTAACCATATTTCCAAAAGGCGATGAAGGGAAAACAAGTAAATATGTTTTAATTTTAACAATGCAAACCTGAAGATGACACCTGTCTAATCATCCATTTTTAATGATTTCAGGAGATATCTTGCTCGGGAACCTCTTTTCTTCGTTTCTTAATTTGAGGTAGGTAGGAGAAATCCAGTTTTAAGAATTTATATCTTCGTTATATTCACTAGCGGATCCTGGGGGCTAGCGGATTCGGTCCACCTTTCCAAGTAAAATTGTCTGCAATGGATGAATTGATCTTTTTACCTATATTGTATATATATATATATAAGTATATTGCATCTATGTACGAGGTTAAAAGAAATTTGCTTATCTCCCCACTCCAAAATTCAAAAAAAGAGGAAAAGAAAAAAATAAAATAAAATTCTGGATCCTTTACTGGTCATATGCAATAAATCCTCAATTAATAATGTGAGTTAATTGATTAAAATATTTCAAACAAGAAAGATCAATCATGCATAAGCATTGATTATGAAACACTTTCCATCTGAATTGCAATTTCATTTAAAAATTTCTAAAATGTGATGCATTCAGTGGTGATATCTTTTATATTATCACAGTGCTGCAGTAATTTATTATACGTAAATATTTAAAACTGTATCGAAATATAAATTATGTGATTCTCTATGCAAAATCAATGAATATTTCATTACTATAACTTTTATTCCAGACTCCAGAGCTGAATAATTTTGTGTGAAAAATATTCAGCAATTCTTATGTAACTCACCTTACAATCGCTTGAGATATTTGCATTCTGCATAAGTTAAAATTAGGTTTCGTTGAAGGAATAATAAAAGTTTAGGGATCATTTAGTATCACAACTATTGTAATTGCATAGGCACGGAATTTAGACACACAGATAATACACAGAAAATATATGTGTGTGTGTGTGTATGCATTCAAAGTATTGGAATCGTGTCGAAGATCGGAACTCGAATTTTCGAAGGATCTACACGTTTTGGGACTTCTAGAACACGAAAAAACTATTTTTAGGAAGACGTCTGTGTGTGTAAGGGTGTATCTGTGTTTGTTTCTGTGTGTCTGTGAGGATATTACACTAAACTAAACTAATAGATCGAATTTTATAAAATTTGGTAGATATGTTTTTTGTGGGAAATCCTGATGTTCATTAGATTATAGTACGATTCGTAATAAAAGAATCGGCCTTCTTTGCGAAATGACCGGCAGAAATTGCCTTTATCCACTCTAGCTACAAACTAATGGAACAAATTTAACAAAATTTGGTGTATAATATTTCAATAACCTACAAGTGATTTATATACCAAATTTAACAAAATTTGGTATATAAATCATTTGTAGGTCATTCTAGTACGATTCGGGAAAAAGGAACGGGCTATTTTTGCGAAATGGCCCACAAAAATCGTTAAATACAAAAACAAGAAAGATCAATCATGCTTAAAGCATTGATTATGAAACACTTTCCAACTTCAATGCAATTTTATTTAAAAAAGTCGAAAATGCAATACATTCCTCTGTAATATTTTAAAACTTATCACAATACTACATTGATTTATTATATTTGAAAACTTAAACCTTCATCGAAAAAAATGAACTTTATTCAAATGACGGCATTGAAATATAAATTGCCTGGTTTAAATATCTCTAAAATGCAATACATTCCACGGTAATATTTTTAAAACTATCATAATACTACGATAATTTATTATATTTGAAAACTTCATCGAAAACAACTGAAATAAATTCAAATGACGTCATAGAAAAAATAACACGCCTGGATCTCTCTAAAAAGCAGGATTTCAATCATAACTTTCTCCCATTCATATCATTCATCACAATACTATAATAATTTATTTTATTTAAAAATAAGACCATGGAGCTACAATTCATAAACTCTATGCTTAAAACTTCATCGAAAAAAATCGTCCTTCTGTTTATAAAATCAATTAATATTTCATTCATATCAGCCATGCAGACTCCATGGACTGAATTATTTTGTGATAAGGAAATACAGTAATTCTAATACAACTCATTCTACATATTTTGCTGTTTACATTTTACATAGGTGAAAAATAGGCTTAGTTGTAGAAATAATCAAATTTGAATGTGAATTTAAACTATATTGACATTGTGTTGTTTTAGTATGTAGATGCACAGAATTTAAGCAAAAATAAAGTAGTTTTAGGACGGATACAACACTCAATATGAATTTAAAAGAACTTTAAAAAATCACGATTTGGAAACAAGATGGATGCCATATATCATTCTGAAGTGGGTCATGTGATCGTTTCATATCATGGTCACGTGATCGTTTCATATCATGGTCACGTGATCGTTTCATATCATGGTCACGTGATCGTTTCATATAAGATGTGTAATTATTATTTTAATTTTTATTTAAAAAACTACTAAATATATTTCGCTGAATTTTTTTATATATATTTTATGGAACAATTTGACTATTACCTCAAATTTTCAAAGCAATTTGTGAATTTTAAATCCGCTTAAAAAACGTTTAAAAAATTAGGTCCCATAGGGCTCAATGTATTTCATTTCTTCAACCCGGGTTCAATCCAAAACTAATTGGGTGATATTATTCATTTATATTCCCATAGATCCTACAGACCGTCTGAACAACATACTAAAATTTCATTTTGATTAAGTCATTTTCGTGCAGTTATCGATTCAGTTTTCGATTCAGTTATCGTGCTAACGGACAGACAGACAGAATGAACAAAGTCATAAACATTTTTCAACTTTGTTGTAAAGTGTTAATAAAAGACTACGTGTGCTCAATTATATCAATTAAATTCCTATTTTATACGAGATTTTTGACAACAAACAGAATAAGACTAACCCCATTACTCTAGGTCTAGGTTTTTGAGATATTCTAGTTTTTTCGCGTTTTCGCTACGCCACCTTTGGCAATAAGTCCAGCTAACAAATGAGAACCGAATTTAAGTTTAACGTGTAAATTCAATGTCAATTAAAACACTTATGGCTGTTATTTTGTGCAGATAAACTCAAATTAATTTTGAAGAAATAAAGGGAACGTGAATATGAGTCTGCAGGGAAAGACATGTGCTGCCCAAATCAGAATTTTTAACAATTTACAACAATGATTTATAAAAGTGAACGGGGATTATTTGCAGGCCATTTCGAAAAAAATGTATGATCTATATTTAAAGATCCACCAAATTTTTGTAAAATAAAATGTTCAACATATTTAAGCTGTGTACCAAATTTTAACTCTCTAGGACGTAGGAAAGTGCATTAAAAATGCCATCAAATAAGTATATCATGAAGAGTTATATAAAATTAAAAAAAAAATTGAAAAATTGTCATCTACCAAATTTAATTTAAAATGTGTAGCTTCTCTCCTATACAAAATCATTAAATTTTTGGAAAGATATTTATTATATAATATATTTATTTTTTCTTTCTGGAGGATATCCCAAAAGTCAGAATTTAATTGAATTTGTTTATTTCCCTATATTAAATAATTTTTATTTAAAAAAACTACTTAACATATTGTACTGAAATGTTTGTTATATATTTTATGAGATAATGTGAATATTTCCTTAAAATTTCGAAGCAATTTGTGAATTTTAAATTTGCTTAAAAAATGTTTGAAAAATTAGGTCCCATAGGGTTCAATGTATTTCATTTTTTCAACCCGGGTTCAATAAAAAACTAATTGGGTGATATTATTTATTTATATTCCCGTAGGTACCACAGCCGTCTGAACAACATACAAAAATTTCATTTTGATAAAGTCATTTTTACGGCAGTTATCGTGCTAACTGACAGACAGACAGACAGACAGAATGAACAAAGTCATAAACACTTTTCAACTTTGTTGTAAAGTGTTAAAAACAAATTTAATATTAACAAGAAAGATCAGTCATGCATAAAGCATTAATTGTGAAATGCTTTCCAACTGCAATGCAATTTTATTTAAATATCTCTGAAATACAATACATTCAGCTGTGATATTTTTAAAATTATCACAATACTACAAGAATTTATTATATTTGAAAACTTCATCAAAAATAAATGAACTTTATTCAAAAACCGACATTAAAATACAAATCGTCTGGCTCTCTACATAAAATGCCGCCCAGGTGGTGTAGTGGATAGCGTGTTCGGCTGATGTGTGGAGGGCTCGGGTTCGAATCCCGAATAAGGCATGGAGGCTTGTGTGGCTACTGTAACTGGATTTCGATCTGTTGTTGCCACGTTAATTGAATTAAAAAAAAAAAAAAAAAAAAAAAAAAAAAAAAAAAAAATCAGTGAATATTTCAGTCATAAACTTTTTTCCATTGCTTTTATTCAGAGGCTGCAGTAATTTATTTTACTTAAACTTAAACAATGGATTTAAAAGTACTTTCTAACTCCATGCTTAAAACTTAAAACTTAACTCGAAAAAGCAATACTATAGAATCGTCCTCTTCGCTATATAAAATCAAAGAATGTTTCATTTATATCAGCTATATTGCAGACTCTATAGCTAAATAATTTTACGTTAAAGAAATTCAGCAATTCTTTCACAACTGATCTTACAGCTTGATGTGTTTACTTTCTCCATACGTGAAAATTAGGCTTCGTTGTAGAAATAATCAAAGTTTGATGATCATTTAAACTAAAAAATATTGTAATTGCGTTGACTCAGTATACACATGCACAAAAAAAAATTGAAAAATATAAGGTTTTAGGACAGATTCAACACTAAATATAAATTAGAAAGAACTTTAAAAATCACGATTTTGATACAAGATGGATGCCATATTTTATTTTGATGTGAGTCACGTGATCTCTTCATATAGTATGAGTGCAATTAATATTTTGATTTTCATTTAAAAAACTACAAAGCCTATTTTGCTGAATTTTTTTTTTTATGTTTTATGGGATAATTTGAATATTTTTTTAAATTTTCGAAGCAATTTGCAAATTTTAAATTCGCTTAAAAAATGTTTTAAAAAATGGGTCCCATAGATTTCAATGTAATCCTTTTTTTCAACCCGGATTCAGTACAAAAGTAATTGGGTGATATTATTAATTTACATTCCCATATGTCCCACAGACCGTCTTAACAACGTACTAAAATTTCATTTTGATAAAGTCGTGTTTACGGCAGTTATCGTGCAAACGGGCAGACAGACAAACAGACTGACAAGATGACCAAAGTCATAAACGCTTTTCAACTATGTTGTAAAGTGTTAATAAAACAAGAAATTTATACAACATTGTTAAAAGAAACAAACGTAACCTTTGCTCCTCAATTTGTTTGAAGTTTTGTTTTTTAACATCGGTAATTAAACATATACATTTCATTAAAATTTTTTAGTAATTTTAGTGAATATTGTATTTGTTCAATAAGTACAATACACTTTCTGAAAAGGGTAAAAAAAACTTAGAGCAACGTATAAAAGCACAATCTATGTAGAAAGCAACGTATAAAAGCACAATGTATGTAGAAAGCAACGTATAAAAGCACAAATAAAACAGGAGCAAAATACCATACAGCTGTTTGGAGGATATGCTGGATGCCCTTCGTCAGTGCAAGAGAACCGACAAACCCGAAGTTTAAAAGAGGAATGCGCACGCAAGGTCCGGTCATGGGTTTCGTCCAGAAAAGAGCACCAGACGCGAAGCGCCTTTAATCTCCAATCTCTAGGTGTGGTTCTTATCTTTATACTGTGACATTATTTCATTTGCCCATAGTTGGAGGTTCGAGGTTTTTGATTTACTGTTTTTATTATTTGACTTAGCTCCTAGTGTGGCAGTTTGTTGCACATTTAGAGTTTGAGTAATTTTGGGGGTTGATGCAGATCTAAGGATCTCCTAGCAATTTGGCAGTTTAAGGTTTAAGAACATTTTTTAGAAAACATTGATCGAGTTTTTATTTAATATCAACTATTTAAGTTGGGACTTACCTAATTCCGATTTTCAATATTAAGTACCGCGCGGGGTCTCTTACGTGATTTGGCTTTGCGATGATCATAATCATGCAGATTGAATGGTAGTTCATTTGGAACAGATGGCAGATTTTTATAGAATTTAAGCGCTAGTTTTTTAATTTGGGCTCTAACAGTTTTTATTTTGAAGTCTTTCCTAATTACCGAGTATCGTAAGTATCTAGGGGCTTTCCTTATAATCCTTAGGGTTTTGTTTTGTTTTGTCTCTAGTAAGTCTTTACAGGCATATCCCCATACGGGTGCTGCATACAGCATTCCCGGGCGGATGACCGATTTATAAATTAGGAGCTTATTTTGATAACTTAGATTTCCGTTTCCTATCATTGGGTATAAGGCTCCTGTGGCCATATACGCTTTTTTGATTAAGTTCGTTACGTGCTGTTTCCTGGTTAGGTGGGAATCTATCGTTACACCTAGGTATTTAGTAGATTTTTCAGCTTTTAGGGCATGGTTGTTTATGTACAGAGGCGGCGGAGATTTACGTTTTCTAGAGAAATAAATCCAATGACATTTATTGGGGTTTAATTTTATTCGCCATTTTTCCAGCCATGTTTGGAGTATGTCTAAGTGTTGTTGTAGCTGTCTGTGCATTACTGAGACGTAAGGGTGTTTTGCAAGTATCGCACTGTCGTCTGCATAGAGTGCCAGCTCCGTGTCTGGGGTCCTGGGGATGTCATTTAGATATATGTTAAAGAGTGTCGGGCCCAGGATGGATCCTTGCGGTACACTACTTTTAATGAGCTTGGGTGTAGACAAGTTATCTTTTACTCTAACTTGGAAGTGTCTGTTATTTAGGTATGAGATTAAAAGTTTTACAAGTGCGTCAGGAACTTTTAGAGTGATCAATTTGTATGCTAATCCACAGTGCCACACTTTATCAAATGCTTTTTGTATGTCAAGAAAAATCGCAGCTGTGGGTGTCTTACTATTAAGTCCAGAAGATATGTACTCTTCCACTCTCAGCAATTGATGAGTGGTGGAGTGTTTTGGCCGAAATCCAAACTGCTCCGGAATGATAATATCATTCTCACTAAGGTGCGTGTTCAGTCTATTAAGAATTATTTTCTCAGTAATTTTACTGAGTGTCGGTAGTAAGCTGATTGGTCTGTAGTTGGCTGGAATTGTGGCATCCTCACCAGGCTTATGGATCGCTATAATTATCGCTTCCTTCCATTCTTTGGGGAAATAATTTAGTTTTAGTATTTTGTTTATTAGGGTGGTCAAGTAAAATATTATATTTAGGGGTAGGTTTTTCACCGCGATATTCCTTATTTTGTCGTGCCCTGGGTTTTTACGGTTTTTGATGATATCAGTTATCTCTTGTGGGATGGCTGGTTTAATCTCAGCCGTGACCGGGGAGTTCCTGAAGTTGTTTAGAGTTTGCCTAACCATTCATAGGGTGTCCTGACACATTAGATCGTGGTTTGGTTCAAATTGCTTTTCGTAATGCCTAGCAAGCGCCTCTGCTTTTTCTTCGTCTGAGTACGCGATTTTAACGCCATCTATTAGTGGAGGGAGTTTAATTCTAGGTTTTCTGAGTCTTTTAGCGAATTGCCAGAGCGATACGTCTTTCGAGCTAAGGGATTCAATTAACTCTTTATACTGTTGCTGCTTTTCTGCGAAAATTTTATCCCTGATTTTCCACGTGAGTCTGTTAAGCTCCCTTTTGAGGGTAGGGTCTCTATTAGCCTGCCATGTCTTACAAGGGGATAATATAACCAAGACCTGGATTAAGAGAGAGCCTATCAGAAAGCAGCATGAAGAACAGTGCAGCCAATCCGAAAAGAGGAGTAATAACACAAGATTGACGTGCGGCAAAACTCAACCTGAATATCCCGACATGGCGAGTCAAGACAGAACAAGAATAAATGAGACCTAACAAGAAAAATAAGTTAAAACGACACATAAGAGCACCAAAGGTATAGAACGAAGAACGAAGAAAGGGAAGAGGTGATTTACAGGGCGCTCTTCCTGACCGCGGACATAAATGGAGTACTGGACAAGTCATTAACTAAATTACTAGAATTTTTCTGGATATTTATAATTGGATAATTGATACATTCCAGGATAATTGGTAGAATTTTTATGGAAGCTTAAAAGAAGTCAAGATCATAGATCGATGTGTATTTTTGTATGATGCTTGAAGAAAGCACAAAACTTGGTCAAATGAATAGCAACGCTGTCCATTTGACCACCGTTTGTAGTGCACTACTATAGTACACTACTATATATTATACACTACTATATAGTGCACTATTATATACACTACTATATAGTGCACTACTATAGTACACTATAAATTATATTTTGTTATTCATCACTACTATATATTTAAATGTTTTTTTCTTTCGACCCAGATCATCCGTCCAACCCGGAGATGTAAGTTAAACGTTTTGCTATTCATAATCATTATTAACACTTTACAACAAAGTTGAAAAGTGTTTATGACTTTGTTCATTCTGTCTGCCTGTCTGTCTGTCTGTCTGCCCGTTACCACGAAAACTGCCGTAAAAATGACTTAATCAAAATGACATTTTTGTATGTTGTTCAGACGGTCTGTAGGACCTACGGGAATATAAATGAATAATATCACCCAATTAGTTTTGGATTGAACCCGGGTTGAAAAAATGAAATACATTGATACCTATGGGACCTAATTCTTCAAACATTTTTTAAGCGGATTTAAAATTCTCAAATTGCTTCGACATTTTTAGGTAATATTCAAATTGTTCAATACAATATATAAAAAAAAATTCAGCGAAATATATTCAGTAGTTTTTTAAATAAAAATTAAAATATTAATAACACCTCTTATATGAAGCGATCACGTGACCATGATATGAAAAGATCACATGACCCACTTCAAAATGATATATGGCATCCATCTTGTCTCAAAATCGTGATTTTTAAAGTTCTTTTTAATTCATATTGAGTGTTGCATCCGTCCTAAAACCACTTTATTTTTGCTTAAATTTTGTGCATCTACATACTGAAACAGCGCAATTACAATATATTTGAGTTTAAATGCTCCTCCAAATTTGATTATTTCTACAACACAGCCTATTTTTCACGTATGTAAAATGTAAACAGCAAAATATGTAGAATGAGTTGTATTAGAATTGCTGTATTTCTTTAACACAAAATCATTTAGTTCATGGAGTCTGCGTAGCTCATATGAATGAAATATTCATTGATTTTACAAAGAGAAGGACGATGTTTTTCGATTAAGTTTTACGCATAGAGTTTAATTACTTGTAGCTCCATGGTCTTAATTTTAAATAAAATAAATTATTATAGTATTGTGATGAATGACATGAATGAGAAATTATTTATGAATGAAATGCTGCTTTTATAGAGAGAGCCCGGCGTGTTATTTTTTCTATGACGTCATTTGAATGAATTTCAGTTGTTTTCGATGAAGTATTCAAATATAATAAATTATCGTAGTATTATGATAATTCTAAAATAATTCCGAGGAATGTATCACATTTTAGAGATGTTTAAACCAGGCAATTTTTGTTTCAATGCCGTTATTTGAATGAAGTTCATTTTTTTCGATGAAGGTTTAAGTTTTCAAATATAATAAATTAATGTAGTATTGTGATAAGTTTTAAAATATTACCGAGGAATGTATTGCATTTTAGACATGTTTAAATAAAATTGCATTGAAGTTGGAAAGTGTTTCATAATCAATGCTTTAAGCATGATTGATCTTTCTTGTATATAGTATATTTTTGTGGTTTTCGAAATTCTTTATAAAATGAAAACGCTTTTGAAATATTTAAATAAATCCACGACCATCGCCAATAATTAGTAAACCCCACATCAAGGACTAATGTTCATGAGATGTGTGTGTGAATTGTAATTTTTTATCGTGAGATACTTCTCTGAATAAAGCATTTCAGGTCTAACGGGTATTGGCTCTGTTGACTTGACCCACTTCCTTGAAGGGCACATGAATCTGATGCATAGTGGTCTGATGAATTTCTTCTCGCTCAACATATGGAATTGATCAGGCGGCAATGCGTTTCGAATTTTGTAATTCGTATTACAAAGCGGCCGGCAACTAGAGTCTTTGCTTGGCGGGTATTTTTTGGACTCAACCAAGTTAATTGTTCCGCTGACATTTCCCCGTGGCTGAGGTTTGTGTGAAATAGAAAGTTACTAATTTAGGGGATCGACATTAATCACCGGAATAAATACCCGAACAGGCAGAGAAGAACACCTCTCTTATCGTCGTTTTCGCTATAAATTTCGCACCAAAACGAGGCGAGGTCACTTCCGATTCAAAAATTTATATTTTCATTTAAACATATATTTCTCAAAATCTGCTATAGGTATAACGTAGATGATGATTGGTGTGAAATCATCATTAAATTTTGGAAGGGGGAGGGGGTTTAATAAGTATTTGCACTTTTGATTATTCAACACTTCCGGTCCAAAAATCCTCTTGAACTATCTATTTCTAAAAATGGACTATAAATAGAACTTAGATGATGATTTATGACTGATATGAATTCATCATTAAATTCTGGAGGAGGTGTGTGTGTGTGTGTTTGGTGGAGGAGGGGGGGGGGGTACCAATGATTTAGACTTTCGTATTTTTTCACTTCCGTTCAGACATGTTCTTGAAATATCCACTTTTCAAGATTGGCTATTACAGAAAAATCTTAGACAGTAAATAGTATGTTATATATACATAAATATTTTGTTAAAAAAATGCAGGTGTTTCAGTCCGTATTGATATACGAATATACTAATTAGTGTTTCAAATGCGTACGATTAACTGCACATTTAGCTTTTCTAAATGTGCAAGCATAAGAAAACATACTTTATTCAAATGTCCCGTTAATTTATGCATTCCAAGAAATAATTATTCAAAGCCTTATATACTGACTCATATTTATGATATGTAATTCGATAATGCAGGGATATTTTAGAACGTCAGTTTTCTTTTCTAGCAGTATTTATTTGAGCATTAGATTCTTAACGAAACCAGTAGAAAGATATTTCAAAATAATTAGGCATGTAGTGTTTGCTAATTGCAGTTACTGATGGAATGATATGTGAAGAGAAGATTGTCACTTAAATTATAGGATCATACTAATGAAGAACGAGTAAGAGTTTCGTATTTAATTTGTTAACAGTAGAAACGAAAGTATAAAGCGGAAGTATTTCTAAAAAAAAAAAGATAAAATGTATATAATAAAATAATGAGCAAATGCAAGACAATCGTAACTAAAATCCCGTGTGATGTCCATGTGCCACTCGCTAACAAATGCGGGATTGGAAAGCTGGCCAGTTCTCCTCCACACACATATGAAGTGGTGATCAGCACTGAGACAGGGGCGGGATTCGTTGCTAAATGCAACATACCTCCAATAGGACACTGTCTAGGTTCACCTAGCTCGGCACCAATCCAGACCGCTCTGCCTATGTTGAGGTGTCAATTGTAGGTGCCTTAATGGACGTTGACACCTAATCCCACCTTCTACCAGTCGTGTCCGAATAGTACCACTAGATACAAGATGCATAAAGGATGGCAAATGTATTTGAATGGCAGACAGCGATACCGTTGATGTGGACGTGGCTCCTCTCCTGACTGCACTACCTACTCGAGGAGTTATCTGTTCGGGGTGTCCGGAACCTCTGCGACGGTTACATGTGCCTTGTCTGATCCACTGTTGCTAACACCGAACAACTAACATATTGTTCGGACCAAAATGGCGACTGAAACGTCTGTTGTGCCGCCCAGATTCCCTGAGATCTATGATGCGACTTCTCCATAAATGCCACAATTGTTCATAGCGCCGCCAAGAACGTCTCAAAGGCATATTTGTACACAATTTGCAGTATCAAGGCAGGAAATCTATTTCCAAGTGCACGTGAGTGAGAATACCGGTCGTTTTAAGTGCTGCACGATGCAGCTGACTTCGTTCTCATGCGCGTTTCACGAGTCCTATAACACCGTTGGAGCTGATAGTTTAATCATGTGTGCAACCTTTAAAACGATATTCGATCATGCCGAGATTCGCGGCTGTAGCTCAATTTTTAACGGGGCTTATCGTTTTTTCTGATAACATAGTTTATTTTTGATAAATTAATTTAGAAAAGCGGCAATAGCTCGAGAGCAGTTCATGTTGGCTTTCTAAACCTTGTATCATTCGTTTTCTAATGTAAACTTACGTTTGAAAAGATCAATTGCTATCATTATTGAAATTGATGTTTTTTAAAAGATTTTTTTTTTAATTCATTCGAAAATTGAAGGATCTTTCAAACACTTGATAGCACTTAAAATCAATAGTGGTTTCAATATTCATTGATTGCAATTATCCTACCAAATTATATTCGAAATGCTTTATTGTTTTATTCGGTATCGTGTCCACAGGCTCATGAATAACACACACACATATATACACACACACTAACATATATACACAAATACTAAAATAAATACACAAACTAACATACACACAAATTAACACACACACACACACACAGGCACACACACACATACACAGGCACCACCTCATAAATTTTTTATTCGGGTTCAGTGATGTTTAAAATGTACTATTCCTTCAAAAATTTGAATTCTAATTTCCAAACCAGTCACAGTACTATCCCTGTACAATATGTATGTAGGGGAAGTAATAAAACTCAAAATTTTGCTTATTACTAATTAATGCATTCATAATGTTTAACTCTGTTAAAGCTATACACCCAAAATTAAAAACTCAGACGTTAACTTATGCACAAACTATACACACCTGCTTTGACAGACTGGCACCCTTCTCTGATTTAGGGCAGGTATTCAATAAATGAAGTTTTAATTATCGACTTTAATTTTATTTTCCAATTTATTTATTTCGATAGTGCATGTTAATTAAAGAGAAATAATTGAGAAGATGTTTTCAAATACTTATGCATTTAATATATGATAACTGCCGTTAATGACGAGGAAGGTTTTAAGATTGAAGCATGGAATATATAATTAGGAATTATTCAAGAAAATTGTCAATTGAAGTTTGGCATTCATACAATATACCAGAAAATAACAAGAAAGATCAATCATGCATAAAGCATTGATTATGAAACACTTTCCAACTGAAAAGCAATTTTATTTTAATATCTCTGAAATGGGATACCTTCAGCACGCAAATTATTAAAATTATCACAGTAGTACAATAAGTTTATTATACTTGGAAACTTAAACTTCATAAAAAATAACAATACTATAAATCGTCTGCATCTTTATGTAAAAGCAATAAATAATTCATTCATATCACTTATATTAAAGACTCTAGAGCTAAAAAATTTTACGTTATAAAATTTCAGCAATTTTTATGCAATTCATCTTACAATCGCTTGACATGTTTACGTTCTGCTTGTTATAGAAATTAGGCTTCGTTGTAGGAATAATCAAAGTTTAGCGATAATTTAAAATCAAAATTATTGTAATTGCGTTGGCACATAATTTATATACACAGATAATATGCAAAAATATGGGTGCAACTCTAAATATGACGGAAGCATTTCTAAATATATACTTAACGATCTTTAAACATCATGAATTTTACACAGGGGAAAAATTGATGCCATATTTTGTTTTGAAATGAGTCACGTGATTTCTTCATATAATATTGGTATAATTATTATTTAAATTTTTATTTAAAAACCTACGTAACATATTTAGATCAGATTTTATTTTACTCGTTTTACATAGTAATTTAAAAATTTTCTAAAATTTTCGAAGCAATTTGTGAATTTTAACTTCCCTTAGAAATGTTTGACAAATTATGTTCTATGAAAAATTATGTTCTATAAATATTGAAAATCTGATATTGCACATACTCTTCCTTTTTAACTATCTACCAATTCACCAAATTTGAAGCCTCTATTCCATCCCGAAGCATAGTTTTTCGTCATTTCACCTTTAGAACGTTTTTCTCTGGAGCACACTCTTAAACGAACATTTTTGAAAATGTTTTTTGTCTTGGGTGCTTTAATCAAATAATTAGCCCATATACCAAATTTCAAGCCTCTATTAAAATTTAAAGCAAGCTGTTTCTCATTTGTTCGGAAAATCGAACATTTTGGTGCGCGGCACCACCTAAAGTACCAAATATTGAAGATCTGAAATTGTACACTTTCTTCCTTTCGAACGGTTCACCCATACACCAAATTTGAAATCTCTATCTCATTGCAAAGCATGCTTTTCTATCATTTCACTTTTCGAACGTTTTGTTGTGGGGCAACCTCTCTATAGAACATTTTCAAAAAATTCGATTTTCACAGGGGTTTTTATCGAACGATCGACCCGTGTACCAAATTGCAAGTCTCTATCTATTCGGGAAGTGGTTAAAAAAGCGTGACAGACAGACGGGCAGATAGACGGACACTTGGCAATTAGCATATACTAGCCGAATACCCGTTAAAAATTAACAGTTTCGAAATAAGCAACCTCTGAATATAGTCATTTTTTTAATAATTTGCGTTTCACATTTATTCGGCAAATCGAATATTTTAGTGCGAGGAAACCCCTAAAGAAGAAAATATTGTGAATTTTAAATTGCGCACGTCTTCCTTTCGAACTATATCTACCAGTACTCCAAATTAAAGTCTATATCTCATCCCGAAGCATATTACTTAATCATATCCTCTTTCAAAAGTTTTTCTGTGGAGCACACCCATAAATGAACATTTGTGAAAAACTCTGCTCGGCTTGGGTTTCTTATCAGATGATTTGCTCATATACCAAATATCAAGCCCCTATCACATTTAAAAGGAAGCATATCCCATTTATTCCGAAAATCGAACATATTGGTGTTCGGCACCCCCTAAAGTTGCAAATATTAGAAATCTGAAATTGTACATTTTCTTCCTTTCAAACTATGTACTAGTACACCAAATCTGATGTCTCTATCCTATCGTGAAGCATGTTTTTCTATCACTTCATATTTCGAACGTTTTTCTGTGTTGCACCCCTTTAAATGATCATTTTTGAAAAACTGTAATAATGTTTTTATCAAATTATTACCCCATATACCGAATTCCAAGCCTCTATCGCATTGTAAAGGAGGCGTTTTTCATTTGTTTGTCAAATCGAATATTTTAGTGCACGGCACCCTTTACAATAGCAAATGTTGTAAAACTGAAATTGCACACTTTCTTCCTTTCTAACTATCCACACGTATACCAAATTTGAAGTATCTATCTCATCGCGAAGCATGCTTTTTCTATCATTTCACCTTTCGAATGTTTCCCTGTGGAGTATCCCCCCCCCTTAAATATACATTTTTGAAAAACTCCATTCTTCTTGGGTTTTCTATTAAATGATTCGCCCATATACCAAATATCAAGCCTCTATCACATTCTAAAAGGGGTGTTTCTACTTCATTCCGCAAATCGAACATTTTTGTTTGCGACATCCCCTAAAGTAGAAAATATTGAAAAACTGAAATTGTACACTTTCTTCCTTCCATACTATCTACCCGTACACCAAATTTCAAATTTCTATCCCATCCCGAAGTATGCTTTCTTGTCAAATCACCTTTCGAACGTTTTCCTCTAGAGTACCCCCCTTAAACGAACATTTTTGAAAAACTATATTCGTCTTGGGTGTTTTCATCAAATGATCAGTCAATATACCTAATTTTAAGCCTCTATCAAATTTTAAAAGAGCGATTTCCCATCCAACATTTTTCGCGTTTCGGTTATTCCGAATTGAATTCCCATTGTTTCGGTTATTCCGAAAATCGAACATTTTAGTATGCGGCACCCCCTTAAGTAGAAAATATTGGAAATCTGAAATTGCACACTTTCTTCCATTCGAACGATTTACCCATACACCAAATTTGAAGTCTCCATCTTATGGCAAAGCATGCTTTCCTATCATTTCACTTTTCGAACGTTTTGGTGTGGAGCACCCCCTCTAGAGAACGTTTTCGAGAAATTCGATTTCTCCAGGGGTTTTGTTGAACGATCGACCCATGTACCAAATTGCACGTCTCTATCTATTCGGGAAGTGCCAAAAAAGTCGTAACAGACAGACAGACGGACATTTGGCAATTAGTATATATATATATATATATATATATATATATATATATATATATAGATAGATAGATAGATTTCATCATTTTCCATTAGTACGCGTTGTCTACCTAAGGCATATCTACGATGACACTAACTTTGATTTCAGTCGGCATATCAACAGTAGGATAAAATCTGTAGATGATACCGTCTGTACGGGAAACAATGACATTCTTCCCTCATTGTATCACTGGGAGATTGATTGCATTTGTCGTAAATGAAAATCGTTTCACAGAGATCGGCATTACTGAAAAACGCCATCATTCAAACTTTAGTTAAGTAGTAGAGTTAATTGGGTGCTTAAATATAAACTGTGAAATGATATAATGGTGGCGTAATAGCTGTGGTTAAGTATCAACAGAAATAAATAAACGTTTTAATAACGGTTTTTAACCGAAGTTGATTTGTAGATGGAGTCTTATTTTCCAATGAATATTTTAATCGGTGATAACTATATCAGATTGGATCGTACGGACAAATATTTTTCAGTTTTACTAAATACGGTAAGGGTAACATTTTTGTAATTTGATTTTTTTTCGATAACGGGGCTGTATAAAAATTTGATTTTCTTAGCTCATTACAAATGCATGGTACAGCATTTATAATAATAAAAACTGATCTCTAGTATGTGTATATAAACTCATAGGCGTCGTACCGCAGAGGGTTTAAAGAGTTTTTAAAATTCGAAAAATTTGATAGATTTTTAAATAATTATAAAAAAAAGCTTATTTTGGGGAGATAAAATGATAGTATATGGAAAATCTTCTCACACAAAAATAAAGTTAGAGCTTTGTTTTTTTAACGATACACAGATAAATTTCGAAGGATAGAAGCCGGATTTTCGATAGAGTCGATTTTTTTTTGGATAGTTTTCTTTCGATAGTTTTTCTTATAGATTTTTAAAAATTTCGGAAACGCGAAAGTACCTATCCAGAACAAAAAATGATTTCCCGTCTTGTTTATCCATGCTGGGAGCTCTCAGAGATGAAAAGTGTGGCGTATAAAAAAGATAAGTTTAGAGATTAGCTTAGAGCATAGTCGTGAATTTAAAATGATGCATTGCCGATGTGATCACCCGACGATTCATTTGTGTGTTGTTCGGTATCATCTGAAATTTAAATTGATTAATAGACATATTATTATTTTTAGTACAATGCAGATATATTAATTAAATCAAAATTTATTAAAATATTATTTCTGTTATCATCGCTCAAGATCATCGTCATCATTGAAATTCTATATTTTACAAATCATCAAAGATGAAGTGTACCTTGTCAAGGCCGATGTGATGAAGTGGTGACATCATATAATCACAACAACTCCAAAATCAAAATCTTAGAAAAATATTGACTTTTTCAATTCTGATGTACGGGGGGGGGGGGACTCTGTGAGCTCTCTCTACCTCCATTGGCTCTCCGTGATCTACTTTCCCTTTGGCTCCAGTCATCTAGGGGGAGCTTAAGGCCGGGCTTCATTGGTGATTCATTCACAGCCCCACGGCTTTGCTCGAGGTCCACAAAACTCGCGTGCCACAAGGTCAACATCAAATTTTCTGACCAAAAATGACTGTCTACCCCATAATAAAAAGCAACGCCAATCTGTCGCTTTTGCTACTTTTAGAACCTGTATTGCCTTTTATTGCAACTGTACCACAAAAATGTTAGATAGATGTTGTCACCCGAATTAAAATACACATCTCAAAAATCTTCAGTTTTACAGACAGGAATTTGAAATTCTACATATAAGGTTCTAACGTTATTATAAGCATTCCCTGATAAAAGCATGGTGTTCCAATATAAACTTCGTATTTTACACGTTTTCGACGTATTGTCCAAAATGAAATTTAAGAGCAAAATAAGTATGCATTTTCCAGGTACGGTCTTCAACATATGTCATCGTGAACTGTCAAGTCTTGCTTCTACAGAACAATTTTTCTTTTTATTGTAACTTTATTTGCTTTTTTTTAATTCAATTAACCATTTAATAAGTTTCAAAGCCATGTAATGCTCAGAATTAAAATTACGTCAATAATTAACTCTTCGAGATATTTTCTTCAAATTTTGTCATTGTAAAGTGTCATATCATAGCTCTAAAAAACACTAATTCCTTTAGTTGCAACTTTATTTGTTAATATTTAACAATTAATTTCATCATTTGATAACTTTCATCCACAAAGTCACTGCGCTTTTTTCCTCGAATTTATTCCCGCTCCTCATTGGAGAGTGGAAGTCAAGTAACACCACTTACCAAAAAGTAGGGTGAGTGGTAAATAACATTTTCATGTATGGAGAAACAATTTCCGCTCACCTACTGTATGGCGACGCTTTCTCCGATTTTAATGCAATTGTCACGTTGTACTTTCGAGTCTGTAATGGATTCCTTCGATCTACTCAAGTTAAATTTGGACCCAATTTTGATACTTTGTGACTTTTGAGCCCGCGCATAAAAGGGGACTTTTGCGACCTCCCAGTGATGCAGAATGTGCTAAAAATCAAATTGCTAAAAAACTAGTTACTATATATTTAGCGATTGCTAGCGGGCAAAGTTCGCTAGTTTAAATTGCTATTTCATAACATTCTACCTTATTTTATTCATTTTTGCAATTGGAATTATGAGTCTGCAACCAACGATCAAAAAATCTTCAAGTGTTCACATTTCTGGTGACACCCTATATATACTCTATGTGTTTCTTCTATTTGTGCACATTTCGCTTTTTTTTAATTCGGGTATATTGGTTGTTTTGCACTGATGAAGGGGGGAGGGGTTCGAGCTTGTCTTCGAAACAGTTCCGTGCTTAATGCTTACTCTTCAGAATTATTTCTTTGCAAGAATTATAGTTAACACTTAGCGATTCAAAACAAGTAAATTCCAATAAAAATGTTTTCACAACTATTATGCAAGATATTTAATAGAGAAATAAAATGGTGACAATATGAAACAAAAGTCAGATAAATACTTAAAACAATAATGTGTTTCATTTATAAATCTAAATATAAATGAAGCACATTATTTATATGTAATGAGTGATTGGATTACAAGTCTCATAAATCAGATGAAATTCAGTTGGTTTAAATAAAATGTCATATTAGACATACGTTTATTTCGGCCTAGTATTTAAGGAACATGCATGATGAATATTCGGAGCAAACCGGTCGCCCAAAGCTTTTTTTGTAATATTATATTTTCTATATGTCATTCTTAATGAAGCTATGGTGGAATATTTATTTTTGATTATGAACTTTCATCACTTTTCTTCTTCTGATAACTGAACCAATAGTTCGTAACTCAATATTTCAGAATTTTGCGCATTAATATATTTACTTTTAAACAAAAGTGAATGCAGCACGTGTTTTCAAAAATGCGCTGTTAATAAGCAAAAAGTTACAAATAGAATTTGGTGAGAAACGCACTTGTATCATTGGTTATTTATAAAAAAATACAAAACACAAACGCTAGTATTCACTTCAAAAGAAAAACTCTCACGTGACGCAAACGCCAGCGGTCGACAAGGGCAAATAGCAGACCGTTTGAAGACCAAAGGACCACTAATACTTATTGGAACTGATAACAGATTGTTGAGAAGGTACTAAAAGTCAGCTAGAACGAATGTGGCAAAGGTTCTTTAATATAAGGTTGAGCAATCAGCCAGGCAACCAATCAAAAAGTTGTCAGCTCGACGTCGACGAGCTTACCATTCCGTCATTCGTGACGCCACGGACCAGAGAGTCGTTGCCAAACACAGAAAAATTTCGCTTAATTGCAATTAAAAAGTGTTTGTTAATTTTGAAGTGGCAATATCCGGACGTAAACAACTTGCGCAGTAATTTTTAATTCTGCTGTGCACACCTTCCTCAGCAACGTCCAAAAACATTTAGTGACACCAGTAGAGTAGAATGACAATTGCAGTTAACAAATTCAGTCTCTTCAAAGAGCTCGAAAACAAAATGTGTTGAGACCCAGACCGTCCGACCTACCAGAAAGGTGTAAGGTAACTGTATGGACGGCCGGGAAAAAAAAAAAATGTGTGTGTTTGTTATTCCAGTAACATCACATGCGCAGAGACATGGAATAACAAGATACGGCAGTCATGCCCGGGATAAGCACCCTCTGTGTGACACGCCAGAGTCACTTCCAAATAAGTGGCGTCCTTCATATAAAAATCTTGAGAGAATTGCTCATAGTGCGACCAACGATGATTTAAGACAGTTTTTCCTTTCGAAAACAGACTACATGCTAATAATAACAATGAACTCGAGAATATTACAAAGGAAATACAATAATTTGCATAATCAAAATGACATTTATTTATTTTAAAAATAAAATATATTTTCTATTCACAAATTCAACTTTCTGTCTCGGAAATAAATCGAAAATGAAAAAAAAAAATATTTGCTATTACAGAAAAAAACTCTTTGGCAGTGATGCACTATTTCTGCTGACAACTTATGTGCCTATATCGATTCTTTGGTCCACTTAATGGGTAAAGAAAATATAAAAGGTGGATAAAGATAAGAAAAACCTATATTAGATATCAACAGAATGACAGGGACTCAACATTGTTACTGAAACAATTTTTAACGAATTAGTGAATAAATAAGTTTTACACTCTCATATATATAAATAGAAAAATAATATTTTTTCCAAAATTTACTAATAATAAGAATTACATACTGATAATGAGAATTGCATACTAATAATAAGAATCACATATTAATAATAAGAATGAACTCGAAAATATTACAAAGGAAATACAATAATCTGAATAATCTAAATGACATTAGCTTAATTAAAAACTAAATACCTTATCCATTCACAAATTCGCATTTCTGGCTCGAAATGCTATTATCTTGAGAAATTTTTGACAATTTAATTTCTATAAAATTAAAACAAGAAAGATCAATCATGCATATTGATTATGAAACACTTTCCAACTTCAATGCAATTTTATTTAAACATCTCAAAAATGCGATGCATTCCTAGGTAATATTTTTAAAATTATCATAATACTACATTAATTTATTATATTTGAAAACTTTAAACTTCATCGAATAAAATGGACTTCATTCAAATGACGGCTTCGAAATATAAATTGCCTGGTTTAAACATCTCTAAAATGCGATACATTCCTCGGTAATATTTTTAAAATTATCATAATACCACAATAATTTATTATATTTGAAAACTTCATCGAAAACAAATGAACATAATTCAAATGACGTCATCGAAATATAAATCGCCTGGCTCTCTCTATAAAAGCAGAATTTCATTCTTAAATCTTTTTCCATTATTTGCATTCATCACAATACTATAATATTTTTTTTTTTTTTAATTTAAAACCATGGCGGTACAAGTAATTTAACTCTATGCTTAAAACTTCATCAAAAAAATCGTCTTCTTCTCTGTGTAAAATCAATAAATATTTCATTCATATCAGCTATATTGCAGACTCCATGAGCTAAATAATTTTGCGTTAAAGAAATGCAGCAATTTTTATACAACTCATTCTACATTTTTTGGTGTTTACATTTTGCATAAGTGAAAATTAGGCTTCCTTGTGAAAATAATCAAAATTTGATAATCATTTAAACTCAAATATATTGTAATTGCACTGTTTCAGTATGTAGATGAGTAGAATTTAAGCAAAAATAAAGCGGTTTTAGGACGGATGCAACACTATATATGAATTAAAAAGAACAAAAATAACGATTTTGACACAAGATGGATGCCATATTTTATTTTGAAGTGGTTCACGTGATCTCTTCATATAATGGCCACGTGATCTCTCCACGTGATCTCTGTAATGGGTGTAATTATTATTTTACTTTTTACTTAAAAAAAAACTACTAAATATATTTTACTGAAATTTTTTTTATATAATTTGTGGGATAATTTGAATAATCCCAAAATTTTCGAAGCAATTTGTGAATTTTAAATTTGCTTAAAAAATGTTTGAAAATTTAGGTTCCATAGTGTTCAATGTATTTCATTATTTCAACCCGGGTTCAATCCAAAACTAATTGGGTGATATTATTCTTTTATATTCCCATAGGTCCCACAGACCGTTTGAATAGCATACTAGAATTTAATTATGATAAGATCATTTTTACGGCCGTTATCGTGATAACGGACAGACAGACAGAATGAACAGAGCCATAAACACTTTTAAACTATGTGGTAAAGTGTTAAAAACAAACATTTTCTCCTAACAAATCTTATTTACCATGTTTAGCTTCCGTAAAGCTATAAACTGAAAACAATGAAAACCCTAAGATAATGTGGCGTTAATTTATATACACTTAAGAATTATTTATTCATACACGTTGACAACCTCATATACTGGATCAAATTTATGGCAGGTGATGCAGAAACTCGTGGGATTTCCTTTTGAACGCAACTTGTCCGTTCCAACGACGTTTTAATTCGAGCATTAAATGCTAATTAAGGCGAAATAAGTGCAAGGACATGTTAGATCTTTATTCATTTAGAATATAATTGTAGTTAATGGTGTTGAATTGTTTAAGATAAATTTATGTTCTTACATTCAGCATTTAGTGTGGTGATGCTAGAAATTGCTGGATATTTTATTTTGTAAAATGTAAAAACACCATCAATTGTAAATAATTAGCATATAAACTGTTTGAAAGTATTATCAATATATTTATCATTAATATACTTTATATATTTATAATATATGCCTGTCAAAGACATGACAATTAATACTTAAAAAGTACTAAGGTGAAAGAATTTTAATAGGTTTTGCTTTTAACAATATGCGGCTCTTAAGAGTTGAAAATACCTGTTTTAATAGAAAAGTGGCTTAGGTTCTATTCCGTGTTCATTATACATATTGTGCAACGTTTCAGTCTTCTGGGTTAACTGGGTCTTTTGGAGGGTTTGGAAAAACTTTTTGACTACATTACTTGTTTTGTCCATCCCCGGGGAAAATCAACAAGAAAGATCAATCATGCTTAAAGCTTTGATTATTATACACATTCCAACTTCAATGCAATTTTATTTAAACATCTCCAAAATGCAAGACATTCCTCGGTAATATTTTAAAACTTATCACAATACTACATTAATTTATTATATTTGCAAACTTAAAACTTCAACGAAAAAAATGAACTTCATTCAAATGACGGCATTTGAATATAAATTGCCTGGTTTAAAATCTCTAAAATGCGATACATTCCTCGATAATATTTTTAAAATTATCATAATACTACAATAATTTATTATATTTGAAAACGTCATCGAAAATAGCTGAAATTCCTTCAAATGACGTCATAGAAAAAATAACACGCCTGGCTCTCTCTATAAAAGCAGCATTTCATTCATAAACATTTTCCCATTCACTTCATTCATCACAGTACTAAAATAATTTATTTTATTTAAAAATTTCAGACCATGGAGCTACAAGTAATTAAACTCTATGCTTAAAACTTCATCGAAAAAAATCGTCCTTCCCTCAATAATTCAATGAATATTTCATTCATATCAGCTATGCAGACTCCATGAGCTAAATAATTTTGCGTTAAAGAACTACAGCAATTCTTATATAACTTATTCTACATATTTCACTGTTTACATTTTACATAAGTGAAAAATAGGCTTCGTTGTAGAAATAATCAAATTGGATGATCATTTAAACTCAAATATATTGTAATTGCGTTGTTTCAGTATGTAGATGCACAAATTTTAAGCAAATCTAAAGCGATTTTAGGAGGGATACAACACTCAATATGAATTAAAAAGAACTTTAAAAATCACGATTTCTAGACAAGATGGATGCCATATTTCATTTTGAAGTGGGTCACGTGATCTTTTCATATTATGGTCACGTAATCGCTTCATATAAGAGGTGAAATTAATTTTTATTTTAAAATCTACTGAATATACTTTGCTGAATTTTTTTTTTATATATCTTATGGAATAATTTGAATGTTACCTAAAATTTTCGACGCAATTTGTGAATTTTAAATCCGCTTAAAAAATGTTTGCAAATTTAGGTCCCATAGGATTCAATGTATTTCATTTCTTCAACCAGAGTTCAATCCGAAACTAATTGGGTAATATTATTCACTTATATTCCAATAGGTCTTACAGACCCTCTGAACAACATACTAAAATTTCATTTTGATTAAGTCATTTTTACGACAGTTATCGTGCTAACAGACAGACAGACAGACAGAATGAACAAAGTCATAAACACTTTTCAACTTTGTTGTAAAGTGTTAATAACAAATCCAAGATCATTTCTTCTTTTATTAATTGTATAATTAATTGTTTCCACTTAATGGACTTCATATTTGGCTGTAAGGAGTATAATAAAGTTTATTCTACTGTATTTCTTCTGGGACTTTTGCCTTCTGTACAAAATATTGTTAGGAACATTTTAATTTTAAAATAATTTGTAAAATTACATTTCCGTTAGATTCTGGCCCGTTAACGTTGCTGTAAAGGAACAAATATTAGGCCTCCGAGACCAGACGGGTAATCTGGGGAACCTGCAAGAGATCAAAATAAAGTTTTTTCTTCTCCCAGAAGAGAGGAAAATTGAAAATCCAGCTTTGTTAGTTTCAGATCTATAGCCGATTCAATGAATTTGCGAAAATACAGTCTACTGAGTCGTCCGGGAGGAGGAAGTCTTGAAGCTGTGGAAAGGTGTTTGATCACAATCTAACTTCGTTATAGGTTATTTCCCCTGATTGACAATATTAGCTAGCAAAGATTCAGTATTTATGCCACCGAGAGGATTCTTGAAGGTCTGGAAAGGCACAAACACGTTAGGCAATTATTTTATGTCTTTAATACTACAAGTTAAATCCACCAAATGACAAGGTGCGTAAAATTGTTGAACATTGCCAGTTTTCCTGATACTATTGCTGGTATCGGCTATTTTGCTCTGAAAAGCCCAAAAATGATTAAAATCGGTTCACTAGTACTGTCATCGGCAACAAATGATTATTCCAGCGTTTAGATCCGCCTTCAGACGGCTTATGTGAGTTCGGAACACATAAAACCATGTAAAAGATTTCCGTGCATCAGCACGACTGCCTTTACAGCGTTTCTTAAATCCCCTGACATCGTTGTGCATAAAATTATGTAAAAATGTCTTCCCATTGATTTACCTGCATCCAGCGCTCCTGTTGTTCTTAGACGCACGCAGACCGACCATCTTACCTGATCAACAATATTAAATACTATACAACCACATGCTAAAATATAATTACTGTACGACTCCCTAGCAAAAGACGACTTGTTAGATAACGTGCTTCTGCAGGATGGAATTGAGAATTACAAAGCTCTGCAAATTTATCAGTAGGTCTGCAGACATCTGGATACTCTGCAGAACTCTTTCAGGGATTACTTCTACTCAAGTGATCTTAAAGTTTAAACACAGATTTGCAATCCTTTCCTTGCTGGCATAGACTGGTAGTAATGTGTACCTTGCCAACGCAAGCTCTTTGACCTAAGGACAAAGGAAATATTACAAAATGAATTTAAATCGAAGAGCCTTGGAGAATTATGTTGTGCGTTGAAACACCGTTAAAACACCGCCGTCTGATAAAGCGAGACATGGGTGCTCTGATTCTGTTTACCACTACACACTTTTGTGAAGTAGGATTTATAGCACTTGTGTCTATGAAAATGAAAAGTTGTAATCGATGGAACGTCAAAGATGGCATGTGTTTTACCTTGTCGAAGACCACTCCACAGTTATATCAAGACAAACAACAACAACATTCTGATTGAAATTAACTTTTGATCGGAATTAATTTTGTTTTAGTTAATTTGCACACGATAATTACATTTTATTTTTGTATAATGGTCATTAAATTTAGCATGAAAAAAAGTGTTTACTTTATTTAATTATTTAATGTATTCATACGTCGTGTATGTCATATAGAGTATGAGGCAATCCATTTTCAACCCAAGCATATTCATTGTATGCAAAGTTGCATTTATGTGCTTCAGTTCAATTTTCTAGGGAGAGAGTCCATAGCTTTTGTCGTACGGCGTGCACGACATTTTGTGATTTCAATTACGGATGCCAACCAAAATAATGAACTATCTAAATGCTGCAGAGGGAACCAATGACAACACATACATACATAAACAGTGGTCATCCCCGTCTGCATCAACATCGAATGGTAGATGTGGTAGGGAACCAATGGGGGAAAGAAAAAAGCGCCCCAAAGCCGTATTCCAAAAAGTTCAGTCGACTTCAAATTTTCGAACGAGCTAACATCATGTTTCTTGGTTTTGTGAAAAAAGTATATCGAAAGTGAGCGATAAAATGGAAGCTTGTTGCAGTTATGAGATGTGCAACAGTTTCGTACATCATTGAGATTGCATGAATAAGTATTTAACACAAAAGAGTAGAGGTAAATCAACTTTCAATTTGTCACTAATTAGCACGGAAGGCACACTTTTATCGATTATTCAAATAATGAACAATCAGTTCGTAAGAGTAAATTATATTAACGAGTTCTTAGATATTGAACGACAAGAACTATTTTGAGTGTCGATTGCTTAAAAGAAACTGTTTTAAAATTATATGTCAATTTTATTATGTGTGTAAATATGTATTAATGAAATATTGTCAGTGTTATATGTCTTATAATATTAGATTTAATAATAGTATCATTAATCAAGATACAATGGAGATCTATAACTTTAAATATTAAAATAAATTGATCAATTAAGGCAAGTGTATTTATTTATATTTTGTGTGTTCGTCTCTCCAGCTTGAGAACCTGGATTTTACATGCTCCACCCTTAGTGGCGGCATCATAGGTAAGTCCTGTAGTGGTAATTTTGATAAGGACAATTTTACCTTATGACAGCTTTCACCAAATTTTCAAAGGGTACGTGATTCAAAAAAGGTCGAAAACCACTGTTGTTAATTATCCATGAAAATTTTGCGGAAAATAATCCGTAAATATTTGATTATTTTCATCCAAAGTGCTTGTGCATACCAACTGGCCATCCATTCTGTACTCATCTCATCTTTAGGGATTGCTCGGTATCATAAGATGATATAAATGTATCCCGGGGGTCCAATAGTCAGAGAGGTACAATAGTTAGAGATGTCGGGTTGCCAACCCGATGGCTGCTAGATGATGTTTCTATTCCCGCCAGTGATGTGTTTTTTTTAACAATTGTTTTCGGAGTTCTTCACTTCTATCAATAATCTCGTTTTAAGTCAAAATTAATAACATATTTGCAGTCGATGACTATTCCTTATTATCGTCATAGCAGACACATTTCAGTGCAGAAAATTCTTCCCCATAACAAGGTGGTGAACATAAGTAAGAATTCACTACCTGGGTCATTTCTTCACCACTGTCGGAGTATTTGTTTCACTGCTGTTTCTCGTCAACAACGATTACGAGATGAGATGACTAAAGAACAGGAGCACAAATAAAACGGTTGCTTCTTAGTATGTAACTTTCAATATTTCATTAAGACAGCAGGAATATAAAAATTAGGTGACTACAGTTAATTTAAGGGCGTTCTGAGACTACTTCTTCAGTTCAAAACGCAGTGTGCTCTTAAACAGACGCAAAGAATAGGCGTTTGCTGTTAGTGTCTGTTTCTAGTAGTTTTTTTCAGTGTCTGTTTAAGAGCACACTATTTTCTAACCTGATGGAGAGTTTTCAAAATATTATTGAAACGATTGTAATAATCTAATTTTATTATGCCTGCTTTCTTCTAGAAAATATTAGAACGGTATAAGAAACATAAAACTCCACAAAAACACAGATTTGCGGTTTCTTTTGTGGAAGTTGCTAACGCGAGAGGAATTGCTCAATTCATCGTCAAATGTACCGAAAGTATACCCTGTTAGTCAGTTTCCTGTTTCCATGCAACACAGTAATTTTATAGTTGTGAAATCTGCCAACAGGCAAAAGTTGTAATTAAAGCAATTGCAGGTGCTTTATTCTGAATATTTGAATGTAATCATTATCTTTATAAGTAAATCGTTCATAGCGAAACATTATTTTCATTAATATTTTAATGAATAGTAGTTAGTCCATATTTTGTGCTAGCAAAATATTATATAAAATGATATAAATCATATTATAAAGGAAACATTGTGCAGTTTATTGAGTTTAACTACAAATGAGCAGGGATGTAATTAATAATAAATTGACGATTATTTTATATACTACAAGTTAAGCACGTTATATGACGAAGTTGATAAAGTTATGAAAATAGCTTTATTGTCTACGTTTCTAAATTTCTTGTGGATATCAGCAACTGCCATTCTGTACTCAAATTTCTTGACTGTTCGGTAGCAAAATGTGACAGGGATGTGTGTCCCTGTGGACAACGATTAAACTGTCTGTTGGAGTGCCACCTAGAAGACTGCAAGTCAAACAGTTGTGATTGTCTTTTCTCTGGACAATCGTTTCCTGATCTTCCCCACTACTTTTGATAATCAAGTTTCAAATCAAGTGACTGATAAAGTATATGCTGTCGATGACCTTTCTTTATTATCTTTATTGCAGGCGCAAGTCAGTAACGCCACATCAGCCCTGTAACAAGGCGGTGAACTTAGCAAGAATAATAGGTGAAAACTTTAATTAAATGGTTCCTAGTTGCTTTATCCACTAAATATGAGAATACGGTCAATACCATTATATTGAAATCGTTCACAGCGAAACTTCGATTTAAATGATGGATTGTGTAATGTTTTTACTTTCCTTATACACATAATGTATAAGGAAAGTATTGTGACGGGGTCGAAAATTCGAATTCGAGTTTTCGACGGGAGAGCACGTTTCAAGCATCCCTGATCACGAATCAAACATTTTTGAAGTGATGTCTGTGTGTGTGTGTGCGTGTGTGTGTGAAAGTATGTGTGTGTGTGTGTGTGAAAGTATGTGTGTGTGTGTGTGTGTGTGTGTGCTAGTGAGTCTGCGGAGACGATAACTGACGAACGAATGGACCGATTCGAACAAAATTTGGTACAAAAATCACAATCTGTAAACACTGGAAGCCTATTGTTTTTATACGCAATCGAATGTTCAGAATCCCCTAAATTTTCGAATGAAATTTTGAAAAATCGTTAAAAAATCAAAACCGCTAATAAAGTTACGCAAATAGACATTTCTTATGTAATTTTTCATTAGAAAACGATTGCCATAAATTTTAGAACGTTAACATGAACCGTCCTCGAGATATTGTACATTTTTAAAAAAAAATTATCAAAAAGTCATATAAAATAAAAAAAAAATATTTCCTATTGAGAAATATGTTCGCTTTTCATATGTAATACCATACGATAAATTGGGTGACATCATTCTCGTGGATCTAGCCCGTTCCATTCATGAAAAAGATAATTGTCGAAAATTCAATATCTTGGAAAGAATATAAATATCTGCTATAAGAATAACATTTTTTTAACTGTAAACGTAGTAAATTCATTGCATTATATAAGGAAAGTCATGTGTTGCCCACATCAGATTTTTTTATAATGTGCGCTAGTACAGTAGACTCGCTATATTGCGAGCCGTTCGATATAATGACTTATAAAAGTCGGAAACAGTTTTTCATACCTATAATGTTATTTTTTAAATGTTAAAGCTATAGCCTATCCCTACAGCGCTATTTTTTCGTTTATAACACCGCACTATTATATAAAATGTCATAAATAATAGTATATGTAAAGACGCATTGCACGTATTTCAGTTTATCTATTAATGAGAAGGACATAATTAATTTTAATAATTATAATGCAATTTTAATAAATGCAAATGCTTTTAAAACGCCATTAAAATGAATTCTTTGCTGAAAAAATTATTCACTATTACAGATAAACTCTTTGGCAGTAATGCTCATTTAACTATTTCTGCTGAGAACTTATGTCCCTATATCGATTCCTTGGTCCACTTAATGGACGAAAAAGTGTAAAAGGTGGATAAAGATAAGAAAAACCTATATTAGTTAATAACAGAGTGTCAAGTACTCAATGTTGTTACTAAAACAATTTTTAATGAATTAGTGAATAACATAGTTTCCGTTCTCATACATGTATAGAAATATAACAGTTTTCTCAAAACATTTTTGTAGTTTTAGATTTGTCCACACACACAAAACAAGCACGCTTTTGACCTACTGAATATATTTCGAATGCTTTAGGAACTGTATATGCGTGTGTTTGCGTTTGTGGATATGCAAGTGTTGGTCTAGTAGGTGTTGATGCGATATCCCAAGAATGAACCAACGGAATCTCAGACCCGTATGCATTTTATACTGGACATATTTTCTTAAATCCGGGCGTTGTTTTCGTATTAGTAGTATTTGACTATTGAATTTCTGATCCGTGGTGTTCTTTCAGAAATATTGAACAAAAACGAATAATTTGAGTACAGAAGATGACATAAAGAAATTTTGCATAGTGCAAAGTTATAGGATAAATCATGCATCGTACTTAGATCTATCAATTTGTGTTGAGTTTGGTTTTGAGCAGCTCATTATTACTTTCCTTATATACAATATAAGGAAAGTATTGTGATGGGATCGAAAATTCAAATTCGAGTTTTCGACGGGAGAGACCGTTTCAAGCAACCCTGATCACGAATAAAACATTTTTAAAGTGATGTCTGTGTGTGTGTGTGTGAAAGTATGTGTGTATGAAAGTATGTGTGTGTGTGTGTGTCTGTGTGTCAGTGAGTCTGTGGAGGCTATAACTGAAGAACGAATGGACCGATTCGAACGAAATTTGGTACAAAAATCACAATCCGTAAAAACTGGAAGCTTATTGTTTTTATACGCAATCGAATGTTCAGATCCCCCTAAATTTTCGAGTGAAATTTAAAAAAAATCGTCATAAAATCAAAATCTTTAATAAGGTTACGCAAATAGACATTTCTTATGTAATTTTTCATTAGAAAACGATTGACATAAATTTTAGAACGCTAACGTGAACCGTTCTCAAGATATTGCACATTTTTCAAATAAATTTATCAAAAAATCCCATAAATTAAAGAAAAATATTAACTGTTGAAAAACATGTTCACTTTTCATATGTAATACCATGCGATAAATTGGGTAACATCATTCTCGTGGATCTAACTCGTTCCATTCATGAGAAAAGATACTTTGAATAATACTTTTGTATTTGAACGCCAATAGTCATTTATCTGCTATAAGAATAACTTCTTTCTCTGTCCATAACGTTTGGCGAGATTTTGGCGACGAATTTGGCGGAATGTGATTTTTTGAAATGTTGCCAAATTAACGAAAATCCCGCCAAATGGATAAAAAAGGCGACTAGTTGTCGGAAATTCAATATCTTGGAAAGAATATAAGTATCTACTATAAGAAAACCTATTTTTTTACTGTAAAAGTCGCAAATTCATTGCATTATATAAGAAAAGTCATGTGTTGCCCACATCAGATTTTTTATTTTCTTATTGTTTCGAATTTTTCATGCAAACGGTGCCCAACTTGAACTATATGACGTTTTCCTATCCAATCAAATACCAAAATGCCTATCTTTATATCAAAATTCGTTGCCATCTGTATAGTATTATAGCTTAGAAGAGTTATATCAATTAAACTGACAGATAGATCGATATATCATTATATATTTCTGAAGTGAAAGATCTTCTAAATCCGTTATTTTCCTTTTATAATAATCAGTCCCTCTGGATGTGTCTAGCTAAGTGGTGGCTAAACTTTTATGTAATATGAAGTATAATTGATTCTATTTTTATTTCTTTTTAAATCATCCCCGAAATATCTAGATCAGTGGTGGTCACACTTTTTACGGCAAGTGTCATCATTAGGTTACCCTATCTCAGGCGTGCCATTCAACCCAACCTTTCTCTAAATTAACTAAACTAACATCAGGTGCAAATTGAAACAAAATTATCTTCAGTTACATAATTTTTATTATCATTACATCATCATGTCAGCAAATTACAGTTAACAACAAATTTGAATGGGCGCCCACAGAAATTTTCCCGGAAAAGAGCAAAAAATTGAAGTCATTGGGGCAAACTTAAGGATAAGATGTACAACATCGACTAGCTTGAAACTCAACTTAAAAGTCCAAGGCAGGACAGGTGCCTCCTCATGCCTTCCATCATGCCTTCCACTATCGGGCGCTTATGCATTTTTGTAATTCACAATGCAAATCTTACTCATAAAATTTAATGCGGCTTTTAAACTGGCCTGGTATTTATGATTTTCAGTATGTTTAGGTGTAATTTTGAACAAGCAAGTAAAAATACATCATTTATGGGAGAATCGGTTAATTATATCTAATATTAAGTTTTAATTGTATTTCTTACTGAAAAAGATTGTTCACAAACATAGGTGTTTCATCACACCTAGAAAATCAACCTAGTGCTAATACGGGTAAAGTCTGAAAATCAGGAACTAGCAGAAATTTCCAGAAATCAGCCTAATTTGGACTGGAAGAAATGTATATAATTTCATTATATTTGTACTTAAGTGCAATATTATGCTAAAGGCCAATAATTTCAATCTCCATATCTGGAGGATAGTAATTTAGATCTTCAAAATCAATTGAAAATAGTTTGTATTCTAAGTTCAATATATTTTACTGATCTTTCTTGATCTTTCTCGAAGTACAAAAATTGTATTGCAAAGATATAATTTAATATATATATATATATATATATATATAATAGTATATTCATTCCGGTATCCACTCGCTTTAACGAAGAGATGCAAAATGCTCTGTCATATGTTCCTCTGCAAATATTTCAACTCATACGTGGTGACTGTACCTGTAAGTTTATATCTCTGTTTTTTATATTTCTGGTTTTTAATTCATTTGGTATTCATTATTTCCCCTTCCACTGGCCATTTGACAGTTCCAATGGTGTCCATGGTCAAATACTATCGCCATTGTCAGAAACTGGCTGTTCCATTGAATTTAATTCGATTTGAATGGCTGTCCTGACGAGAATGCATTTTCAAACTAACCGCCATTTTTTATGTAGTTTCAACTGGTTGTTCTCCATGTATTGATCTTTAATCTTGAGCTAATTATTATTGCATTTTCTCATTTTGCCCTGTTTACTTTTTCATTTTATACATATATATATATATATATATATATATATATATATATATATATATATATATATATATATATATATTCTCTTATCGGCATTAGGGCCGTGAATTTGCTTCTATGGTGATGTTAATATTATTCTATGATGATGTTATTATTATTGCATAATTTTTATTATTACATATTTCTAATATATATATATATATATATATATATATATATATATATATATATATATATATATACATATATATATATATATATATATATATATATATATATATATATATATATATATATATATATAAATATATATATATATATATATATATACATATATATTTATATATAAATACCCTTCAGTCACACTTACTTAATAATCAAATCTATAATTTACATTTACATAAAACTAACCTTAAAATATCATACAATAGAATATCAGCCAAATATAAGCAAATCCATCTAAAAAGTAGTTGTAATAACATTCCATATATTGTTTTAGTACCCAAGTTTCATAAATCCCCTGTTGCTTTTCGAACCATTACCAGTGGGCATAATTCTTACATTACTAATGCTGGAAAATTATTATTAAAGATATTACATGAAGTATCCTTGTCAGATGAAATCTTAAATAATTGTCATATTATAAAAAACAGTTTTGAATTAGTTAAGAAATTGAAAACTCTAACTAATATTCATAGTATTTATACCTTTGACTTCAAAGATTTGTTTAGTAATATAAATATAGATGATCTGTATAGAATTATTTTAGGAATTTTTGAAAAATATAATATCAACCAAAAATATTCAAATTTTCTTTTTAAAAAATTACTTAACTTCACTCTTTATGAGAATTATATTCAACATGGTGGTACTATTTTTAAACAACAGGTTGGTATCCCACAAGGGGTGTGTGCCTCATCATTGTTAGCTAATCTGTATTTATTCTTCTATGAAAAAAACATTAATCCAAGCTTGCATAATATGCACATGTTTAGATATTTAGATGACATTTTATGTGTATCCCCAAATAATATCCCTATAGTATTAAACTTTTATCCAAAAAATTTACAATTAAATGCAAGTAATAATGACTCTAATGTTGCAAACTTTTTAGATTTAAATTTAAATTTACAAAATTGTAATATGGTTATAAACTTGTATGATAAAAGACAGGATTTTAAATTTAATACATCAAAAATTCAACATTTTGACTCTTGTTTGCATATATCTGTATTTAGAAATATTATAATAAACCAGGCTCTTAGAATCAGTAAAATTTGTGATGAATATTATAGATTAGCGCATTTTATGGAATTATTGAGTACAGCGACTAATAATGCATATCCCCCCAAGTTTGTTATTAAAATTATCAACTCAGTGTATCAACTTTCACTCGATAACATCCTAGAAAACATTCCCAATTATAGTGACTAACATACAGTTAAAAAAAAAATTATATATAATTATTTATTAATTATATAAATAAATAAAAATGAAAAATAATAAACTAAGTCAAAAACATTAGAAAAATCAAAAATCGGAAAATAAGATGCATTAACATTAATGTTTTGAATTTTATTTTCGCAAAAAAATGTAACTTTTGTCAGTATAGAAACTACGATTTGAGCGCACTTATAATGGTGTATAGTGGCATTCTCGTTTATCCAGTTTTCCTCTGAATTACTTGTTTAGTAAGAATTTTCGTCTTTGATTCATATTCATATTCAGGATTGCATATTTGGGAAGTTAATATTCTGAATTGCTTGTCCGGTATCCAGCTTAGACTCACTGGACGGGTCTGGGAGTATTACCGTGAACGTTCGTACTGCCTCCCTGGTAGAATTTCGACTTGTTCATTCCGGTGCTTCTAGATTAAGCTGTTGAGGTTGGTCACGATACACGTGGTGGAAGAAGAAGGGTTCATGCCGCATGGTAATACAAATTTTCTTAATGTATCCTATTTTCATTTTTTCTATTTTTGTTGCCTGTAGTCTGAGTTTAAGCATTTATAGTGATGTGCTATTGCTTAATCTGAAACAGGCATTTGTTTGGGTTAATTAGAATTAAATACTCAGACCTGAAGATGAATTTAGTTCTGATTAATCATCGAATTTGGGACGGTGCTGTTCTTTTCTCTTATCGGCATTGTGGCTGTGAATTTGCTTCTATGGTGATGTTAATATTACTTGAATTGTTTTTTATATATTTTTTTTATTTTATTTTTGCATAATTCTTATTATTACATATTTCAAATATATATATATATATATATATATATATATATATATATATATATATATATATATAACGGTTTTATATCTGTCATAGTTTAGGGCATTTACAGATATTTTTGCTTTTTCTTGCATTCGAGCGAATTGAGATAATTTATTTTGAAAAAAGCAAAATTTCAATCATGAAAGATGATGCAAAAAACAACGATGTTGCAAAAAGCAATATTCTCCTTGCAAACTTGAATTTACATTCTTCAGATGTATATCTGTAAGGAATGCAAGATTTCACTGCCAATACTTATCCTTAAACAGTGAAGCACTCACTTGGAAATTCGCCATTATCTTCCAAAACTGTAAAACACAACATAGCAGGTACAAAAATCTCTTAGAGCCTTTTGCTCTTTCGACAACGCACGGTACAGTGAAGAAATTATTTACCTATTTCCACAATGTTATAGTGGCATAATATACATTTGAAAAAACTATTGGCTACAGTACTTTTCCAAAGTTAAACTAGCATGATGACGGAATTTATTATATCTTCATATAATAAATGTCCTTTTTAAAAAAGTATATTAAGTTTCTGCCTGCCACAGAACACACTTCTGGTCCAGATAATCTGATCTTTTAAAACTGCTGGTCTAGATTATCCATATAGTCATAAATTTTAAGGTGTGAAAGTGTTAAGTTCGAAAGTGTAAAGTTATCAAAAGTGTGAAGTTATCAAAAGTGTTAAGTTAAAAGTGTTAAGTGTTAAGTAAAAAGTGTTAAAAGTGTTAAGTCCATAGCAGTCTTTCTCTTTAGAGTGGAAAGTTAGAATAAATAATTATCAAATTAAGTAACCATAAATATTATTGACGTAAAATGGGGTGAAACCTAAAGTAATTGTGAATTTTACTTTCTTTCATATTCGTAAGTACTTAAAGTTTATAACCAAATATAGCTACACCTCTTATGGAGTTACAGGGAGACTCTGATTAAAGGCAATTAGTATCCCACCCTTATCAGTTCAATTTACTATCATTAACGCTTTATAAAAATATAAAATACATAAGAAAAACTCACATGCATCATTTTTATTGCATAAACAATTTTACATGCAAGCATGAAACATGTTTCCACTACCCATTGTAATGATATTATTTTTTTATGTTTTATTTATTTATCTATTTTTATCAATCCAAACATTTTTTTAGAAATTTTTTGCTATCTCACTTTTCGTAGTGGACGATTATGTGTTAAAATATAATTGTTAAACCGCTCCACACATTGTTTGCATTTCAGAATAGAATTTAAGTTATGTCATTTTAGGTGCAAAATTTAATTTCCCTAATGTAAGAACTTCACACTAAGATGATAAATATTCTAGATTCCGCATTGAATTCTGAAAAAGGTAGGATGGTTCACTCATAATTTCCACTTCCTGTTCCTTTCTTCCTAAAAGTTCAAAAGTTTTAATATAAAAATATATTTATGAGTATTGGCTATAGATAGAACTTAGATAAGAACTGATATGGATCCAGCATCAATTTCTGAAAAACGTAGGAGGACTTACTAAGGATTTCCAGTTGCAGTTCTGGCGATGTCACGTCTAATTCAAAATTCACATTCGCCTTGTAACACCTGTATGTCGGGATCAGCTGTAAAAAGAGCTTAGATGAGCTTGATATGGATTCAGTATCATAGTAATGAGGGAATACTGTTTACTAAGGATTTCAACCATTATATATGGGTATTTTCCTCTTATGGTTCAAAAATATTTCTTTCAACATATATTTCTCAAACTTGGCTATTGATAGAGCTTAGACAATGATTGATATGAATTCAGTGTCAAATTCTAAAATAGGTAAAGTGATGTTCACTAAATATTTGCATTTCCGGTTCTTTTTCAAATTCAACTTCATAAATTTTCAAATTCATTTAACCCTGTATTTCTAAGAATTAGCGATAAGCTAATTCTTAGAAATAGATTTTCTAAGAATAAGCTTATATGATGACTGATATAGATTCAGCCTCAAGTTTTTATGGCGTTAGGGGATATAGTCATGTTTTGAATCCACTGTTCATTTCCACTATCGATTCGAAAGATTTTCCTTAAGCATCTATGTTGTTCAAAACTAGCTACAAGTAAAGTATAGGTGTCGACTGATATTGATTCAGCATTACATTCTGATGAATGTGGGGGTTCACTAAGAATATCCGTTTCCACCTCTAAAGATATCATTTTGGATTAGAAAATTTAAATTTCCAATGCAACATGTGTTTTTTAATACATGCCACAGATACAACTTGGATTATGACTGATATAGATTCAGCATTGATTTTTAGGGGGCGTGGAGGGGCTAACTAGGGATTTCCACTTCTTGTTCTGGAGATGTCACCTCCGATTTTTTTAAAAATGTTCATATGACTGTAATAAATAAGTGTGCACAGGAAAATATAACAAGAAAGATTAATCATGCATAAAGCATTGATTATGAAACATTTTCCAACTTCAATGCGATTTTATATAAACATCTTTAAAATGTTATGCATTCCTCAATATTACTTTTAAAATTATCACAATACTACATTAATTTATTATATTTGAAAACTTCATCGAAGAAAATGAACTTCATTCAAATGGCGGTATTAAAATATAAATTGCCTGGTTTAAACATCTCTGAAATGCGATACATTCGTCGGTAATATTTTTAATATTATCATAATACTACAATTATTTATTATATTTGAAAACTTCATCGAAAACAAATGAACTTTATTCAAATGACATCATCGAAATATAAATCGCCTCTGTATAAAAGCAGCATTTCATTAATAAACATTTTTCCAATCGTTTCATTCATCACAATACTATAATAATTTATTTTATTTAAAAATTTGAAAAATTGTTATCTACCATATTGATTTTAAAATATGAAACCTCACTTATATATAAAATAACTCTTAGAAAAATATTTATTATATACATCTTCTTTATTTCTGAAGGATATAGCAAGATTCAGAATTTAATTGAATTTGTTTTTCTCCCTATATTAAATAATTTTTCTTTACAAATATACCTAACATATTTTACTGAAATTTTTTTTACATATCTTATAGGATAATTTGAATATTTCCTAAAAAATTTCGAAGCAGTTTGTGGATTTTAAATTCGCTTAAAAAAATGTTTGAGAAATTAGGTCCCATAGGGTTCAATGTATTTCATTTTTTCAACCCAGGTTCAATCCAAAACTAATTGGGTGGTTTTATTCATTTATATTCCCGTAGGTCCCACAGACTGTCTGAAAAACTTACTAAAATTCCATTTTGATAAATTCATTTTAACGGCAGTTATCGTAACGGACAGACAGACAGACAGACAGACAGAATGAACAAAGTAATAAACACTTTTCAACTATGTTGTAAAGTGTTAAAAAAGCTTAATAATTCCATTAAAAATAAAATGTAGGCAGAATTTGTTACTATATGGCGTTTCTTTTCTAAATTCATTGTTGCATTTGATTCGTTAGAAAGTGAATTCCGCTTATAAAGCATTTCAATGCTTATAAAGCTTTTCGCTCCGCTTATAAAGCGTTTCACACCACTTATAAAGCGTTTCGCACCACTTATAAAGCTCTTCGCACAGCTTATAAAGCGTTTTGCACCACTTATAAAGCTTTTGCACCGCTTATAAAGCGTTTCGGACCACTTATAAAGCGTTTCTCGCACCACTTATAAAGCTTTTCGCACCGCTTATAAAGCGTTTCCCACCACTTATAAAGCGTTTCTCGCACCACTTATAAAGCTTTTCGCACCGCTTATAAAGCGTTTCGCACCACTTATAAAGCGTTTCTCGCACCACTTATAAAGCTTTTCGCACCGCTTATAAAGCGTTTCGCACCACTTATAAAATATTGAAACAAAAAAATAACTCAATAGTACAAAAAAGCCCTAGGCTATTTATGCTTATTTACACATTTCTACAAACTTAAATCTTTAGATATATGAGAAAACTTTTCCATTAACAATATTTTAAAATAACGTTTCTATCGATTGCCTGCGTCGATTTAATGAACGCAGATGATGTAAAAGGTGAATAAAGAGAAAAGAACTTAAGTTCGGTAATGGCTAAATGACAGCAAATGAATGCTGTTTCGAAAATCAAAATCTTTAATGAACAAATGAATGGCTAAATCTTTGCAGAAAACTTTCTTGATTAAATAATTTTCGTTCTTAGTGTGAAAATAGCCTTTTCTGACAGTTGCTACTGGCAGAATTTTTTCTTAAAAGCTTTTTCTCTTAAAGTTAATGAAAATGTAGTGCTTGAATGAAGAGGTAACAAGTAGAAAGTACTCTTGAAACATTTCCATGAGAGTGTGTGTTTACTTCGGAAAACTATTGCTTCTCAAAATTTAATTTAACAATGTTAAAAAGTTGGAGTCTAAATTAAAATCGTTTAAAAGTGCGTATGTATTTGGTAAGTGCGTTTCATCGTTTGAAACAATCGTACCGGATTTCATTCGATTTGCTTAATTTGTTCCACAAATACCACTCTCAAAGACCCATAGACAGACACACAGAAGAAACGGTTTTTAGACACCATCGCAATACTTTCTTTCCTTTTACATGTAGGCGAGACAGTGATGGTTTGATAAAGCTTTTTTCCACATATTTTCTTTTAATGTGAAATTTATTTAAATATATATTCTTAGTCTAAATTATAAAATATACTTTTATTTGCAAAAAAATTATAATTTACAATTATAACATATTACAGTTTGTATATTATAATTTGCATATGTTAATATAGATTAAAGTTTACATATGCTAATATAGATTAAAGTTTGCATATGCTAATATAGATTATAGTTTACATATGCTAATATAGATTATAGTTTGCATATGGTAATATAGATTATAGTTTGCACATGAAAATGTATTTTATAGTTGGCACATGCTAATATAGATTATAGTTTGCATATGCTAATATAGATTATAGTTTGAAATTAATTAAAATTATGAATATTTAAGCTATAAACAGATACAATGACCAAATTACGTTGTATAAAACCTCCCCAGTAGCTACAATAAATAAAATTGCTGTTTATAAGACTATAAAATTCAATATTTCTTTGAAGTAAGCAGCCATGTGTCAGTTACGTGACAATTGTCCCCAGGGCACTGTAAGCCCCTTTCATCAGGTCAAAAGAACAGTGGTCACCGTTGAGCATTACACTTCTGATTGTCACATTCTAAAAAAAACCCTTACTAGGCCAACCACGGCGAATCAGTCTACTTGGTTTTCAAATGTCTGTAGAAATAAAAAAAAAATTGAGCGATTAAAAAACTGTACTATGGTAGGCAACGAAATTTCACAAGTTGTTTCCTGCGTATGATCTTCTTTTTAAAAAATTCTTATCAATATTATTGACTTTCTATAGTACTCCAAATATTTTGTTTTGTTTTATCTTTTATATGAATATTAACTATTGTTCTTTTCGATTGTTTTCATTAATGATTTTTCAGATAGTTGATATTTTATTTGGGTTTTACTTCGTTCTAAATTATAATTATTTCCCAATTTAAATTGTAGGTACCTATTCATTCATTACACTATTTTAACATTTCCCCCAAATTTTATTTTGATGTACCTGTGAAACTGTATGTCTATGTATATTGTCTACGTATGTCTGTGTATGTCTATGTGCATTGTTATTTCTGTGACTTTCCCGGCCGTACATTGTAACCACTCTACACCACTTGGGTGAGCTGGACAACCGGGGCAATAAAAGCAAGAAATATTAATCATACATAAAGCATTAATTATGAAACGCTTTCAAACTGAAATGCAATTTTATTTAAACATCTCTAAAATGTGATACTTCGAAGATTTAATTGGTTGTGACGATTGTTAGCTTTTTTCTGATTGGTTTCTGACAGAAACGTTACAAAATGGGCGAGGACTAAGTTATTGAAGCATTTAAAACTTTAAAAGTATAGTTCTTTATTTCTAAAGATGACAACAACGTTGGTAATGCACTTTAGAAAATGTGAAATGTTGATAATCATATAAATTATCGTTTATTCCGACAAACAAACAGAGCGTTTTGCAACCATTGTTGTCATGAATATCAGGATGTCATTGTTATATTGCACAACAATTAAATGATTTATTGTTGTAAATATCTCTATACTGAAAGCGTAACACGTATTATGAAACTGTATTAAGAAAAATCAGCTAAAACTACAGGAAATTTTGCCGTTTCTTCCTAATACAGTTAGCTATCGTTCTCAGTAGCATGTGGCAAGAAAGGATTCGTAATGCAGGTTTAGCAAGCGCAAGGAATAGAAGATGAAGCCTTCCAACTCACAAAGCGATATTCTTAGTTGGCGAGAGAAATGATTTGGGGGGCGAGATTGGTGACATGGTTCGCGAAGTTAAGGGAGTTGATGAGCGTCAACTAATAATGAGACGAAGCCCCTAATTTGACATCACACCTGATTAATGAGTGTCAGTCAATGGAGGGCGGAGTCCTGAGATACTGCGAGCGTCAGTGAGCGTCAGCGATTTAAAGGTGAAGCCTCCCGACTCGTGAATCGAGATACGGGGTTAATGAGCGGTATCTAATGGAGGGCGGAACCCAGAGATTCTGCGAGCGTCGGTGAGTATAGGACACGTAGGAGGTCGCATGTGTCGTCCAGATTGAAAGAGATAGCGAATCAAGTTCTATGACTGGTGGAGGACAGTTAACAAGGACGGTATCCATTTGAATATTATGCTTGCGTAGCATTCAACACGAAAGTGCTAGCGAACTGATCGTCAGCGAATAGGAAGCGAAGCCTCCCTATTCGCGAATCCAGTTAAGGGGGGGGGATGAGCTATGATTAATGAGTGGTAGCCAATACAGGACGGATCCCCGGGGTTCTCCGAGCTTTAGTGAGCGTCAGCGTTTTGGAGGCGAAGCCTTCCTACTCGTGAATCGAGTTACGGGGTTAATGACCGACAGTCAATGGAAGGCGGAGCCCTGAGATTCTGCGAAAGTCATCGAGCATGGGAAACGTAGGTGGTCGAATGTTCTGTCCAGATTGAAAGAAGGCGTTTCTAGGGCTTTTATTATAGGGCTTCTAGCGAGTTCTAGGGCTGGTGAATGTCAGTTAACAAAGACGGTACCCATTTGCGTGTTACGCCTGCACAGCAGGCAGAACGAAAGTGCTCACGAAGTGAGTTCAGCGAGCGTCACCAAGTAGGAGGCGACCGTAGGAGGCTTCCCGACTCGCGAAGTGAGTTACTGGGGTTGGCGAGCAGGGACGGAGCCCCCTAGTTTCTTTAAAACAAAACAAAATATCTTGTGTCCTTGCACCACTATATCACCAAAGACGAAATACATTAGGCTGCCACATTCGTGGCATATAAATATTACATCTTTCCCTATTATAGGGAAACTTCAAGTCAAAATATTTAAATATCGTAATTATAATCACTATATTAAAAAAAACTAAATCTTCAAAATCCAATTATATATATTTGTAAAATTTTCAAAAGACTACAAGCTACTTACTTGCTATTCATACTTTTAGTCTTCGAGATATAAGCATTACGAACATTTGAATAGGAAAATGGTCAACTTTCTTCAACATGGCAAAACGATTCCTCAAAAACTATGAATATATCGTCATTATTTAATATCTCTACTCTGCAAGAATATATCATTATTATCTAATATTTCTACTCTGGCTGAATATATCAGTATTATCTAATATCTCTGTGAGAATATATCATTATTATCTAATATTTCTACTCTGGCTGAATATATCAGTATTATCTAATATCTCTGTGAGAATATATCATTATTATCTAATATTTCTACTCTGGCTGAATATATCAGTATTATCTAATATATCTGTGAGAATATATCATTATTATCTAATATTTCTACTCTGGCTGAATATATCAGTATTATCAAATATCTCTGTGAGAATATATCATTATTATCTAATATTTCTACTCTGGCTGAATATATCAGTATTATCTAATAGCTCTGTGAGGATATATCATTATTATCTAATGATAAATTCGATCAAAATAAAATTGTTCTGTAATTAGAGCATTCTGTTATTTTAAGCACACTTTCCTAGTAACAGCAAGCAGCTCTTTTCAACATTTTCCAACATAGTTGTAAAGTGTTTATGACTTTGTTCCTTCTTTCTGTCTGTCTGTCTGACTAACAGTTCAGATGATATCTGCCGTAAAAATGACTTTATCAAAATGAAATTTTACTATGTTGTTGAGACGGTCTATGGAACATATGGGAATGTAAATGAATAATCTTACCTAATTAGTTTTGGATTAAAACCGGATTGAAAATGTGAAATACATTGAACACTATGGGACCTAATTTTTCCAAACATTTTTTAAACGAAGTTAAAATTCAGAAATTGCTTCGAAAATTTTAGGAAATATACAAATTATTCCATAAAAATATTAAAAAAAATATATTCACCAAAATATGTTAAGTAGTTTTTTAAATAAAAATTAAAATATTAAAGACACCCATATTATACGAAGGGAACACGTGACCCACTTCAAAATGAAATATGGCATCCATTTTTAACACTTTACAACAAAGTTGAAAAGTGTTTATGACTTTGCTCAGTCTGTCTGTATGTCTGTCTGTCTGTCTGTCTATCTGTCCGTTAGCACGATAACTGCCGTAAAAATGACTTAATCAAAATGAAATTTTAGTATATTGTTCAGACGGTCTGTAGGATCTAAGGGAATATAAATGAATAATATCACCCAATTAGTTTTGGATTGAACCGGGGTTGAAAAAATGAAATACATTGAGTCCTATTGGATCTAATTTTTTAAACATTTTTTAAGCGGATTTAAAATTCACAAATTGCTTCGAAAATGTTAGGTAATATTTAAATTGTTCCATAAAACATATAAAAAAAATTCAGCGAAATATATTCAGTAGTTTTTTAAATAAAAATTAAAATAATAATAACATATCTTATATGATGCGATCACATGACCATGATATGAAAAGATCACGTGACGCACATAAAAATTATATATGGCATCCATCTTGTCTCAAAATCGTGATTTTTAAAGTTCTTTTTAATTTATATTGAGTGTTGTATCCGTCCGAAAACCACTTTATTTTTGCTTAAATTCTGAGCATCTACATACTGAAAAAACGCAATTACAATATATTTGAGTTTAAATGCTCACCCAAATTTGATTATTTCTACAACGAAGCCTATTTTTCACCTATGTAAAATGTAAACAGCAAAATATGTAGAATGAGTTGTATTAGAATTGATATATTTCTTTAGCACAAAATCATTTAGTTCATGGAGTCTGCATAGCTGATATGTAAGAAATATTCATTGATTTCACAAAGAGCAGGACGATTCTTTTCGATGAAATTTTACGCATAGAGTTTAATTACTTGTAGCTCCATGGTCTTAATTTTTAAATAAAATAAATTACTATAGTATCGTGATGAATGACATGAATGGGAAATTATTTATAAATTAAATGCTGCTTTTATAGAGAGAGCCAGGTGTGTTAATTTTTTATGACGTCATTTGAATGAATTTCAGTTGTTTTCGATGAAGTTTTCAAATATAATAAATTATCGTAGTATTATGATAATTTTAAAATTATTACCGAGGAATGTATCACATTTTAGAGATGTTTAAACCAGGCAATTTATATTTCAATGTCCTCATTTGAATGAAGTTCATTTTTTTTCGATAAAGGTTTAAGTTTTCAAATATAATAAATTAATGTAGTGTTGTGATGAGTTTTAAAATATTACCGAGGAATGTATTGCATTTTAGCCATGTTTAAATAAAATTGCAGTGAATTTGGAAAGTGTTTCATAATCAATGCTTTAAGCATGATTGATTTTTCTTGTTTATTTCTAGTGTAAAAATCAGGAGTTCTTTTAAATTTATATTTAGTGTTGACTCCGCCCTAAGTGTTGACTCCGCCCTAAGTGTTGACTCTGTCCGCTTTACTTTACCGTATTTTCTGTCCATCTATATTCTGCTCCAATGCTATTACAATATTTTTTAGTTTAAACAATCATCAAACTTTTATTAGTTCTACAACAAACCCTAGTTTTAACGTATACAGAATGTAAACAAATTACCCGTAGGATGAGTTGTATAAGAATTGCTGAATTTTTTAAAGCAAAATTATTTAGCCCTGGAATCTGGACTATAAGTGATACGAATGAAATTTTCATTGATTTTTCATAGAGAAGCAGACGATTTTATAGCATTGTCTATTTTTATGACGTTTTAAGTTTCCCAGTAAAATAAATTATTGTACTGTGATAATTTTAAAAATATAACCGCTGAATGTATCTCATTTTAGAGATGTTTAAATAAAATTGCATTTAAGTTGGCTTTATCAATGCTTTATGTATGATTTATCTTTCTTGTTTTTATTATCCAGGTCGCTCACTTCACCCAAGGGGTGTAGAATGGTTTCAATGTACAGCCGGGAAAATCACAGAAATACAAGTAACAATGCACTTAAACATTCACAGACATACATAGACAATATACATAGACATACATTTTCACAGGTACATCAAAATAGAATTTTGGAAAAAAGTCAAAATGATGTAATGAATGAATAAATAGGTACCTCCAATTTAAACTGAGAAATAATTAGTAATTTAGAATTAAGTAAAACCCAAATAAAATATTAAATATTTAAAAAATCATTAAAGAAAACAAGCCTAATTTTAATTAATGAAAAATGTAAACAAGTGATTGTAAGATGAGTTGTCGTTGTTGTTGTTGAGACCCAGAACGTCCGACCTACCAAAAAGGTGTAAGGTAACTGTTTGGACAGCCGGGAAGTGCCACCCAATTTAGACCGGAACTCAATGGGGCAGGCATCCACAGGGATTGTACCCCCCTTCCCCTACCACCAACCTCTCGGAAGGATTTACGGACCCTCATGTTTAACGTGATCGTACTCCGCATGAACACGGCGGCAGTTGTGGCAGCGTGCAAATCCAGCTCCCAAACCACCGGGCTACCGCGCCCGAAATGTGCCAACAGCAGGCGGTGTTCCCAGGTGGTCACCCACCCAAGTACTTACCGCGTCGGATGCTGCCTGACTTCGGTGATCTAACGAGAACTGGTGTTTTCAGCACGGTACGGCTGTTGGTCGAGTGGATGAGTTGTTGTTGTTGAGACCCTGACCGTCCGACCTACCAGAAAGGTGTAAGGTAACTGTTTGGACGGCCGAGAGGTGCCACCCAATTTAGACCGGAACCCAGTGGGGGGGGCATCCACAGGGACCGTACCCTCCTTCCCCTACCACCAACCTCTCGGAAAGACTTACGTACCCACATGTTTAACGTGATCGTACTCCGCATGAACACGGCGGCAGTTCTGGCAGCGGCGAGAATCGCGCGCTAACCACTGGGCTGCCGCGCCCGAAAAGACACAACAACACGCGGTGTTCCCAGGTGGTCACCCACCCAAGTACTAACCGCGCCCGATGCTGCCTGACTTCGGTGATCTAACGAGAACCGGTGTTTTCAGCACGGTACGGTCGTTGGCCTGAGTGGATGAGTTGTTGTTGTTGTTGAAACCCAGACCGTCCGACCTACCAGAAAGGTGTAAGGTAACTGTTTGGACGGCCGAGAGGTGCCACCCAATTTAGACCGGAACCCAGTGGGGGAGGCATCCACAGGGACCGTACCCTCCTTCCCCTACCACCAACCTCTCGGAAGGACTTTCGGACCCACATGTTTAACGTGATCGTACTCCGCATGAACACGGCGGCAGTTTTGGCAGTGGCTGGAATCGAACCCGGTCCTACCGAGTGCAACTCCAGCGCGCTAACCAATGGGCTACCGCGCCCGAGTGGATGAGTTGTTGTTGAAACCCAGACCGTCCGACCTACCAGAAAGGTGTAAGGTAACTGTTTGGACGGTCGGGAAGTGCCACCCAATTTAGACCGGAACCCAGTGGGGGAGGCATCCACAGGGACCGTACCCTCCTTCCCCTACCACCAACCTCTCGGAAGGACTTTCGGACCCACATGTTTAACGTGATCGTGAGTGGATGAGTTGTGTAAGAATTGTTGATTTTTTTTTCTTATCCAAAATTATTTAGCTTTGGAGTCTGGATTAATGTGATATGAATGAAATATTCATTGCTTTTACATATAGAGCGAGACGATTTATATTTCGATAACGTCATTTGAATAAAGTTCATTTTTTGTTGATGAAATTTTAAGTTTTAAAATATAATAAATTATTGTAGTATTTTGATAATTGAAGATATATCAACATTGAATATATTGCATTTTGGAGTTGTTTTAATGAAATTGCATTTCAGTTGGAAAGTGTTTCATAATCAATCCATTGATCTTTCTTATTTAATCCTAGGGAAAACGCCAAGTTCATTCTTCATTATCACAATATAAGCAAATTATGTTGAGTGCTAATTTCCCTGGAAATTTTTTTACACTTTATTTCAGAAAATTTGCCATCATGTTTAGAAATTTTCATTTAACCCACAATTACCCTTGGCCTCTCTTTTCGAACGATTACGCCTTTAACACATGAACAGGATATATTCTTTGAAAAATATACAAAAATATGTCTATTCATATTATGAATTCCGTTTAAAGTTCGTTGGAAAGAACATTTTTCGCTCTTTTCGATGGTTTGAAGATGAAAACTCCGTGAAAATAATTTCGGACGTGAAGGAACCAAATTGAGTGAAAATCGACCAAAATCGCACTAAAAGGTCAAATGACTCGAATTTATTGTAAATCTCATCCATGCGCATTGTCCTGGGTCTTGAAGTACCCGTGTACCAAATTTTATTGTCGCACGACACTTAGATTTTCCACTATAGACAACACCTACACCGACACTTTCCTTTGTTATTATACATTATCTTATAATATGGACTTGAGGAAATGCCAATTTTTCTTAAGAGCATCAGAAACTTCAAACTGTATAAATCCAGAAGAATAGTTAGAAGATCTAGTGTTCCGTTATCCTACAAACAACCGACAGATCCTAAAAACAGCAAAAGATCTAGTGGTACGTTATCCTACAAACAAAGGACAGATCCTTAAAACAACAAAACATCTTGTCGTCCGTTATCCTACAAACAACCGACAGGTCCTAAAAATAACAAAAGATCTCGTGGTACGTTATCCTACAAACGACAAACAGGTCCTAAAAACAACAAGAGATCTAGTGGTTCGTTATCCTACAAACAAGCGACAGGTCCTAAAAACAACAAATGATCTAGTGGTACGTTATACTACAGACAGGTCCTAGGAAAAAGGATCTAGTAGCCATTTCTCTTGTAGATCTATATCACATGACTGTCCAATAAAAATTACATTTTAAGTACATTTGTGGAATATATAGTATCAACTTTTAGGAAATATTGCAAATATATCAACCCTTCCCGTTCTCTCCTACAATTTATTTTAGGGCAAGTAAGGTTAAAATAGATAGGTAATTAGGGTAGGGGGATCTTTACAGTCTATTGTAGGTAAATAGGATTAAATAATAAAGACTAAAATTGGTATACATTTGATAAATTTCATGGTAAACACTTCTCAACTTAATACTCGTAAAGGAGAGAATTTGTCAATTTGAATGCATGGCTTGAAACGATTTGGTTGCTTCACATTAAACTCAAAATACTCTTAACATGATACAAAGTAAATAACTGGTGTAGTAAGAAAAACGAAATGAAAATTTAGGATGGGACACTCCAGTGGTTTGTCCGCGGGGATTGTACTCTAACGACTCGTGTTCGATACCCGTCTCGTCTCAAACTGTCTCTGTGTTCACGCGGCGTACGGGCAAGTGGGTACTTATGGTCTTCCAAGAGGTTGGTGGTAGGGGAAGGAGGGTATGGTCCCTGTAGATGCCGCCCTCACTGAGTTCCAATGTAAGTTGGGTGCACTGCCCGGCCATCCAAGCATATACCTTACACTTTCGGGCAGGTCGGGCGGCCTGGATAAAAAAAAGAGAAAACATTTATACATCATCTAAAAAGTTCATACAACGATAAAAGATTTTTTATTTATTTATTTTTTATGTATATCACTTAATTATCATTATGTATATTATTTTATCATTATGTATATCATTTTATCATTTTATTATTTCAAGTATACCAATGTCAACGATTTAAAATTACCAATGTCCACGATTCAAGTATACCAATGTCCACGATTTCAAGTCCACGATTTAAACACGAGGTTAAGATGTTTACAGTTTTCTTTCTTTGAAATTTGGTAGATCTACGTACACCTGATTATATTCTATAAGTTTGAAAACGGAACATAATTGCATGGGCAAAGAAGATAAAAATTCTCCCAACGAATGTGCGCCCTATTTCTAGTGCTGTTGTTATGAGATCAAATCACCTTTTAGTGTGCCCGGCTTTAGATAAAGATTCCCAGCAGCAAGGTGATATCTGTAGACTGGATTGGGAAGCTAGAATTTATATGAACTGTTCTTGAGATCGTGATCACAACCTTAGTTCTTTTTTTTTATGTTTTACATTTCCACCTTTGTATCATGGTGGAATGCCGGTTATGTAATGGATTGATTTTCAATAAAGCTATATGTAACAACATAACATATTCTATAAATCAACTTTAAAACATAACATTTCAAAAACACACTTATGAAAATGTAATTTGGGGGGGGAGGGGGTTGAAAGATAAAATCATCGTACTACAGAAAAAGAAAATTCTAACGAAATCGTTTTTTTTACTCTTTTCAAGAAAGAAGCTAATTCTCAAGATGTCTGGGGAAAACTTTTCCATTAATGAGAGTTCTGAAATAATGTGCTTATATCGATTGAGTACGCTTCCTCTAAGTGGAGGCAGAAAATGTAAAAGATGGATGAAGTAAAACGGTTATGTTAGGCGATGGCTAAGCTAAATGACAGAAAATAAACTGTGTGTGTAAAATCAAAATCTTTAATGAACAAATGAACTGTTAGATACCGAGAAACTTTCTAAGAGGAGCTAGCTACCATTTTTTGTTAAAAAATTAGTCTTTCTGGGAATTTGTAGAAATAAATAATATTCTTGGAAAAAAGTTCGTTTAATCAAAAATATCGAATAAGAATCACTGTAAATAACTCAATTTTTACATTATCACTATATCAGTTTGAATTTTATTTTGCCCTTTTGTGTGTTCGTAAACTGGTCATGTTGGTATCTTCAAAATATGTTAGAACTGACTGCTGGAAAATAAAATGATGAGGACGCTTCGCGTTAAACAGCATTTAGCACAAAATAAGAGCATCGACCTAATTGGAAGGGACCCATTTTACAGCATCGTCCTATTTGCCTTCATCGCCAGAACATGAGAACAGAGCGACATATACTTTCTTTAATTTCGCGGCCAATGTCACCAAATTCTTGCCAAGATCGTCAAATAGTCGTCAAATTTCTCACCAAACTGCTACAACTAGACATATAGACAGATAAATAGACATACATACAAACACACAAACATATGGACAGACTGATAGACAAACAGATGGAGAGACGGAAAGATGGGCTTTTCTTACATAACAATTTTTATAAAATTTGCATCCATAGCTATAATTTCTTTCTATAAATAATATACTTCCACTATTATTTCTTGAATGATCAATGTTTCTCCATAGGAAATATTATTTGAAAATATTATAAATCGAATCACTCGAGTTCTTGCTATACACATCGCTACAAAAATTCTATCAAGTACAAACGTTTCATATAACACATCTGCGCATATGATTTCTTGACAGAACGTTCTTTTTGAATTATCACATCTGTAGAGTATAAAAATTATAGATTAGTTTGGATTGACCGTGAATCGGGAAATTTGTACATTTGCAGAAGTGAAACTCGGTAAGTTAATTTACTGTGTTGCCCGGCGTTCCTACAAATCAAATTGGTTCCTACAAATCGAATTTGTACATTTGCAGAAGTGCAACTCGGCAAGTTAATTTACTGTATTGCCCGGTGTTCCTACAAATCATATTTGTTCCTACAAATCAAATGTGTACATTTGCAGAAGTGAAACTCGGCAAGTTAATTTACTGTGTTGCCCGGTGTTCCTACAAATCAAATTTGTTCCTACAAATCAAATCTGGACATTTGCAGAAGTGAAAGTCGGCAAGTTAATTTACTGTATTGCCCGGTGTTCCTACAAATCAAATTTGTTCCTACAAATCAAATCTGGACATTTGCAGAAGTGAAACTCGGCAAGTTAATTTACTGTATTGCCCGGTGTTCCTTCAAATCTTATTTGTTCCTACAAATCAAATGTGTACATTTGCAGAAGTGAAACTCGGCAAGTTAATTTACTGTATTGCCCGGTGTTCTTACAAATCTAATTTGTTCCTACAAATCAAATGTGTACATTTGCAGAAGTGAAACTCGGCAAGTTAATTTACTGTGTTGCCCGGTGTTCCTACAAATCAAATTTGTTCTTACAAATCAAATTTGGACACTTGCAGAAGTGAAAGTCAGCAAGTTAATTTACTGTATTGCCCGGTGTTCCTACAAATCTAATTTGTTTCTACAAATCAAATTTGTACATTTGCAGAAGTGAAACTCGGCAAGTTAATTTACTGTATTGCCCGGTGTTCCTACAAATCTAATTTGTTTCTACAAATCAAATTTGTACATTTGCAGAAGTGAAACTCGGCAAGTTAATTTACTGTGTTGCCCGGTGTTCCTACAAATCAAATTTGTTCTTACAAATCAAATTTGGGCACTTGCAGAAGTGAAAGTTGGCAAGTTAATTTACTGTATTTCCCGGTGTTCCTACAAATCTAATTTGTTTCTACAAATCAAATTTGTACATTTGCAGACGTGAAACTCGGCAAGTTAATTTACTGTATTGCCCGGTGTTCCTACAAATCTTATTTGTTCCTACAAATCAAATGTGTACATTTGCAGAAGTGAAACTCGGCTAGTTAATTTACTGTATTGCCCGGTGATCTTACAAATCTAATTTGTTCCTACAAATCAAATGTGTACATTTGCAGAAGTGAAACTCGGCAAGTTAATTTACTGTGTTGCCCGGTGTTCCTACAAATCAAATTTGTTCCTACAAATCAAATTTGGACACTTGCAGAAGTGAAACTCGGCAAGTTAATTTACTGTATTGCCCGGTGTTCCTACAAATCTAATTTGTTTCTACAAATCAAATTTGTACATTTGCAGAAGTGAAACTCCGCAAGTTAATTTACTATGTTGCCCGGTGTTCCTACAAATCAAATTTGCTCCTACAAATCAAATCTGGACATTTGCAGAAGTGAAACTCGGCAAGTTAATTTACTGTGTTGCCCGGTGTTCCTACAAATCAAATTTGTTCCCACAAATCAAATTTGGACACTTGCAGAAGTGAAACTCGGCAAGTTAATTTACTATGTTGCCCGGTGTTCCTACAAATCAAATTTGTTCCTACAAATCAAATCTGGACATTTGCAGAAGTGAAACTCGGTAAGTTAATTTAATGTATTGCCCGGTGTTCCTACAAATCTAATTTTTTCTACAAATCAAATTTGTACATTTGCAGAAGTGGAACTCGCCAAGTTAATTTACTGTATTGCCAGGTGTTCCTATAAATCAAATTGATTAGTAGACATAAATTAACTTTACTTATATAAGTGACCAGAGAAAATTTGGCAAATCAAATATATTAAGATATTTTTCTTATTATTATCCATACTAAATTTGCTCAATATTAAATGTATCCTTATACACTAGTTACATAAATCCTCAGTTATTAGCATTATAGTAACAGGTAATTTTTCCTAGAGCCATTGAAATGTGATACAGCGACTTATTACCGGTTAATAGTCGGACTTATTACATGTCTCACATATTATATGAAAACTGTACCTTTTTGCTTTGATCATTTCAAGAAACACAAAGAAGTAATTTATTTGACATTTTTAAAAAGGCCTATCTTTCACACTGAATTACAATTTCCAAAGGGAACTCCGCCTCTTGGGCCCGGCACATTTTCTAAGAGAATACTTCTCGAAGTCATGGAACGTAATTATAGTAACAGAAGCATCTTTATAAAAGTCATTTAACATACTCGAGGTAATAGCAGCGTACTAGGAGTCGTCAAGCATAACTTAAGTCATGGAAACATATTTTTTAAACAACATAAAACGTACTCAAATTGATACCAGAATTTTTTTCGACAACGTCAAAACGTACTGAAATTGATAGCAGAATTTGTTTCGAAAACATAAAACGTACTGATATTTTTCACAAATACTGAACGAGGTATTCTGTGGGTTCCCCCTTCTTTTCATTGGCTTTCCGTAATTAGGTTTCCCACTGGTTCCAATCATATGGGGGGAGCTTATTTTGAGCTTCTTTGGATAATTTCCTATTCCTTGCGGGCTTGCTTGCGTCATGAAGAGCACGTGCTATGAAGTCATAATAAAAATTTTGGGGCATAAATACTGGTTCCCCATCATAAAAACTGGCGACTTTAAGTATGAGTACTGGTGTCATATTTTTGCTATTGAGTCTGTAGGACTTGTAAGGTATTTTATTCGCGCTGCATCACAGTATCCACACTTCATAGTTATACACACGTACACAAACACAGGCGAAAACATTTACAAAAATGATTGAGTTCAAGAGACCCCAAAACGTGTTTATCCACTAAATTTTTGAATTCAAAAAATTTTTGGAACACAATATTTTCTCTATGCAGTACTCTGAGAAAGTAAGATTGCATGTACAATTCTAAAAATCAGCAAAGAAAGCACAAACCTCTCCATTACTATCCTTAATCCGAGAATTACATATGTTCCTCTGTAAAAAACAATTCAGGGAAAAATTTGTATTACGAATAATGAGAATTATAAACATACGTATCATATATATATGTATCATATATATATATATATATATATATATATATATATATATATATATATATATATATACAAAATATATATATGTACAATATAATTTAGAGAAGAAAAAAACAAATGTCAAAACACAATTTCTGAACACAACATAACTGTGAAATGCATAAAATATTTCCGTAAATTTTAACATACAAGTACGTCATAAAAATACAAAACTTTCACCTGTCAACCTTCGAAGCGTCGAATTGCGAGGAAATATATTTCAATACAAGATATTCGCTTATGATAACAATTCCTTTCTTCGATATCGAAAGATTTCTATCTAGCATTTTTATCAAAACATGTATCTAAGAATTCTTCATCGCGTAAGAATACACCGTCTCAGAGAAAATCTTTTCTATCAAAAAAGACTGCGTTCTTAATATTCCATTTTTCTTACACATTGAAGAGCACTTTTTGCTGTTGTTATTTTGCCGATATTTCTGTAAGATGCAGTGTTAACTTTTAACTTAAAATATGAGTTTGAAAATGCAAAGTTGTTTAACAGCACGTGGATCAAGTAAGACTGTGTTAAGCCTGATATATTGATACAGTTATCGATACAGTTTGTTTTACAATTTCGGAGAAATTAACAAACCGATTTTCAAAATAATATTTTTGTTTAGAAGCTGATCCTTACAGGATGAGCATATGCAAATTCTCCCTCCCCCCAAATTTTAAATGAGATGGTAGATAATTCTCTAAATTATTTTAGTTTTATTCTGTGCATCATATATATATGTTCTCTATGGAGTAAACTCTGATAGAGAATGTCAACTTTGTTACAGAAGATCAACTACAGTAAATGATTTCCGCTGTCAGAACATACTTTTCAATGAAAAATTTGGAATAATATCATTCCAAATGAGGGTTTTCACATTCTCAATTGTTAGACCTTGTTACTTTTGAGTAACGCTAGACGCCAGGCGCTTACTGCTACAATTACTTTTAATACTAAAGCTGATCTCCTGCGATTAGATCAAATGCGCTTTTATTTTCTTTTTCATGTAACGTAGTTACATTTAATGGTCTAAGAAATGTTATAACTTCTCAAAGAGTACGGTCAGAAGCAATTTCGAGGGATTCAGAGTATAACATGTTGCTACTGAAATTCTCTATCTAAATGCCTTTCTATGAGTCACTTATATGAAATTAAACACTGAGAAATCACAACCGCTAGCAGACTTTAACCCTAAGACCTTGTTAAAACGAATATTCTCTGTTTTTCAGGTTTTATTGTTTTATTTCAAGACTATAGTAAATATCGTAAATCCCGAAAGATGATATAACTTTCTAACTTAAATATCATTAAACCTGTTTCATCATCATCAATGGCCGGACAACCCACTGTAGGCCTTGGCATTCTTCAGGAGATTCTCCCAATTTGTCCCCCTTAGAGCAATGATTCTCCAGTTTTTAATATTTAACACCTCAAAGCCCATATGCACACAATCGATCTATTTCAACTTCAGTCGCCCTCTAGGTATTTTCCCGATCAATCTGGACATAAAAATATTCTTTGTGATTCTGTTGTTATCCATTCTTAGCAAATGGCCTCCCCATTACATTCTATTAATTTTAGGAGTTTTAATTATGTCAGAATCTTTGTATAATTTGTATAGTTCAAAATTACATCTTCTCTAAATATCATTTTCCTAAATTCCAACAAAAATACTGCGTAAAAGCTTTCACTCAAAGATACAAATAGCTTTTCAATCATGTTCCTTGAAAATCCAGATTTCTGAATCATAAATTGAGGGATTTCATATAAGTACTTTATATAGCTGTAATAATGTTTGTCTCCCAATCAGGTGTGATCTACAACAATTCTTAATGAAAACAGCGATTTGAAGCTATAATTCGGATTTCGATTTCTAAACTAATATTACTTTTACAATTAATTTGAGATCCCATGTAGTTTAAATACTCAAAAGGTCCAAATTTGTACAAACCAACTCTAAATTATATATCATTACACCTGTTTGCCTAAGGCCAACGGCCGTATCGTGCTGAAAACACCGGTTCTCGTTAGATCACCGAAGTCAGGTAGCATCGGACGCTGTTAGTACTTGGGTGGGTGACCACCTGGGAAAACCGCGTGCTGTTGGCACATTTCGGGCGCGGTAGCCCGGTGGCTTGCGCGCTGGATTTGCACGCTGCTACAACTGCCGCCGTGTTCATGCGGAGTACGGTCACGCTAAAGATGTGGATCCGTAAGTCCTTCCGAGAGGTTGGTGGTAGGGGAAGGAGGGTACGGTCTCTGTGGATGCCTCCCCCACTGGGTTCCGGTCTAAATTGGGTGGCACTTCCCGGTCGTCCAAACAGTTACCTCACACCTTTCTGGTAGTTCGGACGGTCTGGGTCTCAACAACATCAACAACCTGTTTGCCTAAATTATTTTATACTTTTATACTTATTACCAAGTTTCACGGTTTTACATTATTTTTTGAACTAATTTCAGTTATTCAAATTCTAAAATGTAATTACATTTATTATATGAAACTTTTTAAATAATCAATTTTATTACTTTCTTTATATACAATAATGTATAAGAAAAGTATTGTGACGGGGTCGAAAATTCGAATTCGAGTTTTCGACGGGAGAGAACATTTCAAGAATCCCTGATCACGAATCAAGCATTTTTGAGGTGATGTCTGTGTGTGTGTGTGTGTGAAAATATGTGTGTGTGTATCAGTGTGTCTGGGGAGACGATATCTCAGGAACGAATGGAGCGATTCGAATGAAATTCGGTACGTTATCGAATATTCAGAACCCCCTAAATTTTTGAGTGAAATTTTGAAAAAATCATCAAAAAATCAAAAGCTTTAATAAAGTTGCGCAAATAGACATTTCTTATGTAATTTTTCCTTAGAAAACGATTGACATAAACTTTAGAACGCTAGCATGAACCGTTCTTGAGATATTACACATTTTTTAAGTAAATGTATCAAAAAATCCCTTAAATTAAAAAATATATATTAACTGTTGAAAAACCTTTTCACTTTTCATATGTAATATCATGAGATAAATTTGGTGACACCATTCTCGTGGATTTTGCTCATTCCATTCATGAGAAAAGATACTTTGAGTAATACTTTTGTATTTGAATACCAATAGTCATGTATCTGCTATAAGAATAACTTATTTCTCCATTTATTACGCTTGGCGATATTTTGGCGACGAATTTGGCGGCATGTCGCGGACTTGGCGACTTTTATAAATACTGCCAAATTAACGATAAACTGGCCAAATGGATAAAAATGACGCTAAATCAATGAAGAATCATTGACGAACATTCAATGGGAAGAATATAAGTATGTTCTATAAGAAAAACCTATTTTTTTTACTGTAAAAGTAGTAAATTCATTGCATTATATAAGGAAAGTCATGTGTTGCCCACATCAGATTTTTTTTCGCTGCAATACATATGTATATTTAAATATTTTGTAATGAATTCTAGAATTTAATTTTTAATTTTGTAGCGATTTACACATTTTAGGCACCTACAACACGATTAATCTGTATCCCATTCACAGAACCCATCAATTGTGGGTATTCCTATGGGTCCAATTACGAATAACTACATTCATGAACGATTATTTCAGTTTCCCAGTTATTCATCAGAATTGAATATAACACCTGCTATGGTAACAAAAAAAATCTTGCAATGTGCCTACATTTTGTGAACATTTCAAGATACCAATAGTCAGTTTTACCTCTCAGCCAGCATCAAATTCCTTAGAGATTGAGGCCGACGTGTAGAAACTACAACAACCAAGTTCATACAGAACCCATAGAGGTTTGCAAAATAGAACTTTGATTGCAAACAATTGTTTTATAAAAGCAAAAGTATATTTTAAAATCTAGACTATAAATATTATTTAAATAAACGTTAGTGAAAAATGATTTAGGTAAGCTGTATCAAATATCTTTTAATTCCCCTATGTATTGCCTTTACTTTTCCTACAATACATAGTAATATATAGAAAAAGTATTGAAAAAAGTGTGCAATAGGTTCGAAATTCGGAAAGAGTTTTTGACGAATCTAAACGTTTCTACTATAGAACACGGATCTGCTTTCAGAAGATCTACTCTGGAACACGAATCCACCATTTACATGTGACGCTTCTGTGCCCTCTATGTATCCACTCTAACTCAAAACTATTTGACTAAATTTCTCACCATTTGGTATTTAAGTCACTTTCAAGTTATCCTGATGCTGATTAACTTTTGGTGCAAATAAAACCTACCTTTTATACAAAATAGTCCACGGAAATCGTCAAAATCTGAAATAAATTATTAAATATCCTAAAACGTACCATTTATTTGCTTTTTTAAGCGTAATTTTTAGCCAACAAAACGGCTGACTAACCCACTTACTCTAGGTAGGACCATTTATGAGAAATCTATGTGTTTTAAAAAAGGTATTGAAACAGCAGATTGGATACAATTTCAAATAAGTATATGTGTCATTTAGGGCAAAAAACCTGAATTGAATGAATTGTGAAAGATAAAAGAATATGTGTCTGTAGAGACAGTCATCTGCTGCCCACATTAGATTACTTGACCTTATGAAAAGGACACAAAATTTCTTTGAAACAATTGTAGTCGCCATTTTTTAATATATGTGATTCTATCAAAGAAGTGCAAGGCATTAATACTTTCACGAACAGCATCAACGTCCATAGTGATTTCTAGCAACTACTGAAGTTGATCTGTAAAAATTAACTTTTAGGTCGGCGAGACTGCGGCAGAAAAGACCAACAGGGCACAGACGTCCAGACCGATCGTAGCTCACCATGTGCAATCAAATACGCTAAATGAAATCCGCTCACAATGTTATTTCAGTGTCTAGTACGTCATTTAACTATTAGTCAGTGATCATGTGCGTTTAATAAACTAGATCACAACTTAAAATGCAGCGCAAATGCAGTTAAGTAAACAGATGTACGTTTTAGAAATCTTTAGATTTCGTTCTTCGGAGAGAGCAATCCTAAGCCTTAAAATCTAAATGCAAGACTATGCCAGGCAAACAAAAAATTGCTAAATAACAGAACACAATACAGTAGCGCCATCTAGTGTGAGGAAAAGGAAACACAGTGAGAATAATCAGAAGAAGAAGAAAATATGAATATGAACTTGAGAATTAAATAAGAAAACATTAACAAACTACATGAAACTTTCCCTATACATAGACTATTTGTGTCAAAAAAGTAACAAATGAGATTTGTCCTTTTATAAATAATATCATTCTGAATATCACAAAAAAACATAATGCAAAAATGTTATTTTTTACGATATAACGTACACTTAAAAAATATTCCACCATTTCAGTAAAAAATGGAGTTTTAAGAACACAGTCCTTTTCTGACAGATATGATTTTCTCTCAAATCTATGTACTCTCACCTTTTGTCGTGAAAAATTTTAGATATATGTTTTGATAAAAATGCTAGAAAGAAATCTTTCGATTTAGAAAAAAAAGGAATTGTTATCGTAAGGGAATGCCTTGTATTGAAAGATATTTTTTTGCAATTCGACGCTTCGAAGGTTGACAGGTGAGAGTTTTATATTTTTACGACATATATGCTAAAATCGACTGAATATTATATATATTTCAAATTATCCTATTTATTTTTTGTAAAATAACATTTTTGGCTTATCTTGTAGTATTAGGTAACAAAAGTTTAGTATCATTATAAACATTATAATTAAAATGGAGCTTTGAGCATAATCTAAAAAATATCTGATGTAAGCATCGGATTAATTTCTCTACATAATGCAATGACTTTTTCTTTTTCATAACGAAATTATGATGTACCAGATCCATAACACAATGTTTCTGGCATTAATATCAAGTTTATTGAAGTTGTTAGCTTTTGGTAACTTATTGGTTCAAGCAGAGTGACATAGTTTAATTCACGAGGAAATCCTCACCAAAAAAAAGTAGGACAGCCTAGTAGTTAGCATGCGGGATTCGATTCCAGGCTCCTTGTTCACACGGAATTCAGACACGTTAAATATGTGGATCCGTAAGTCCATTCGAGAGGTTGGTGTTAGGGGAAGGGAGATAATACCCCTGTGAATGCTGCCCCTCACAGGTTTCCAGTCCAAATGGGTGATATTGTTCCGGGTGTCGAAACAGAAACTTTACACATTCTGGTAAGTCAGACGAACTGGCATTAAGACGTCAGATGTCTCGTAGGTCCGGATTAAACGAACAAGCATTAAATTGCAAGCAGTATTTAATTAATATTGAGAACGTATTTATTAATTAATAAACTTAAGAGAGAGCATATTTGACAGTAATACTTTTTTTAATTTCAAGAAATTTTTTGCCCTAAATGTAATTGAAAATCGCATATCACGAGAAGGTTTTGTGTCAGCATTCTAAAATTTGTTTCATTCGTGTTTTAGAGGAAAACTGCGTAATAAAGTATAATTATTTATTTAACAATATTCGAGGTTCTGATTTTTCATGATTTTTTCAAAAATGCATTCCTACATCGTGCAATATCTGGATAGAGGTTTATACTATCATTCTATATATTATATCATTCGTTTTCTAATAAAAATTACGCATGAAGTGATTACTTATTTATTATTATTGATGGTTTCTTTTATTTCACTTTTTTTTTACATAAATTCATTCGAAATTAATGGTTTTCTGAACATTCGATTGGGTTTAAAAGCAATAAGATTCCAGAATTTACTGATTGTAATAATAGTACCGAATTATTTTCGAAACGCTCACAGACTCATGGATGCACACACAGACACACACACACGCACACACACACATACACACACACGTACACCCACACACGCACATGCAGGCACACACACAAGCACACTCACACACACAAGCACACTCACACACACAAGAACACTCACACACACAAGCACACTCACACACACAAGAAAACTCACACACACAAGTACACTCACACACACAAGCACACTCACACACACAAGCACACTCACACACACAAGCACACTCACACACAACACAAGCACACTCACACACACAAGAACACTCACACACACAAGCACACTCACACACACAAGCACACTCACACACACAAGCACACTCACACACACAAGCACACTCACACACACAAGCACACACACATACACATTTATATGCAAACACACTTACACACATGTATCACACCGCACAGACATCACCTCAAAAACATTCGATTCGGGGTCAGGGATGCTTGAAACGTACTCTTCCGTCGAAAACTCAAATTTGAATTTCCGACTCTGTCACAATACTTTCCTTATACATCATAATATTATTGTAGTGAAAGTAATATTTCCCAATTGTCCTTCGGAAGTTAGAAATTCAGCTGCTCTGTAGGAATCGGATATCTGGCTTTCACTATACTTTTGCAATTCGCACTTATAGGATTTATACAGGGCGTTTCAACAAGATTGCACAGATAAATAAATCTTAAACGAGTGGACGGAGACCCATCATTCCAATTTAAGAAATACTTTGTTTAGGATAAGCTATCATCGTATATGTATATATATATATATATATATATATATATATATATATACATTCATATCACAAGGACCTTATTGATGCAGGGAATGCTGCTCAATATGGTTCCTTTCTTCAAGATGTAAAATCTGCAGTCTGTGGACAGCTTGTTCAACAGCGGATCGTAATTGGTCGATTGAGATGCTTCTCACATGCAGAGTAATACTGTCTTTCAAATCTGCCAAGGTTACCAGACGTCCTCGATAAACAATACTTTTTAAGTATCCCCACAGCCAAAAATCACAGGGATTAAGATCTGGAGAACGAGATGGCCAGGTTGTCGGAAACGCACGACTAATTACTCTACCATTAGTAAAATCTTGATGAAGAAACTGCTGTACACAAAGTCCAATGTGTGGAGGCGCTCCACCTAGCATAAAGGTAATTGAATCAAGACATTGGTGCTGTTGCAGTTGGGGTACAACAAAATTTTCGAACATGTTTTTGTACCTCCTGGCCGTCACGGTGCATGTCACAGGGCCATTGGGAGTAGCCTCTTCGGAAAAGAAAGGTCCAAGAATAAATGTGGCTGTGAATCCACACCAGACTGTAACTTTCGGTGAGTGAAGTGGAATCTCATGTAAGGTGCGAGTGTTTTCCGAGTCCCAAATGCGACAGTTATGGGTGTTGACTGTTCCACTTAGATGGAAATGCGCTTCATCGCTCCATAGAATCTGCCATGGCCACGATGCATCCACTTTAACTCTAGCCAGAAATGTCAATACAAATGTCAGTCGCTTCTCCCTGTCGATGGTCAGCAAGTGGTGATTGTGACTATTTTTGTACGGGAAAAAATGCACTATATTTTTCAGTACGTTCCGCACTGTGCTGTAGGGAACACCCAAGTGTCGTGACACTCCACGTGCACTACTACAGCCTATAACGTTATCCATTGATTGTTCAACAATAGCGATGGCAACATCGTCAACGACATCTGAACGAGTCGATGTGCAGCTGCAGCTTGTCCTTTGTTTTCATAAAACAGCTTCATAAGCAAAGCGCGTTCTGGCAGTGTGACAGCCATCGCTGATAAGAATGAAAATTTCCCAGTTTTATCCCCTTTTATGCCCAGAACATAGTAGCTGCAAACCAAGGGTTTATGCAAATTTTTGTGCTTTCAGCCAGTGCGAAATTGCAGTTACAATGACAGTTCAAGTTTCTTCACTTTTTTATCTTCTTTTTTTTCATATCAGCAAAAGAAATTTAAAAGGAAAAATTCCATATCGCATGTGTTTGTTTTTTTGTGATTATTTTGTGTCTTTTCAGCATATTTTCTGTTGTACAGAGCCACCTATCGGTGTTCCTGGAGCTATTTTTTTCGCGTAATCCCTTTCCCCATGTCTTGAATAGTATGTTCAACAATTTTGGAGCCTTTACACTGACTAGTTCGATGTATAGAGAGCTTAGAGTAGGGGTGTTTTAGTTCTGACCACCCGATATATATATATATATATATATATATATATATATATATATATATATATATATATATATATATATATATATATATATATATATATATATATATATATATATATATATATATATAATATATGTATATATATATATATACATATATATATATATATATATATATATATAAATATATGTATATATATATATATATATATACATATATATATATACACACACATATATATATATATATATATATACACATATATATATATATGTATATATATAAATATATGTATATATATATACATATATACATAATATATATATATATATGTGTATATATATATATATATATATATATATATATATATATATATATATATATGTGTGTAGATATATATTTATATATATATATATATATATATATATATATATATATATATATATATATATATATATATATATATATATATATATATATATATATATATATATATATATATATATATATATATATATATATGTACTCACCTTTATTACAGCAGAGAAAACTCTGACAGTTATTATGACTCATAGAATAAAATATCCTTATTTCTAAGTAAAAACACAAAGCAATATAAATAATGTTCGCTCTGAAGCATAAGCTTATGTATTAGGTTTCTCATCCTCAAAGTATTCCTTTTCCTAGATCTCAATCTTTTTTTCTGATAAAGATTCATATCTGGTGTGCCTCTCGTTCCTATCTCCGGTGAGAGTGACCAACTATCTAAACTTCTTTGTGATCCTGTTTTATGTACCGCGTACTTTTTGTATTCTATTCTGCGTATTTTTGTTATGTATGCCGTGAAGAGTATGTGCAAAGAAATCATGATAATGTGTCCGTCACGTAGTTATAGAGAAAGAGATAGAACCCCTAAGGCTGAAAAGCGTGAAAAATGCCATAATGCTTTGGGAATTATATCAATGTATCTGTAGTGTTAGTAAAGTCTCATCTGTTCTAAACTAAAGTTCCTTCAACATAAGTAGAAGTAGTACGTATTTTTAACTATAGGTAGAACAGTGTACAGAAGGTAACAGAATAATGGAGACAAAATCAATTGAAAGTTAAAGTTACAAACACACACACAAATATATATATATGCAACATATATATATATATATATATATATATATGTATGTATATATATATATGCATATTGCAAAATTAATAGCTAAAATAAATATTATTTTAATTTAATATGAGTTGCATTCATTGCAATGGATTATCACTTACAACAGTGCCGCCTGAATTATTGTCTCAAACCATTTACCTCTATGGTTACCATATTTTATATAACGTATGGTGTATCCATATTTGGAATTACTGCTTTGTTTAAAATATTTCTGCTCTAAAATATTTTTATTTCTTTTAGAATTTTTACAGATAATTATAGAAATAATACAATCATCAACTCAAAAGAAGTATCTAGAATACCAACATTAATATTTTATTTCATTCTAGATTCACTTGTCTTAACGTAAATTATATCGTACTTTTAGTATTATCCAATGAAGCCAAATCGTCGTGTAATTGTGTGAAAAGAACTGATAATTTCTCTTATTCATTATTACATTCATTTGCGTTGCTAATTATTTTACATTTGATGACGAGAATATTTACATTATGCTTCCAAACCATAAGTTATAAGTACCTAATGCAGATATAAATACAAAATTCCGACATTTATTTATAATGATTTATCGCAGAAGATATTATTGACAGAAGATTATTGATTACAAAATCAAAATAATGTATTAATGTTTCTGACAGAGTGAGTATAGAACTTTTCTCATTACGGAAATATGGCACCTTATCTCTTTGGGTCAAATTTGAGAAAATGCGAAACATGACATTTAGATAAGAAATGCGATTTATTTCGACAACAATGAAAGTTAAAGTTTTTTAATAACTATCTGTACCCACGGAGAGCATCTGCGCTGTAGTGTCTTTAATGCTCAGTATGTATCGGTAACATTACTACCCAATCTCTAGAGTGTGAGTTTTGCAGGGTCCACTCCAAAGATAAACGATTGCAATTCCGTTCCAGTAGCTTAACGACAGAGCATCGGCCGTTCAGTACGAAGATCCAGGGTTCAATTCTCGGTTGTTACACTAAGGTTCTTTACAATAGCATGTCAACAAATCAACCCTGTAGGTTATTGCAAAGATGTCGGAGGTTTAAAAAAAACCTAGTACGACCAACACGGATTTAGTGAATTATGTGATACGTAAAGCCGATTTCAAATATGGAGGATAACGACTTGTAGAATAAATATAGCACCAGGAGGCTAATTTGCCGCAAAAGTAGTACGATGTGGTCAGTCAGATTGCCAGTTGTTCGCCAATTTGACATTAGAAGGGTGAATGCACGTCGAAAATAAATGCGTGCAATTCCATTCCATAGCTCAACGGTAGAGCATCGGCTGGCCTGTACGAAGATCTGTAGTTCAATTCCCGGTTGGGATACAGAGTTTCTTTACAGCCTTCATTCGACGTCAACGGCCCTACCGTGCTGAAAACACCGGTTCTTGTTAGATCACCGAAGTCAAGTAGCATCGGGCGCAGTTAGTACTTGGGTGGGTGACCACCTGGGAACACCGCGTGCTGTTGGAACTTTTCGGGCGCGGTAGCCCGGTGGTTTTCGCGCTGGATTTGCACGCTGCCACAACTGCCGCCGTGTTCATGCGGAGTACGATCACGTTAAACATGTGGGTCCGTAAGTCCTTCCGAGAGGTTGGTGGTAGGGAAAGAAGGGTACGGTCCCTGTGGATGCCTCCCCCACTGGGTTCCGGTGTAAATTGGGTGGCACTTCCCGGCCGTCCAACCGGTTACCTCACACCTTTCTGGTAGGTCGGACGATCTGGGTCTCAACAACAACAACAGTCTTCATTCGACGTTTTTAAACATTTATATTCCATGGTATTTAGTACTATTTCATAATCGCTATCAAAATGAAGGTATAGATTTTGCACTCCTGATATACCTAGAAAAATGTGGATTAATTATTATACGATATTCTAATAAATCATACACCATATACTTATTATTTAACTTAGCAACCCCGTAATTTAATCGAGTAATATACTTAATAGAGACCATCCACCCACCTTCCTTACATTGCGTAATGAATGTGTTATTGGACAGTTTGTGTAATGTAAACCTGTCCAAAGATAGTTAACAGAGACCCAAAACCGACGTTTTAAGCACTTATTGAAGAGATGAAATGGAATAATACTTACTGGGCATGTGTTTTCACCAGCCTACTTCCATCAACCTACCTACAACTTTACCTCCTCTACTTTCAACCCCATTTTATCAACCTACAATAGATAGCCATGTTTCATCAACCTACTTTCCCTTCACTTTTTCAAAAGAGTCGGATACTAGACCATTTGCGGAACTTATGTCCCTGAGTAGTATAACTCAATAATAACTATGAAACGACTATACTAAAATTTGAAACTCTGTTAAATTTCATCAAACATATTTAGATTGTAAATAGTAAAGTTACTAAGATTTCTAAGAAAAATTTCATTAGGTCATTGTCAAATTTATTTTATTAAGAATATTTTAAAACGAGATTTCCACATTAAATATTAAAAATGCAAAACATTAAGAAATAATGTATGTCGAATAAAAATTGAGACCATTGAAATTCAAGACAAGCAGCTTTTAAAATATTTAAAAAAAATCTAATGTGGGCAGCACATGACTTTTCTTATGAAATGCAATGAATTTCCTACTTTTACAGTTAAAAACAATGTTTTTCTTATAGTAGATATTTATAGTCTTTCCAAGATATTGAATTTTCTTCAATTAGTCGTCATTTTCATTGATTTAGAGTCATTCTTATCCATTTGTCGAGATTTTCGTTAATTTGGCAACATTTAAATTTGTCGCCAAGTTGGCGACATTCCGCTAAATTTGTCACCAAAATCTCGCCAAGCGTCATGGACGGAGAAATAAGTTATTCTTACAGCAGATAAATGAGTATTGGCGTTCATATACAAAAGTATTACTCAAATTATCTTTTCTCGTGAATGGAACGAGTTAGATCCACGGGAATAATGTCACCAAATTTATCGCATGATATTACATATGAAAAATGAACATGTTTCTTAACAATTAATATTTTTTCATTTATGGGATTTTTTTATAAATTTATTTGTAAAATGTGCAATATCTCCAGAATTATTCATGCTAGCGTTCTAAAGTTTATGTCAATCGTTTTCTAAGGCAAAATTACATAAGAAATGTCTATGTGCGTAACTTTATTAAAGGGTTTGATTTTTTTGATGATTTTTTCAATATCACTCGAAAATTTAGGGGGGTTCTGAACATTCGAATGTGTTTTAAATCAATAGGCTTCCAGTATTCAGGGATTATGATTTTTGTACCAAATTTCATTCAAATCGCTCTATTTGTTCGTGAGATAAGGTCGCCAAGGACTCACTGACACACACACACCCACACACACACACACACATACTTTCGCACACACATACATACACAGACATCACCTCAAAAACGTTCGATTTGTGATGAGGGACGATTGAAATGTGCTATCCCGTCGAAAACTCGAATTTGAATTTTCGACCCCGTCAGAATACTTTCCTTATACATTATGTATATAAGGAAAGTAATAATAATTTTAAATATTTTTCTTAAGTATTTTAAAATTTGCATTTTTTACAATAATTTTTAATAAAGGCATTTTGTTTTTAATTACACTGTCAACAACTTGTGAAAAGAAGCTATTTAACACTAAACGTACCATGACTGGTTGTAAACTTTTGATTAGAAAAATCGCATAGTAATATTACAGTTTTTTCTCACTTGATTTGATGACTTTTTCTATTAAATGTATACAATCACTTTTTCAATATTTTTTTCTTCTTCTGTTTATATTATAAATATACATAGTCTACAGTTATCTACCACGGCCGGTCATTTCACAGGGAGAAAAATTTATTGCCTCATAAGGTTATCGAGTCAGAAAATGTGATATACATGCACATTCCACATATTTTCATCAGTTTCTTGCACATTTCTGTGCAAGGACTATTGCGAAGTAAATTTAATTTAAGATAATTGTGTGTTAAAATTCCAATAAAGTACGTAAAATTTCAAGTTGCAAGAAAAGCTGACAAAAGCTAAGAAGTATTACTAGTTAGTTTATATTTGTTTTTACAGCGTTAATCTATTCCTGATCTTCAGTCTGAGAACATGTCGAAACATTTAAGACACACCAAATTCTTAGAAGAAATAAATAACATATGCGAAGAGTTTTTGGAAATTGATGAAGGTGAACTTTCTGAAAGTGAAGATATATTATTTGAAAATGATAATGATCTATTAGACACTGAGTATGAGCCTACAGATACCGACTATGAAGTAGAGAATGTTGTGAATATAATACGTAGAGGACGAAAAATAATGAGATATCTCTCTTAAGTTCTAAAGATGAGAATGAAAAAATAAACAGTATATTTCGATTGGTGGCACTGTTTGGGGAAAAATGCAATTAGGTACTACATCTGGGAGAGCAGCCCTTTATAACATATGCAGGGAAGAATCAGATCCAACGGGATATGCAAAACATAATACTATAAAGAATAAAGTGAAGACTGCATTTTCGTTGATAATTGACCACTGTATTATGAAATATATAAGAACATCCGTAACAGAAGAAGCAAATCGAGTTTTAGGAACCGAATGGAGTCTATTACCTTAAAGTTAATTTGTTTAATATTTCCTCACTAAAGTCAATAATCCTCACTAAAGTCACTAAAGTCCTTAATATTTCCTCACTAAAGTCAATAAAGTATGCATTCAATCAGAAAAAAATAAAGTTTTCATCTAAAAACCGGTCATTTGACCGGTTAAGGTACTAATATGTATATATTGAGTTTAGAGTAACTTATATCTTTCTGTCAGGCATTCTGGAAGACGTATTTTTAAAAGACAAGGAAGTGAGAAGAAAAGTTTAGGAATTTCTATTTTTGTGAATTTTTTTCAGTTTGAAAATTTCATACAGCGCATAATTTTATTACAATATGAAACTGATGATAGATTTAAGTTGTTGTCTGAAAGATTTTTTTGAATACCTGGGAATTTTTCACATTATTTTGTGCTCGCTGTATGAAAGCATCCATAGAAGATATTTTAACACGAAATCATAAATTTTAGCTCTATAGTTAGCTGAGCCCTGCATGTCCTGGCTAACAGGTCTGGCTATATACTTCTCTACTATAGATTAGATCTCTCCAATTTCAGCAATTTTTGTTGTCTATCATTAGATCCGCCCACTATCCTTGATCTGCCCACATAGCTAGTGATAACGAAAATGTACAAATATTTTTATCAACTATTTTTGTATAACCAGCAGTTAGATGCGGGTACCACAGCTAGTTTTATAAGTTTTCAATTTTATCCAAAAAATTCTATGTAATTTAGTCTCCATTTTTTCTTCCTAATTCGGAGTGAAATTATTTTTACAGAAACTGAGAAGATTACATTTTATTTATTAACTAGCAACATACCCATTCTTCGTACAGAATATATAATATAAAGAAACTTCCAGTCTTTAGTCTAAATTTAGCGTCTAAAGAAACGTCCAGTCTTTAGTCTAAATTTAGCGACAGTCTCCTTACGGGTTCTGTCCCAAAAAATTTTCCAATGGTTTTGGATATTGTCCCAGGATTTATCCTTTGCTCCGTCATGCAGTCCTGTCCAGTCTTTAGTCTGAATTTACAGCGACAGTCTTCTTACGGGGTCTGTCACAAAAATTTTTCCAATGGTTTTGGATATTGTTCCAAGATTTATCCTTTTCTTTTATTTCCAAATCAGATTTGAGATGTTCCTCAAGTTTCTCCCAAACGTGTTTTTTAAGTGACTCCGGAAGGACAGGTTTATTAGCCTGCCGCTCCAGGGTTCCGCTCTTGGCTAACGAATCAGTATATATGCAAAATAAAAGCATTAAAATTGTATGGGCCCGTAATACTTATATACGCGAATATCAGAAGATATAACCTGTATTAGTAGGTTCCATGTATAAATTGAAAATATCGATAAACCCGCAATCTTTAAAGCTGAAGGCAGTAATTACTTCCAATATATGCCAAAATAAAAGTGTTAAAATTATATGGGAAGATATACCCGTACTACTTATAACGTCGTAGATCAGAAGATATACCCGAGTGTTAGTAGAAGATTACCCGTATCACAATATGAGTCTTCAAAATCGTTGCCAAAATAAAGCAGATGAAGTAATAAATTGAAAATATCAATAATTCCCGTAATCTTTACACCAGAGGTCCGTAATTGATTCCAATATATGACAACATATATCAAAACATATGCCAGTATATCTAGATGAGAAGATATACCCGCGTATTTGTAGAAGATTATACGTACAACGTACAGTATATGAGTTTCAACAATTTTTGCCTCAATAAAACAATGGCATTATAACTTGAAAATATCAATAATTTCTGTATTAATAATCCCCGAAAATATCAATAATAATAATTCTTAAACCCGAAGACCATAAGTGATATTTTCCAATCAAAAGTGCAATGTCAATGAAATGTATTTTATATACATATATTCATTTTTCAAATTGTAAAGGATTTAATAAAAATCGTTTGCTGCATAAACACATTGGATTTAAATCCGTTGCTAATTGACATGATATTAATAAATTGGTGAAAAAGTATTCTCTTTATAATGCTATCTCTATGGAAGGTTTGGCGACATTTTCGTCAAATTAGCGACATTTTAAAAAATCCCCAAATTTATCGCCAAGTGGGACTGTAGAACTGACAGTCCCACTTGGCGACAAATTGACGAAACATCATTCCATAACTATCATCTAACAAAACACAATTAATTTCATTTATTAAGTGCAATTTTACCAATTTGAAGATATTTTTATGGATTTACAAACATTTTTATCAATTTGGTGACATTTTAAAAATTTGCTAAATGTGTTATTAAGTAGCATGGTTGGACTGACAGACAAATGCTAACAAAACATCATTTCAGTACTCTCTTTTAACAAAACAAAATAAATTTCATTGATTTGCGTCGTTTTCATCAATTTGGCGGCATTTCCGTCAAATTGAAAACGTTTAAGAAATTTTGTCAAGTTAGCGATTTCTCGCCAAATTCATTGCTCTGAATATGCAGATAAAACATCCTGATCCCGTTTGTATATTCTAAATGAAAACACTAGAATTTCGTCAGAAGATATACCCGTTCTACTCTTTTTCTGTTTCAACAATAGATTAAATGAGTTTATTGGCTAAATGACAATATATGGATTTATTAGTTAAACACAATATTTAAACTTGACAACTCTCTGCCAAAATAAATGAAAGTACGCAGTCCCCAATTATTAAAATTAAAAGAATAATCAAACCATCCATTTCTAAGATATATTTTTATGTCCATTTATTTATTATTCAAATCGAAAAAATAATAATAAACATTAACAAACGCATTTAATGTAATTGCATTCCCGAGCAGCATGATAGAAGATAGAATCTTCCTCATAAAATGCTAATAATTAAATAACCATTTTGATTTCTTAATACTTTTCATTGTTGTGCAAAAGCTTGTAAGAAATAAACCATGGTGATAGATTTTTCGTTTAAATTCATGTTTCAAACATTCATGTTCTGAAACAATTCATGCTCTGAGAAAGTGACTAATTAGCGCAAAAATCTTCCACTAAACTCAGAGATAAAGTTTTAATTCACTTTCACGTTTTAGACAGAAAATTGTCAACCTTTTCGTTTGGAGGAACCAGGAAGTTAGAGAATAGAACTCCTAGGAAAAAGTTTCGTTTTCATTAATATCTGGAAAATCCTTAGTCTTAGAAACTCAAAATTTAGACTAAATTTAAGTGAGGCTATTTTAAGGCTACCCATAAAATTTCATTAAATTCGGTTTAGCCTTTCTCCCGTGATGATGAGACAAACGAAAGTTTCGTTTTTCACTAATGTCTCGAGAACCGCTGATCGTAGAAACTCCATGGACTACATTTTAAGTTGGACTATTTTAAGACTACCCACAAAATCTCATCAGTTCAGCCGTTCTCCCGTGATGATGGGACAAACAGACAGACAGACAGATAGACAAATGTTCAATTTTATTTATATAGATTACGTGAAATTATAAAAGTAATTAAATTTTTATATTATTATTAAAATAATAATATGCAAAATTATTGAGTTTGTGGTTGTTCCCTAGACTGTAAAATTTCATGATGTTTTTTATCACTTATATAGAAACTATATAATTATTTTGAAGAAAATAACTCTTTAAAACATTTATCAATATGCTTTATAAACGATTGTCGAGATTATTTCACAGCAGCTATAGACCATGGGCACAAGCGTAAATAAACAACCAATGTAGTAGACAGAAAGAGAGAGAGCGAAGGCAAGAGATAGAGAGAGAGAGAACGAAGTCAAGAGAGAGAGAAAACGAAGTCAAGAGAGAGAGAAAACGAAGTCAAGAGAGAGAGAGAACGAAGTCAAGAGGGAGAGAAAACGAAGTCAAGAGAGAGATAGAACGAAGTCAAGAGAGAGGGGGGGGCATTCGCTTTTACAGAAAGAAATTATCGTGTAAATAGCTTTAAATTTAACGTAAGCTTTACCTAGGTTTTTTTTTCTACCTCCATTGTACTGAAATATAACAGACTTCCTGTGTTATCCATTCGAAGGTCACACTGAAATTTTTTAGACAGGAGCAGAGTATATGTGCTAGAAAAAAATATTGGTCGGATACCTAAATGTGAACTCTTTTATGTCCGCAGACGATAATTTGTGTCAACAATTGCAATTTAACTATCGTAGAATAAATTTTAAAAGAAAAGAAAATGGAGTTGACGCGAGAGCACTATCGAGCTATATGATTTTCTATGATTTTAAATTGGGGCTAAATCTAGAAGGATGCCTTCAACGTCTACCATTAGCATATGAAAATGATGCTCCATCTCGTGCAACTGTATTCACATGGTTTACAGAGTTTAAAAGAGGTCGACATTTTTTCTTGGACGAAGAACACGCAGGAAGATCTTTGTCAGCTGCACTCTTAGAAAATGTGTCGGCCATTCGAAAAATGGTAAACGATGATAATCCCTGTATCTACCAAAGGATACAGAAGGAACTTAACATTGGATCCGCAGCTATACATGAAATTATTCATGAAGAACTGTATACGAAAACATTAGTTCGTCGTTGAGTCCCTCATAATTTAGCAGAACACCAAAAAGGGGAGCTTATCAGAATCAGTAAAGAATCCCTAAAATTACAGAGGGGATATGGATGACTTTAAAAGCTATGCTGGCGTGTATGTGGTTCCCCAGTTTTCTACCGATGGTGACTATAAATTTTATATTGGCAGTACCAAACGCAATATTGGCATCCGTTTAGCAGAACACTCTCGGGATGCCAAAGATGGAAAATGTTCTACGACCCTTGCTCATTATGTTGTTAATGATAATTTTCTGCCTATGTTTGAAAAAACTTTCTTTTTAATGCGTTGTAATAACCCCCGAAATAGTCTCCTTTTTGAATCCTGTTTTATTTATATCTACCGTGCATCGATTTGTAATATTGACCCCGTTCAAATTTTAAGTTATGCTTGGCGACTCATTCTCGACTCTATGCAATTCAAGTTTCTTCATAGTTATCTTTGACGTCATCCTCATGGGGATTGGGCTTGAATATCCTTTCTGAATTTGCATTCCTGTAATAAAATAGTATTTTAATTGTACTTTTCTCGAGATATACTCGTTTTTGAATCCGTTTAAAAATATTTTATGTTTTTTGTGTATTTGTTCTTAGATAATTGAATGTTCATTTACTAATTGAATTTATGCAAATTTGTCATCTTTACTGGTCTATATATGAACGATCCTTTTTACTTTCTATGTAGCCTCTGATGAAGAGCGTATTAACGCTCGAAAGAGCTCTGGTCTTTTTACCGTTTTATACGTCTTATAAGAAGTGTAATAAAAGACCTATCAAAGTTGTGTGCTTCATCTTATTTACCCTAAAATTACTTAATGATGGTGTACACCGCATTATTTCTAAAACCATAACAGGTGATGAAACGTACTTACCATTTTTGACATCTCAATACATCAAGAAAATTATGTATGGGTCTTTGAATATTATCCCAAACCAACAATGCTGTAAAGACAACGAGCAATGAAAAAGTAATGTATGCCGTATTCTTCAGAAATACAGGACGAGTCAAAGCCCTATAGCTAAAGGGACAGCAGACAGTTACAGCTAACTGGTACACTGCTAAGTGTCTTTCAGAAATTCTTCAGGAAGTGATTGTTAAGGGAATCATGCTTCACCATGACAATGCACCTTCCCATTCAGAAAGAATGACAGTGGAATTTCTTGAACAAAAACTTCAAAGTCACAGAACATCTACCTTATTATCCAGATCTTGTTATGAACTTTCGACTATTTTTTAATCTAAAAATATTTACGTGGACGTCGTTTACAATCCGAAAATGAGATTGATGAGGCTATAAAAGCATATTTTTCATCGATTCTAAGGAATGGATGGCTTGAAGCATTTAATCTTTGGAAAATTCGCCTATAAAAGTGCATTGATGTCGGAGGAGAGTACTTTAAACACTCCTAAGAGCTGGTAAGTTGAACTTGTACCACTTAGCCGTACCTCAAAAATCTCAGTATGACCCTCGATTAAACTAATAATACCAAATTTCATTTGAATCACCCTATACGCTCAAGAGTTACAGTATTAATAAACTCACACATATTTAAATACGGTTTATTCATATTCAAAGATGCAAAAAAACATGCAAGCCGTCAAAGTCCTAAAGTTTAATGTTTAATGTTGAATCTTTCACATCTCTTACATATTTATTATGTAGGGAAATAAAAAACATTTATTTTCAACAACCTATCATTTTTTAGGATAGTGTTTTGTTCGTGATTCTTCTTGTTTCTCTTTCAAGTGTGACTGACTGATATTTCAAGCTTCCTTCGAAATCTGTTTTATGCTTCACTAGTCGTGTTTCCAGAATATATGTTGCATTGTGTTTGCAAAACAAATGTATCTGAATATAAGGTTCACAATGTCTAAGAGGTTTGGGCCAATACTGTGTTCTGTATTTTTTTACTTTCCCTGCAATACATGGTAATGTATAGGGAAAGTATTGGAATCATGTCGAAAATCGCAACTCGAGTTTTCAACGGTTCTACACGTATCGAGACCTTTAGAATACGAAAAAACTATTTTTAGCGTGACGTCTATGTGTGTGTCTGTGTGTCTGTCTGTCTGTCTGTCTATCTATGCATTGTATGTATCCACTCTAACTCAAAACATAATGGACCAAATTTCATAAAATTTGGTAGGTAAGTCACTTGGATGTGACCTTGGTGCTGATTAGTTTTTGGTACGATTCGCAAAAACAGAACCCGCCTTTTTTTGCGAAATGGCCAGTAAAAATTTCATTTATCAACTCTAGCCAAAATATTAATTGATCAAATTTCACAAAATTTAGTAGATAAATTACTTGTTGGACACTTTGGTGCTGATTACAATTTGGTACGATTCGGAAAAGAAGAACCTGCCTTTTTTTACAAAATGACTAGCAAAAATTTCATGTATACACTTTAGCTAAAATACTAATTGACTAAATTTCACAAAATTTGGTGGATAAGTTACTTGTGAGATACTCTGGTGCTGATCAGATTTTGGTACAATTCGGAAAAGAACAACCTGCCTTTTTTACGAAATGGCCCGCAAAAATCGCCAAAAAAAAAGAAAAAGAAACATATGCTGAAATGTATTAATTAAATTCTTGTTTTATACGCAATTTTTGACGAGGAAAAGAATATAACACACTGAATTATACTTTATTACTAAACGTTCTCAAGATATTTGAGATTTCTCGCATTTTTGTTACACCGCTTTCGGAAAAATTTCCAGTTACCAAATAAAAAGAGAAATTGAATAAAAAATGCAATTTAGTTTTATTTTGTGCAATTAAACTCAATCTAACGAATTATTAAAGAAATAAAGAAAAAATGAATTTGAGTCTGCAGGAAAAGCCATGTGCTGCCCACATCAGATTTTTTTTTGCATGTTTCCGGGAGCTTACCTCCAAATAAAGAATGCACCTTGCATAATAAAAGAAAATTTCCGTTTGTCTATCTGTGCTGTCTGTAGCGCGAAATCTAAGTATCGTATGGCCATGAAATTTTATACACAGGTATAACGATCCAACTAATAAAATCAAACTATTAGAATTACGCAAGTTAGACTGCATTAATTAAATCTGTTCGACTGGCTAAAAACAAGGAATTAATTAACTGGAAGTTCAAGAAGCAATTAGTAAAGCATTAATTTATATTTCAATATTCACAACTAAATTAATTAATACTATTCTACGATACATCAAACATTCTAATTACAAATCTTTCTTTAGATTTCCTCACACTCAACAGACATGATAGATGGTAACAGGTTAGAATCGGAATAAGAACTGACTAAAGTTTCATTTCAAAAGTACGCCAGCACGTCAGAGTTGGCTGGTATGGTAGACCATCGCTCTTTTGGTGAGTTGGTGATGGCGTTGGTTTTGTCCGTAACACACTGCCCCATCATGAACAATAATAAACTGTTCATCCCTAATAATACAATATATTAATTTTTTTAATTTGGTTGAACTTAATATAAATTGGGCTATCGAAGTCAATCCCAGTAACTTTAAATGCTGGATCTTCTATTATGCAATTACTCAGTAAATGTGTTATAACTTTTTTACCTGAAGTGGCTGTTAATCTTTGACAGACAGTATATTTTTACAAGTTTCTCTACGAGTTTACTTCCCTGTAAAATATAGAAGCTTTTTTTAAGATTTGTCAAAGTTGAAGTTATTTCACTATGGATTACTGCGTTTTGAAACTTGAGTACCAGTAATTCAGTGAAATAATGTTTTGAAGATATAATGTAATATGGATATTTTTCTGAATCACTGAAGCTAGTCTTTTTAAATCTACCCAACTCTAAGTAACTTATATTCATCTAGATGTGGAGAAAGATTTGTTATAGGTGAATTTTTCAAAATTGTTCCTTGTTAAATTTGACTAATTTTTTCATGAAAAGTTTCCTTTTGAACTATTCCAAGCCAATATTTCTCAGCTTCCTCCAATTCTTCTGCTGTTAAAGATCCAGTTATTTTCTGAGCATTTCTCATGTTGTTCTCTTTTTTTCTAATCCATGCAGTTACCCGTATTATCTTACGAAATAAAGAATAGTTTTCTAGTTTTAATAGTTTACCTTTCTTCCATAACTCCATATGTGAATGTTATATTTTCCTTCCCTGTTGATCGAATTTCTTCTTCAAGAATGTTCACTTTATTCTTCTTTATTTCATTATTTTTTGGTCATGATGATTTATCTTCCTTCAGCCATTTTGGTCTATTCTACCAAATCTCGTCGTTGATTAGTTTGTTAGTTTGTTCATGCGGCTTCCACGGCTGACAATATTGTCCCTGCCAGGGCAATGATTCCAAGAAATTGGGTCTTAATTTGTTTGGATTTTTTTCACTCCGTTTTTTACGAAAGGCTTCTAAAGATTTGAATTCCTCTTAATCCAGTACATCACAATTGAAACAATCCAAAAATATTCGACGCATGATCTATCCTTAAATATTCTCCTCACATATTTTATTATTCTTATTCCAATTATAGCAGTTAAGAGTTCGAGATGTGGTAATGATACCCTGTTTTAAATGTGCTACTTTAGACTTTGCAAAAACTATGTTCGTTTTAACTTTTCCGATTTTATTTACATATCAAACATAAATTACTGCTCCGTATGCAAATTCTCTTGAGTCACAACAACAGTGAAGTTGTACATCTTTCAACTCAAGCATTGATAATCCATCAAAGTAATGCCTGGGAACATGAATGTTCTTTACATATTCTGTATACCAGTTATTCCATTTTACTTTGAAGTCTTCGGGTAATGTGTCATCCTACACAATGCCCTTTTGCCATATTGCTTGCATTAGGAATTTGATAGCTGTAACTAATGACGTTAGAAATCCAGCAAGATCATGAACTCTAGTACATGTTCTTAAAAGATTTCTTTTGGTGGTGTCATATAAACTTTCCTATGAAATTTAAGATTTCATCAAGCGAATCTAAATATGTCCTCATCCGAATTCCATAATAATCCAAGCACTTTTAGCGATAAAACATATTCAATTTTGGACTCAAAGCGATAATCCAAATTGTTCCACAAATTATTTAATTCTTCTGAAATCGAGTTCCATTTGTACAGAAACATTCCCGTTCTTTTCATTATTTACACAACGTCCTTACTAATTTGAAATGCGGTTTAAATATCGTCTTTTCCAATTATTAAGTCATCAATATAAATATACTTACGTGTTTTTCATGTTTCAGAAATACTTGATTTCAAATTTTTAACATGACATGTCAAAGTTGCTGCAAGTGAAAATGAACTAGACGTAAGACCAAAAGGGCCTCTTGTCATTCTTAAGTATTCAATATTGTCTTGAAATCTGTCTGACACATTTTCATCTTTTAACCAAAGGAACCTTAATGCATCTCTGTCGCTATTTTGGACACTAATCAAAAGAAAAGCTTTTACAACATCCGTGCTAAACGCTGTTTTGCTTGTTTTAAACTGCATTAAAAATTTTGCAATAGTTCTGGATTTAAATTAGGACCTGAATGCAAGCATTCATGACGCACACGTGTTTTCATGGGAAGAACCATCAAAAACAATCCGTAGTTTTGTAGTACTATGATCCTTTTTTACCACTGGATGATGTGACAAATAATATACAGTGTTTGAGCATTCTATATTTTCTACCCTTTCTACTATTCTTAATTTAATCTGCTCTTTAATTACTTTCTTATGATCTTCAAATAATTTCGAATTATATTTAAATCTATTTACTACATTTTTTAATCTGGATTTTGCAACTTTCAACTTGTTCTGTAATTCTGCATCTACTTCCAGGGGTGATTTACTTCATATCTATCTTCCTTTTTACTTTCCCTGTAATACATGGTAATGTATAGAGAAAGTATTGGAATCATGTCCAAAATTGCAACTGGAGTTTTCGACGGATCTACATGATTTGGGACCTCTAGAACACGAAAACACTATTCATAGCTTGACGTCAGTGTGTGTGTGTCTGTGGTCTGCGTGTCGTCTGTCTGTGCAATGATCTAACTCAAAAACTAATGGACCTAATTCCATAAAATTTGCTAGGTAAGTCACTTGTATGTGACCCTGGTGCTGATTAGTTTTTGGTACACTTCCAGTTAAAATGAACCCGCCATTTTTTGCGAAATGGCCAGCAAAAATTGACTGTATCCTCTCTAACTGAAAAACTAATGGATTCAATTTTACAAAATTTGGTATATTGTGAGTTATCCTGGTGCTGATTTTAATTTGTTATGATTCGGAAAAAAATAACCTGCCTTTTTCGCGAAATGGCCCGCAAAAATCGTCAAAATAAAAAATAAAAAACCACGTATGCTCAAATGTATCTATTAAATGCTTGTTTTATACGTAATTTTTGGTGAGAAACAGAATAATATCAAACATATTTGTCTAGAACTAACCATTCTCTTCGCATATTTACTACGTCACGTTTGAAAAAAATACAGTTACCAAATAAAAACAAACATTGAATTAAAAGAGCAAATTCAGTGTTATTTTGTGCAATTAAGCTCAGTTTAATGAATTATTAAAGAAATAAAGAAAATATGAATTTGTGTCTGCAGGGACAGTCATATGCTGCCCACATCAGGATTTTATTTTTCCTGCAATACATGGCAATGTATAAGGAAAGTATTGGAACCATGCCGAAAATTGCAACTCTGTCGGATCTACAGATTTTGGGACCGCTAGAATACAAAACAAGAAAGATCAATCATGCTTAAAGCATTGATTATGAAACATTTTCCAACTTCAATGCAATTTTATTTAAACATCTCTAAAATGCAATACATTCCTAAGTAATATTTTAAAACTTATCACAATACTACATTAATTTATTATATTTGAAAACTTAAACTTTCATCGAAAAAAATGAACTTCATTCAAATGACGGCATTGAAATATACCTTGCCTGGTTTAAACATCTCTAAAATGCGATACATTCCTCGGTAATATTTTTAAAATCATCATAATACTACAATAATTTATTATATTTGAAAACTTCATCGAAAACCACAGACATTCATTTAAATGACATCATAGAAAAAATAACACGCCTGGCTCTCTCTATAAAAGCAGCATTTCATTCATAACATTTTCCTAATCATTTCATTCATCACAGTACTAAAATAATTTATTTTATTTAAAAACTTCAGACCATGGAGCTACAAGTAATTAAACTCTATGCTTAAACTTCATCGAAAAAAATCGTCCTTCTCTCTGTAAAATCAATGAATATTTCATTCATATCAGCTATGTAGACTCCATGAGCTAAATACTTTTGCGTTAAAAAAATACAGCAATTCTTATACAACTCATCCTACATATTTTGCTGTTTACATTTTACATAGTGAAAAATAGGCTTCATTGTAGAAATAATCAAATTTGGTTGATCATTTAAACTCAAATATATTGTCATTGCGTTGTTTCGGTGTGTAGATGCACAGAATTTAAGCAAAAATAAAGCGGTTTTAGGACGAATACAACGCTCAATATGAATTAAAAAGAACTTTAAAAATCACGATTTTGAGACAAGATGGATGCCATATATCATTTTTAAGTGCGTCACGTGATCTTTTCATATCATGGTCACGTGATCGCTTCATATAAGAGATGTTATTATTATTTTAATTTTTATTTAAAAAACTACTGAATATATTTCGCTGAATTTTTTTTATATATTTTATGGAACAATTTAAATATTACCTAAAATTTTCGAAGCAATTTGTGAATTTTAAATCCGCTTAAAAAATGTTTGAAAATTAGGTCCCATAGGGCTCAATGTATTTCATTTTTTCAACCCGGGTTGAATCCAAAACTAATTGGGTGATATTATTCATTTATATTCCCATAGGTGCAACAGACCGTCTGAACAACATACTAAAATTTTCTTTTGATTAAGTCATTTTTACGGCACTTATCGTGCTAATGGACAGATAGACATACAGACAGACAGACAGAATGAACAAAGTCATAAACACTTTTCAACTTTGTTGTAAAGTGTTAAAAACTGTATTTAGCTGGACGTCTGTGTATGCGTCTATCTGGGCAATGTATGTGTCCACTCTAACTAAAAAGAAACTTATTCATCAAATTTCATAAAATTTTCTAGGTTTCCTTAGTGCTGATTAGATTTTGGTACAATTCGGATTAAAAGAATTGCCATTTTTTTTGTGAAATCGCCCACAAAAATCGTATAATTTCACAAAATTTGGTATATAAGTCATTTGTGGGTGACTCTGATGTTGATTAAATGTAGTTACGATTGGGGAAAAAAGAACTTGCCTTTATTTGCGAAATGACTCACAAAAATGAACAAAATGTAAAATGAAAGACTGTGTATTCTCGAATATATCAATCAAATTCTTGTTTTATGCGTTGTTCTCGACAATGAAAAGAGTAAGACTAATCTTATTACTCTGGCTAACCGTTCTCGAGATATTGTAGTTGTTTCACATTTTTGCAAAGCCGCCTTTAAAAATAAGTCTAGTTATTAAATGAAATCGAAAATTGAATTAGAAGGTTAAATTTAGTGTAATTCCAAATAACTATATGTGTGTCATTTTGTGCAATTAAACTCAATTTAATGAATTGTTAGAAAAACTGTATAAAATTGCAATAAACAATGTAATAAAATTGCTACAAAACTGTATAAAATTTGAAGTATAAAATATAAAAATCGTCTGCTATAACTGTAACTCAAAATATCTCGAAAACGGTATGTTTGCACTCCTTCAGAGTTACATAATCACGAAAATTTAGGATTTTCTTCTTCATCTGAGGATGGTAAAAAAAGGAATTACGTGTGTTTATGTCGTTCTCCAATTATATCTGAAATAAAAATTCGATATTTATAAATTTTTCAAATAAAAAATTTAGAGATTTTAGATTTTTCTCACCACTCTTGGAACCAGCAGTCTCATAATAAGTTGTATGAGATATAGCCATTTTAATACAAATGTGGACAAGTTTTCAATGTAGGAAACTTGAAGTACTTTTAACTCGTTTGCGCATTGGTCATACTCGTTTTACTCATAGGCACTTACTTTTAGGAGAAATTGAACCCTTTTGTAATAGTTGTCAGACCTCAGTAAGTATCAAATATATTTTAATTGAGTGTACGAAATATAAATTGTTTCGTTTTAAGCATTTCAAGACTTATACTATACATTTGGCAGGATTGATTGGAAAAAATCCTCATTTGGAGCTTTTCCTATTCCGATTGGACATTGGTTTTTTCCATCATTTTTAACTTCACCTTTTATAACCTTTTAGCCATTTTTCATCTCGTTTGCATTGTTGTACATGTTCCATAGTCATGGTTTTCCACACCTTATCACTCTTTTAAATTTTACACGTGTTTTAATCTATACTCATTTATGTATCACGGTACCATATGTCTGGAGCAGCATATCCCCTTTGGATCTTGTGCCATTAAACCATAATCAACCAACCAATCAACCATTTTCTCACTACGTATAGGTCGCGTCCCACATGTATGCTAAATTCGAAGATACTGTCAGAAATTTGAGCCGTAAGATTATCGTTAAGATCATCAATCTCGCTCAACTATATGAGACGGATAGAAGGTTCAGAGATATACATTGTCCAGAGAGCAAAGTGCTAAAAATTATAACCTTTTAGCCATTAAACCATAATCAACCAACTAATCAACCATTTTCTCACTACTTATAGGTCGCGTCCCACATGTATGCAAAATTCGAAGATTCTGTCAAAAATATGAGCCGTAAAATTATCGTTAAATTCATCAATCTCGCTCAACTATATGAGACGGATAAAAGGTTCAGAGAGATACATTGTCCAGAGAGCAAAGTGCTAAAAATTATAACCTTTTAGCCATTAAACCATTATCAACCAACCAATCAACCATTTTCTCACTACTTATAGGTCGCGTCCCACATGTATGCAAAATTCGAAGATTCTGTCAGAAATTTGAGTCGTAAAATTATCGTTAAATTCATCAATCTCGCTCAACTATATGAGACGGATAGAAGGTTTAGAGAGATACATTGTCCAGAGAGCAAAGTGCTAAAAATTATTAAATAGCCCTTCTACCTTCCTCTAGCAATCTAATACGGATGAATGTGCGGGGAATTTCTCAGTGTATACCCCTAGATACGATACGTGACAATCAATCCAATTAAATGTGATTCAGACCCTGAGTCTCAAGTTAAATGTTATAAATCACAACTTTGGCAGCAATACCTTCACTTACTTTCTCCCCTTGCTCTTTGCGCATACGAATACACGCAACAAGATTGTGATATATAATATAAGAATAAGAATCTCAAAAGAATTATGACTATCCTACATAAATAAAATAATGGTCGTTTAATTTAAAAAAATGCTGGTAGTAAAAATTTCAAAAATTTATTCTAGTAAGTGAGTAATATTTTTTTTATACTGCCTTATTTACGTTGGTTTCTCTGTTTCTTTGATTAGGTGAAATCTTGAAATTCATTTTTGACCCACTTCTTCCGAGCCGATTTCCTTGAAGTTTCATACATATACGTATTTGCGGTGACAATACAACATTTCATCAAATTTTATACATATACGTATTTGCGATGATAGTACAACATTCCATCAAATTTTATACATATACGTATTTGAGATGACAATACAACATTCCATCGAATTTTATACCATCAAACAACCGGCTATCCATCAAATATACCGGCTCCGGGAGCGTTTCCATTGGAGTAAAAAGTCGACTTGTAACCGGGAACTAGGGGTCACAAATACCCCTAGGCTTATTTGTATATCCCTGATGGCTTCTTTCTACGTATTGTACTTTTTGAAATATATATATATATAGAAACCAAAATGGAACAGGATGAACTAAGTACCAAAAGATGGTAGGGGAGTTGTGACCCCCGCTCCCCGGTTAAGCACGACAGGGACGGAAACTAATTTGGAAAGTGAACATCATTTCCGTTTCATGCTTTATATTATTAAATTAATGTCTGCTTTAACTCTCGAGAAACGCCGGGTTCATTTTCCAGTTTTAAATAAAATAACAACTAATTTAACCATATGAGCACAATACTTTACATATTCACAATCCAAAACCAAATGACTTGAAATTTGGACGATTTAAGTCTGAGATTAAAGAATGATATAGATTCGATAACCTGACATCACAATCGTGTGCTACCATTGGAAATTATGAAGTTTGTGCTCATTTAAGTATAAAAACGTCTATTCCCTAAAGCAAATTTTATGCAAATGAATTTCTAGAGGATATTGTTTACATTGAATACTAACTTTGAATTTCTTCTATTACGAACGATGCACAAATGAGAGGTGAATCTTTTTTTCACACTTTCCAACATAGATGTAAAGTGTCTATGACTTTGTTTATTCCGTCTGCCTGTCTGTATATCTGTCCGTTCGCACGACAGTTGCCTTAAAAATGACTTTATCAAAATGAAATTTTAGTATGTTGTTGAGACGGTCTGTGAGACATATTGAAAAGGAAATGAATAATATCACCCAATTAGTTTAGGATTTTACCCGGGTTGAAATAATAAAATGCATGGAATCTTATGGGACCTAATTTTTCAAACATTTAAGCAAGGTTTAAATTCACAAATTGCTTCGTAAATTAAAAAAAATTTCAAATTATCACGTAAAATGTGTAAAAAAAAATTTCAGCAAAATATATTAGGTAGTTTTATAAAAATGTTTCCAGTTATTTTATTCCCGGCAGTCCAAACAGTTACCTACACCTTTCTGGTAGGTCGAACGGTCTGGGTCTTGACAACAACAACAACAACAACCCATTGCTGCTCTATATCTTAGGATGAGTCGGATGGTCTGGGTTTTCGACCCATATTATATGGGGCGAGGTAGCCCAGTAGTTAGAGAGCGCGAATTGCACTCTGTAGGCCAGGATTCGATTCCTTCAACTGCCAAAACTGTCGCCGTGTTCACGCGGAGTAAGATCACGTTAAACAGATAGGTTCGTAAGTCCTTCCGAGAAATTGGTGGTAGGGTAAGGAGGGTACGGTCCCTTTAGATGCCTCCCCCACTGGTTTCCTGTCTAAATTGGGTGGCTCTTCCCGGCCGTCCAAACAGTTACCTTACACCTTTCTGGTAGGTCGGACGGTCTGGGTCTCAACAACAACCCATATTATATGAAGAGATCAAGTGACTCATTTTAAGATAATATATGGCATCCATTTTTTACGTTATTTTATTGTGTGAAAATTGCGATGCTTGATGATCTTTTAAATTTATATCTAATGTTGTTTTCGTTTTGAAACTGCTTCATTTTTACATATTAGCTGTGTATCTAAATCCTATTCCAACGCAATTATATTACTTTTGATTTCAAATTATCATTAAACTTTGATGATTCCTACAACGAAGCCTAATTTTTATTACATGCAGAATGTAAACAAATCAAGCGATTGTAAGGTGAGTTATATAAGAATTGCAAAGCTTTTTTCATGCAAAATTATTTAGATCTGGAGTCTGAAATATACGTGATGTGATTTAAATATTCATTGATTTTACATAGAGAAGCAGATGATTTATAGAATTGACTTTTGTGATGAAGTTTTAAGTTTCCAAGTTAAAAAATCTGATGTGGGCAACACATAACTTTCCTTATATAATGCAATGAATTTATTAATCTTACAGTTAAAAAAAATGTTATTCTTATAGTAGATACTTATATTCTTTCCAAGATATTGAATTTTCTTTAATTAGTCGTCATTTTTATTGATTTAGCGTCATTCTTATCTTAAAAATGTCGCCAAGTTGGCGACATTCCGCCAAATTCGTCGCAAAAATCTCGCCAAGTGTTATGAACGGAGAAATAAGTTATTCTTACAGCAGATAAATGACTATTAAAGTTCAAATACAAAAGTATTACACAAAGTATCATTTTTCATGAATGGAACGAGCAAGATCCACGAGAATGATATCACCCAATTTATCTCATGGTATTACATATGAAAAGTGAACATGTTTCTCAACAGGAAATACTTTTTTTTATTTTATATATCTTTTGATAATTTTTTGAAAAATGCGCAATATCTTGAGTACGGTTTATTTTGAGTACGGTTTACGCAATATCTTGAGTACGGTTTACGCAATATCTTGAGTACGGTTTCTAAAATTTATGTCAATCGTTTTCTAATGAAAAATTACATAAGAAATGTCTATTTACGTAACTTCATTAGTGGTTTTGATTTTTTGACGATTTTTTCAAAATTTCACTCGAAAATTTTGGGGGGTTCTGAACATTCGATTGCGTATAAAAACAATAGCCTTCCATTGCTTACGGATTGTGATTTTTGTTCCAAATTTCCCTCGAATCGGTCCATTCGTTCGTCAGTTATCATCTCCACAGGCTCACTGATACACACACACACAAACACACACACACACACACACACAGACATCACTTCAAAAATGTTTGATTCGTGATCAGGGATGCTTGAAACGTGCTGTCCCGTCGAAAACTCGAATTCGAATTTTCGACCCCCCTCACAATACTTTCCTTATACATTATGTATATAAGGAAAGTAATAAATTATTGTAGTGCTGTGATAATTTAAAAAATATCAGTGCTGAATGTATTGCATTTTAGAGCTGTTTAAATAAAGTTGCATTTCAGTTCGAAAGTTGTTCATAATCAATGATTGATCTTTTTTGTTTTCTTCGCAGCTGTACACGTGGAAACCGCAAATATAAAACCAGTCACTGTAGCGGTATTTTTTGCTGATGTAAAAATATTAAACCATTCTAAAAATTTACATATTTTCCGTACCTATTCACTTTACAATGATTTCTTATGTTTATTCCGTCCCATTTCTATCCCCAGTTTGAGTGGCGGACAGTCAAACATTCATCGAAATCGTATTTTATCCATTGCATTTCATTTTTCTATTTTCGGTACTTTTATAATGCATATTGTGCGGCGTCTGCGAAAATACTCGAAAAAGAAGATGCGTTTTATATTATCAAGAAACATTTTTGCATTATCTATGAAATTTTCAGCAATAGATATTTATTTTCTTTTTTAATTTGAATTAGAAGGCGATTCAGTGGTGTATATACATTCAAAGGTTAATTAAAATGTTTGGTTTCATTCTATCGTCTTTTTTATTATATTATATATTATATTCATTCTATGTAGTATTATATATTGCATTATGTACAGGGTGTTCCATAAATTCCGAATTAGTTTAAAAAATCCTAAAAATTGAAGGAATTGGTATATTTGAATGCGGTTTGCGACAAAGTTAGTCTCATGAAAGGGGATTTTTTTGGCAGAGAAAAAAAAATTAGTTCAAAATTTTGTTAATAGAGGACGCTGCACGCAAGTAATCACATAATTCCGTTGAAAACTACGTTTATTTGCATGCAGGCAAATGTTTACAAGCACATCACAGCACTGGAGTACTTGTTCTATATGTCCGCCATCACCACAAATGATTGTTTGCAAGCGAGTGACAACACCGTTAACTGCAGCATGTAGCATATTCGGATGAATGCAGGAGATTTCGTGGCGAATGGCATCCTTTAACTGCACTAAAGAAGATGGGCTGTTGCGGTACACTCGGGACTTAAGGGTGAGCGTCAGTAAATTTTCTGCCCTATCCGCGCTTTGTTAACTTTCGCGGCACACATTTTTCGCCTAAATTCTGCTAGAATAGTTGTGAAATATTTTCTTATAGATAAAATGCTATGCTTAGATTATATTAAAACTAAATTTAATACCCGATAAAACATAGAATATATGTTCTATTTTAATTTAAAATATTTTTGGTGCTGCCATCTGTTGTCGTAATTTAATTCATATCGAATATTTTTATTTTTTAATGAACATTTTTAAATGTCTATTCCTTCTAATACGCTATTAAATGCAACAACAGATCATATATAATGCCATAATGACGGAAACGTAATTAAACTTGGACTTGAAGACAAAACTGCAACCCTCAGTGATGTACATTCAGACCCTTATCAAATTTATAGAATGATACATTACCTTTCCGTGATTGTGGCATTATTGCATATGATCTGTTGTTGTATTTAACACTGTATTAGAAGGAATAGATATTTAAAAATGTTCATTAAAAAATAAAAATATTCGGTATGAATTAAATTACGACAACAGATGGCAGCACCAAAAATATTTTGGAATAAAATAAAAAATATATTCTATGTTTTTTGGGGCATTAAATTTAGTTTTAATATAATCTAAGCATTGCATTTTATCTTTCAGAAAATATTTCGCAACTGTTTGAGCAGAATTTCGGCGAAATATGTGTGCCGCGAAAGTTAACAAAGCACGGATAGGGCAGAAAATTTACTGACGCTCACCCTTAACTTAACCCCAGAGCTAAAAATCTAGGGGTATTAAGTCCGGTGAGCGAGGGGTCATTCAATTGTACAGTGACGGCTGATTAATCGTTCTTCAGTAAAGGTTCTGCTCAGGAACTTCTTCACTTTGTTTGCGATATAAGGAGGTGACCCGTCTTGCATGAATATCACTGTGTCAAGGACATTATGTTCCAATAAGCAAGGTATTACTTTCTCCGTTAGCATTTGCAAGTAGCGTGTTACGTTAATTGAGCACGTCTGCCATCCTGCTTTTGCACAGGGCTGTCTGTTCAAAGAAAAAAGGGCCCTCAATAATGGACGCAGTGAATTCACACCAAACAGTAACACGTGGGGAATGTACGGGCTCCTCACTGTAAGCATGTGGGTTTTCCTTTGCCCAGATTCTACAGTTATGGGTATTGACTGTTCCATGCAATGAAAATTAGCCTCGTCTGTCCACAAGGCATTGAGCAGCCATTGTGGATCTCCGTCGATTTTCGACAAAGCCCAATTTGTGAATTGCACTCGCTTAGCTGTGTCATTTGGTAAGAGCTGGTGCAGTGATTTCAACTTGTAGGGGTACAATTTTAATACACCATGAAGAATGCGGAATACCGATTTCTTCGGTATACCACTTATTCTTGCCAGTTCTCGTGCGCTACTTGCTGCACTCGTTGACTGTTCCCTTAGAGTGTGTATTTGCGAAGCCACAGCGGAGGTACGGACCTCTGACAAACATGGTCTACCACTGCGAAGGCGATTATACAAACTTCCCGTTTCTTCGAAACGTCGTACCAGGGAAACCAGTCTGGCAGGAGCGATTGGACCAGAACCTTTCTTCAATCTCTTCTGTGTCCGAAACCTTCGTAAAGTTTCAGCCGACGATTCGTGGCTGAGGTAAAACAACTTAACCAATAGTGCTTTATCCACAATGTCAACATCACAATGAAAGCCAGTAACAGGAAAATTCAGAAATGAGCTTTAAATCATACACCCAGCATTTTATAGGACTCTGATTTGCATATTTCCTGTGATTGCTTGCGTGCAGCTCCCTCTATTGACAAAATTTTGAATCTTTTTTCTCTACCAAAAAAATCCCCCTTCATGAGGCTAACTTTGTCGCAAACCGCATTAAAATATACCAATTCCTTCAATTTTTAGGAATTTTTCAACTAATTCGGAATTTATGGAACACCCTGTATTTTATTTATTTACATGTTAGTTTTAATCATCATATTATTCTATTTTCTCGTTTAATAAAATATGATTAGTCAGAATGTCGAGAAGAGGTTATAGTGTATATTATATCCATTGTATGTAATATTATACATTATATTATGTACTTCATTTATTTATATGTTACTTTTAATCCTCATTTTATTCTATTTTCTCTAAATATAATATATGAGTAATCAGAATGTCAAGAATTGGTTGCAGTGCATATTATATTCACTGTATGTAATATTATACATTATATTATGTATATCATTTATTTATATGTTATTTTGAATGTTCATTTTATTATATTATCTCTATAAATAAGATATGAGTAGTCAGAATGTCGAGAAGGGATTACAGTGTGTATTATATTCATTGTATGTAATACTATACATATTATATATTTCGCTTTGAAATATAGACAGCTAATGTAATTATTGTTACGACATATCCTCTGGAATTGTGGGTGTACTCTCAGGATACAAAACTGAGTTCAGATTTCTGGGTAATTAACACTTTTATTGAGAAGACAGAATATGCGTAAGTACGAGCAAAATACTGTAAATTGCTCTATAACTGTATTACAAGATCCCTACACAACTTTCAGATACAATAAAACATCAGCTGAATGTTCAACTAATTCATAAAATAACGGATATTATTCTCAAAACATAGATGTATTTCACACTCCACTTTAGCTCGTATCACATCAACTTTCAACTGAGAGATGACGCTGTGGTGCACATTTAAAGATAAACTTTATGTCGGATTTTAGAATTATTAAATTACCCATAATTAACGTGGTCGTTGGTCGTAAGTCGTATAACTTTGCACTGTGCAGCATTAAAACCCACCATTAAATGTCTTTAAGGCGAGTTCCTGGAATAAAATATATAACATAATACCACACAATTAACTTTCCCCATTTTAACTTTTAAATACATATTTATTAAGCACCTTATAATCATAATTAGATTACAACAGTTATATATTTACGGAGGAGACTGGACATTTGAGACCAGACATACAAAAATTCCTAAACTGACTATGACCTTTTATAAATGTGTTTAAGAATATACCTTCTCGTTGTCGTTAGACGTTTGTGGATCATTGGTTGTTGCACCACCGCATCATCGCTGCACTGGATGAGAACCTTAATGCATCTCTTTACGCACCTGTGCCAGCTTTAATGTATGTCTGCATCCCGACACTAACTGCACTCTACAACTATATTCTCCAACTGTTCTGTTCATCTATGTAGAACTTTTTGCATGTCTATATCGACTCTAACTACTATCTCCAACTATTACTCTTCAATTATATTCTCCAACTGTTCTTACATTTCTGAATCTGTTACTGATCTGTATTTTTCATATCTGAATCTGTAGAATCTTCTGTGCGTTGCCACCTCATTTTGCCTGAGGTCTGATACCCCTCTTTGGCTATCATTGGTTGACCTCAGGGAGATACGACAACACATCTTCCATATTGATTTAACTTTGAACTAATATCGTGGGTTCATCTTTAGCCCCCCTTTTTTGGCTTACTGGAGGTCAGGACCGCTGTAAAACTGGCGTCAACCAGTCTGGGTCCCTTTGTCTGGCCTGTTAGATATCACAAATAATCATATAAATCTGTCTACGCGTATCCTGGTCCCACATATCTGTCTCTGGCACAATTAAACAAAAAAAAAGAACCACTAATAGTATGTGTCTTTGACAACTATATAATTATAATTTTCATTTGATGAAAGTTTGTCATAGATCTAGCGATTAGGTATTAGGATTTGAATAAAATTGAGTAGTGTTATCTATAAATGTATTAATTAAGTATCGGGCGTTCATTTACGACCCGAACAACATCGAGTCATTCGTTCTATTCTATAACTAGAAGAAATAATGTGTGTGTTTGTGTTGTGCGTAGAGAAAAATCTAAATAACGCACAACCGTAATATTCGGTACCTGAGGTCATTCGACGATGTATATCAGATCGATTTCTTAATATAAACTGGTTTCGTATTGTTTAAATCAGAAATGGTATTTTGTGCCATTTTCACAAAATTCGGATCTTTAGCGATAGAATGTAAACATCACACTGTCTAAATCTTAACGTGATGGAAAGGAACAAAGAACGCACTTACCAATCGTATCTTTAATACAATTCATAATCCATGTTTTTATTATTTAGAATAATCTAAAATATCATGTTTTGCAAACAGCTCCCAGAAAATTTATTTTTAAATTTATTCATGAACGAATTGAAGATTCAACCAATTCTAATATTTTATGCAAATATGGACGATTTCTTGGTCATTGGAACTTCGTGCTGTCTGAGCTAAATATTTCAAAAATCGTATGTTGGCTGAGTGGCAGGACTGAAAGTATTTATCTCCATAAAGTTCATCAAAAGTGTGACACATAGATTCGTGCAGCTTGAGCTCAATCTTTAAGAATTGCATGCCAGGGATAGGACAGCCCGTAGTGGCTGATGAGCGGGGATAGCACTCAGAGGATCCAAGTTCGATTCTTAGCTCTCCTTAAACTATCAACTATCTCCGTGTTCACTCAAAGTACTGGCACGTTAAATATGTGGGTTCGTAAGTCCCTCCAAGAGGTTAGTGGTAGGGGAAGGAGGATACGGTCTCTGTGGATGCTGCACCCACTGGGACCAAATTGGGTGGCATTTATAGGCCGTCCAAGCAGAAACTTTACACTTTCGTGTAGGTCGGACGGTCTGGGTTGAAGAAGAAGAAGCATGCCGAAGGACACATAGTTTCGTGTAGTCTGAGTTTAATATTTGAAAAATTGCTTGCCAGTTGAGTGGTATGACTGAATGTGTCGCTCTCCATAGAGGTTCACAAACTTGTGGTGCATAGCTTCATGCAATCTCATCTCAATATATAAAATATATCATGCTGTCTGAGTGATAAGTCTGGAGATATCGGCCTTCATAGAGGTTCTCAAAATTGTAACGCGTAGCATCATGCAATCTCACCTCATAATTTAAAAAATCGCATGCCGGCTGAGTGATAAGATTGAAGGTGTCGGTCTTCATAGAAGTTCGCAAAGTTGTGACGCATAGCCTCATGCAATCTCATCTCAATATTTAAGAAATTGCATGCCGGCTGAGTGATGAGACTGAAGGTGTCGGTCTTCATAGAATTTCGCGAAATTGTGACGCATAGTGTCATGCAATCTCATCTCATTATTTAAGAAATCGCATGCAAGCTGAGTGATAAGATTGAAGGTGTCGGCCTTCACAGAAGTTCGCAAAATTGGGACTCATATCTTCATGCAATCTCATCTCAATATTTAAGAAATTGCATGCCGGCTGAGTGATAAGATTGAAGGTGTCGGTCTTTATAGAAGATCGCAAAATTGTGATGCATAGCTTCATGCAATCTCATCTCAATATTTAAGAAATTGCATGCCGGTTGAGTGATAAGACTGAAGGTGTCGGTCTTCATAGAATTTCGCAAAATTGTAGCCCATAGCATCATGATGAGTGAAATCAATGTTTAAGAAATCGCATGCTAGCTGAATGGTAGAATATAATTTGTCTTCCTTCATAGGGGTCCACAAACTTGTGGCATAAGGTAAGTTCACTTTATGACATTGCAAGTATCAGTTATTTCATGATAATAAGCACACGTAAAGGCGAAACCAGTTCATTGATCTTATCATCTGCAATAGTAGAGCGCTCCTATTTAGAAGTTTCATTTATTTCCATTAATTAATTTCTCATTACATATGTTCTACATGCATATTTCATAATAGTTCGTGAGTTATAAAGATACTTTCAGAGTCATATCTAAATATACATTTTAACCCGAACTCTAAAAATTTTCACTGAATGCTTCTTTGAAGAATATTGCATAAAAAGTCTACTTGACGTATGGCTGTACTTCTGCAGCTCATGGCGAATGTCAGCGATTTAAAAATGTATAGAAACATTCAAATTCGCCTCCCTCGTTTCGATATCAAAGCTTTTTGTGCGATTCTTTTCTATATGTGTTAGCGGGTACTATATATAAATATAAAAAGTCCTAGCTTTCTTAGGCTACCTTTAACATTTGCATCTCATTTAATGATGCCATACTTCTTTTCGTCTTTCACAAGATGGAAATAAAGTTTGAAATAGTTTTAGAACTCCAGTACGGATCTCATGCCAAACGAACATTTCACGTTGTTCGCAGATAAAGGAGTTTTGAATTCTTTTTTCAGTGTATATAAATATGCTGAGTTTGGGAATATGCATTAAGGAGAGTTAAATTTTGTATTAGAGTATTTTACTCCAGTACGTATTTAAGCCTGTCAAAGAAGGGGAAACTAACACTTTTAAAATTTTTAAGTGGCATCTTTATTTTAATAAGCTCAGTTTTGTTTAAGAATGTATGGCGCATAGCGTCGAAAATAATCTCTTTATCCAAAAACAAACGTTGGGTACACATTGAGGATGTAGGCTGCATCGTTCAAAATGCGGTTTGTTTTGAATGATGGTTGTTTTCTACTGTCCACATATTGAAGACCCATGCTGCATCGCGCAATATGCGGTTCGTTCTGAACGATGGTTGTTTCCTACCGTCCACACATTGAGAATCCATACCTCATCGTTCATTATGCGGTTTGTTTTGAACAATGGTTGTTCCCTGCCGTCCACACATTGAGGATGCATGCTGAATCGTAAAAAATTCGGTTCGTTTTGAATAATGGTTGTTTCCTACTGTTCACAAATTCGGTATGCATACTGTATCTTGCACAATACGGTTCGTTTTGAACAATGGTTGTTCCCTATTGTTCACACATTGAGGATGCACGCTGAATCGTAAAAAAATCGGTTCGTTTTGAACAATGGTTGTTTCTTACTATCCACAAATTGAAGATGCATGCTGCATCGTGCACAATACGGTTCGTTTTGAACAATGGTTATTCCATACTGTCCACACATTGAGGATGTATGATGAATCGTAAAAAATTCGGTTCGTTTTGAACAATGGGTGTTTCCTACTGTCCACAAATTGGGGATGCATGCTGCATCTTGCGCAATACGGTTCGTTTTGAACAATGGTTGTTCCCTACTGTCCACACATTAAGGATGCATGCTGAATCGTAAACAATGCAATTCGTTTTGAACAATGGTTGTTTCATACTGTCCACATATTGAGGATGCATGCTGAATCGTAAAAAATGCGGTTTGTTTTGAACAATGGTTTTTTCCTACTGTCCACAAATTGAGAATGCATGCTGCACCGTGCACAATACGGTTCGTTTTGAACAATGGTTGTTTCCCACTGAAGACATAGCTACATGCTACACTTGATACGTAAAGAAATATTAAGAAAATCGGTTTCTAGTGCATATTTGTATATTTGTGCAACATGCAAGGCGCAGTGCACGACGTAGAGTGTGCCCTAATTCCTAATTGTGTGGCCTCCCTTAGCTATGTTTCGTCCCGTGATCGTAAATATAACTACGCAAACATTCACACTTCTAGGTCATCGGTGGGATTCTTGAGAGTCTGAAAATACTTTTCGACGCCCATTTTGTCTATATCCGGGAGATAAGTGTGAAATTTGGCTCTGTTACTCTGTGTCCGTGACTCATAATATAAATATGCAAAAATTCAGCCATATAAGTCACTGGAAGGAGTCTAACGGTTTTGGAAAGACTTTTTAAATCTCTACAATTTCTACGCTCAGTGTAGGGGAATATAAAGTCTAGCTCAGATAATATTTGTCCTATGGTTAATACTATAAATAAACATTTACTATTAGAGAACCAGGAAAGGGTATCCTTATTGCTTTATGAGTGGCGTAATCTTTTAAACTTGACCTAACATTTTCCGAGCCAAGGGGCTTAGCAACAACAACACTATAAGTATGCAACGATTCAACCTTTCAGATGTCCAGAAGGGGGTTTCTAGGTGGTGTTGAAATATTTCTCAAGAACCTCCCATTTCCTTCGTCCCTCAGGGACGGACTATGGAACATCCGCTTCTGTTAAGTTTTGTTCTGTATTCTACAAGTGCTTAAATATTCAGAATTCTAGATTACAGGAGGCAATTAGACAATGATAAGATATTCATACATTCTTAAAAACACAAATTTCAAGTCTTACAAAAAATTTGTATTTTAAATCTAACACAAATAATTGGTATTTCAAAACGTATAACTCCAAGTCATCTGAATTTTATAAAGTTTTAAAAAAATCGTAAATTAAGATTGTTAAAGAATCGTGCTGTCCGTGGTTCAATCTACTGATTTGCTTGTCGTTATTATAAGCTCGTTAGCACTGGACAGACGATGTCTGTACAATGACGCAAAATATGAATTCAAGTAGTATAGTGAAATACTTTTTTAATAATTTTATTATTTGTCAACATTGTAAATTTACGAGCAGACAGATGGAATAGAAGCAAGAATCGCCCATATGTTGCAAACATGTACAGGTTGAATTCGGAGTAATAAAATGCTATGAACAGTAATTGGTTAAATACAATAAGAAATATATAAATTTGAAAATTTTTACTAAAACAAATTAGGGCCAACGGCCTTACCGTACTGAAAACACCAGTTCTCGTTAGATAACCGAAGTCAGGCAGCATCGGGCGCGGTTAGTACTTGGGTGGGTGACCACCTGGGAACACCGCGTGCTGTTGACACATTTCGGACGCGGTAGCCCGGTGGTTTGCGCGCTGGATTTGCACGCTGCCACAACTGCCGCCGTGTTTATGCAGTGTACGATCACGTTTAACATGTGGGTCCGTAAGTCCTTCCGAGAGGTTGGTGGTAGGGGAAGGAGGGGAAGGTCCCTGTGGATGCCTCCCCCACTGGATTCCGGTCTAAATTGGGTGGCACTTCCCGGCCGTCCAAATAGTTACCTTACACCTTTCTGGTAGGTCGGACGGTCTGGGTCTCAACAACAACAACTAAAATAAATTAGATGACTTGAAAAAATTGAAAAAAATCCTTCATTCCTATAATCTTGTATCCCAAGGCCAAACTAATACAACCCAATTGAAAATATAATATCGCTCATTAATAAATTAATTTTGTATCCATTCTGAATTTCCCAATATGCATAGTGTAATGTATAAAGAAAAGTACTGTAATGGGGTCGAAAATTCGAATTCGAGTTTTCGACGGAAGATCACGTTTCCAGCATACCTCACACGAATCGAACGTTTTGGAGATGATGTCTGTGTACTCGTGCGTATGTGTGTGAGAGTCTGTTGAAGCGATATCTCACGAACCAATAGAGCATTTCGAACGAAATTTGGTACACATATTACAATCAGTTTATACTGGAAATCTACCGATTTTTAAATGCAATCGAAAGTTCGGAAGATCCGCACAAATTTACGAATGAAATAAAAAAAAAAATTGAACCCTTAATAATTTTATGTATAAAATGCATTTCATGTTATTTTTTATTTAAAAAATAATAGCGTAAACCCTTGAACTCTAGCAAGAACCGTTTTCAAGATATTGCACGTTTTTTGAACAAATTTATCAAAAATATTGCAAAAATTTTGAAAAAGTATTACCTATCGTGATTGTATGTTCACATTTTATGCAATATTATCTGTTATAATAAGATTTGTTAACATCATTCTCGTCGATATAGTTTATTCCATTAACAAGAAAAGATACTTATAGTATAATAGTTTTGTATTTTTAAAATCAACAATCGCCAATAGTCCTTTATGTGTAATAAAAGCCCTTCTCTACGTCTATCGTAACAGTTCAGTAAAGTAATTGCATTATATAGAGAAAGTTATGTGGTGCCACATCACGTTATTAACCGTATAACTTAAACCATATAAATTAAACCGTATAAATTAAACCGCATAAATTAAACAGTATAAATTAAATCGTATAAATTAAACCATATAAATTAAATAAAAACCGTATGATGTAATTATGTGTTGGCTAACATGATATAATATTCTTCAAATGAAGTTATGGTAAATAATGGTCTGCATAACACTATTACTTTCACTCTATACATAGTATAATGTATATGGAAAGTCTTGGAGGGGGTCGAAGATTCAAATTTGAAATTTCGACAAAAGTTCAGGTTTCAAGTGTCATGCGAAGCATTTCCATATTTTTTTATATATAACCCTGGGAAGAAAAAGGGCAGCTGTAAAGTTACTTGAAATGTATATAATGGTTTTGTATTATGTATATAGCTATGCCTCTGCACAAAGCGAAATGGGACTTGCTGGCGCCTTGGTTTGTATGCGCATTTGACATGGGTTGTAAATAGTCAGAGAATTAATTGCAGCAAAATGTCAAAGTTGAGCTACAAATCTCTGAAAATTTATAGCCTCTGTTAGGTGTGGCTGTCGTCGTGGCCACCCGGTCTGTAGGAAGCCCTCCGCTCCTTCAATTTTAGTGGAGCACATAAAAAATGAGCGTCTCTTCGCAGACCAATAATGTGAGGCAAAATTGGACTGCATTTTTTTATTGCGCTTGGGAAACAGCGAATGGAAACTGGGGGACTTCCGCCCTAAAAGTTTCGTTCTCCTCGTTTTAAAATTTCTGGAGAGACTTTAGAAAATGTAAAAACGTCAGATACCTTTCTGATCTCAAGAGAATAGCACTCCAAGTGCGTGGCATTTTTTTTTTGTGTGATGCCCGATCCGGCATGCACATCGATGCATTTCAAGCACAGTTGCCGTGTCCCTATCTAGGGTGGCCAATGCTTTCTGCTAGGATCCGAAGTCGTGTGTCGATTGATGTATGGCGACTCGTAGCCAAACGAGCCAGAGCCTAATTCAGCGCGAGGGAGCAATTCTTCGGGCGGTGGCGACCAGTGAAGTAAAGAAAGGCGTCATTTTTTTTGCAACACAGCTCTGCCTCTAAACGACGTGGTGTGGGACCCTTTGCTCCCTTAGCTACATTCAAGCCGTGGCAACCGTGGTATTGCATGGACGAAGTGTTTGCGGGGCGTTAATCCTGGGCTCCTATGCAGCAGACGCGCGCCAACTGAGTGACATCGACTGGAATCAGTGAGGTCCGTAGGGGTTGATTTCTACCCAGCCGGCAATTTGCTCTTGACCTACCGGTAACGCCTGTACGCAAGTTCTGACGAACCGCTGGGCCTAAGCCAACGTTAGGAGGTGGAGAAATTCCTGTCTCAGCCTCAGACTTTCTGATCCTACTGATGATGATCGTTTAGCAAAATTGCTCTTGACCTACTTGCAGCGGCCTGTACGCAAGTTCTGACCAACCGCTGGGCCAAAGCCAACGTTAAGAGGAGGATAATTGAAGTGGACAGTCTGCCCATCTCCGGAATAATATTTGTGTGAACTATCGTCCCCCTGTTTAGCCTCGACCTATCTGATCCTAATGACGGGTGATTATTTTATGAAATTTCCAGTACTGAACTGAAGTTTAAAATAGTGAATTGCCACCCTTTCTCTTGTGCAGAGATATAGCTACCAGCACCCATCTGCAGTGTCATTTCTTCTGTAATTAAGGTATTGTGATTTATATTTGATTTGAAATGTTTTTTTAGTAATGTATAACAATATTTGATGTGATCTCCTGTGTTTAAAGTTAACTTCAAGCTTCGTGGAATATTTGCCCAATGAACATTTTTTTTAAAAAAGTAATTAAATGCAAGTTTTGGAAAATTTTAGAAAATACAAATTAATGTAAAATTAACCGTACACCCCGAGGTCAAGCTGGGTAGCTGGAAAATAATTGTAATTGTGTATTTTATTATTAGTGTCAATTTGAGTATTTCATGTGTTCTTTTTAATAAATTGTTAAGTGGCCACAAAATCTGGGCTCTTTAATTAGCATTATGCAATGTACTTAATCCTTTTTTGGGATTCCACTATATGAACCGCGGTTGAGCTGAGAGGAATTAGTGGTGAGTAATATTTAGAGTATTTATAATTCTGTATTTCTGTATTTATGTGTAAAATTCGCCTCACCACATCAAGAATCCCTGAGCTCGAATCTATCATTTCTGAGGTGATGTCTGTGTGCGTGTGTCTGTAGGTCTGTGGAGACGATATCTCACCAACAAATGGAGCGTTTAGAACAAAATTTAGTACTAAAATTACAATCAGTAAATACCGGAAGTCTATTAATTTTAAATGCAATCAAATGTTCAGAATACCCCAAATTTTCGAATGAAATTTTGAAAAATTCATCAAAAATTAGAACCATCAATAAGGTTACGCAAATAATTATATATTACGTAATTTTGCATTAGAAAATGATTGACACAATGTTTTAACAATAGCATGATATTTTAACAATAGCTTGAGATATTGGACCTTTTGCAAATAAATATGGTAAAAAAATCACAAAACATTTAAGAAAATGTATTAATTATTGTGAAAAAATCTGATGTGGGCAACACATGACTTTCCTTATATAATGCAATGAATTGACTACTTTTACAGTAAAGGAAAATAGATTATTCTTATAGCGGATACTTATATTCTTTCCAAGATATTGAATTGTCTTCAATGAGTCATCATTTTAATTGATTTAGCGTCATTTTTATCCCTTTGGCGAGATTATCCTTTTGGCGTTAATTTGGCAACATTTCAAAATATCGCCAAGTTGGCGACATTCCGTTAAATTCGTCGCCAAAATCTCGCCAAGCGTTATGGATGGAGAAATAAGTTATTCTTACAGCAGATAAATGACTATTGGCGTTCAAATATAAAAGTATTACCTAAAGTATTTCTCGTGAATGGAACGAGTTACATCCATGAGAATAATGTCACCAAATCCATCGCATGATATTACATATGAACAGTAAACACGTTTCGCAACAATTAACGAATTTCTCAACAGCTCTTCCGTCGAAAACTCGAATTCGAATTTTCGACCCCGTCACAATACTGTTCTTATACATTATGTATATAAGGAAAGTAATAATCTCACTTTATGTAATATTATGAGATAAATTTGTCAACATCATTCTTGTGGATATATTATTAACGCGAGTTGATACTTTGTGTAATAGTTTTGTATTTTAACGCCAGCAATATATAAGAAATGCTCTTCGCTCCATCTGTCTGTAACGCTTGACAATACATTTGGCGACTCATTTTGCAAAATATCTCCAAGTGGGTGATAATTCGCTCCAGATTGACGAAAATGCAGTTAAAATTGTAAAAATTACGTTAATGAAAGTTAATGAAAATTAAGTTAATGAAAATTAAGTTAATGAAAATTAAATTAATGAAAATAACACCAAATTAATGAATTAATTATTGAAATATTTTAATATGTGGTCTCTAGTGCTGTAGCGGATTTTATTGATATTGATAATTATCAGTTTAAAGTTGCATGAAATATAAGTTAACTGGGTGCATCGAAATAATTTTACGTTTTGTCATTTGAAAAAGCACCAAATGTACCACATTGAGAACATTCTGCCGTAGATCTTATACATTATTTTTCAGTGTGAAAAAAATAATTTCAATACATTATATAGGGAAAGTTACGTGCTGCCGACATCAGATTTTTTCTACGTAAGTCTTTATTTTACAGGATTTTTTTATGAATGTCTCGATATATATAAACCCTGGTCACAGAAACTCGAAACATGAACAGGTTTAAGTACGGTAAAGTTAAAAATATTCATGCCAAGTTTGAAAACAAACATTCAAAAGAGTCATTCAATTTTATATATATAGAAGATATTGTGCTAATAAATTCTCTAAAAGATAAATATTATATCGCATTAATTCATGCTCTTTAAAAGGGTTGATATATTCGAAATTCATATTCAAAATTATATTTCTTCCAAATTCTTGAATTTTCTGATGAATGCATTTTTGAGAAACATTGTATAAAATATCTACTTGACATATGGCAGAATTCTTCAGGTTTACGGAAAATATTGAAGATCTGAAAAAAAAAGAAACATTCGGATTCTCTCTCTTAATCTCAAAGCTTTTTGTATGATTATTTTTCTGAGTTTCCGAGAGTACTGTATATAAATATAAAAAGTTCTACCTTTTCAAAAGATTTGGTATTATGATATTATTTAATGACACAATCCTTCTCATGGCCTACATAATATAGAATAAATATTGAAAATAGCTAAAAAAAATAACCATATTGCTGGTGGCATATTAGACATAAGTTATATTATATAAATATTCTTTTAAAATATTAAGCAATTAAATATAGTTTGATGTTTTAAAATGATTTTATGATTTGAAAAAAGATTCCCAATGGTTGTAATATAAAATACAAAAATGATTTGTTTATAATATTAAAAAGTTGTTATATTATTGTGTTTTAATTGTTAATAAATGTGTTTGTTCCTTCTAAGAAACCATATTCTATACCTGTTTATTTTATATATAACCGCACAATTAAGTTTATACAACAGCACAGTTAAGTCTTGAAACATAGTTTGTTAAATAAGACAACATGTATTATTTTTGTTGAAGATACGTACATTGCACGAAGTAGTTTTCCTCTTGGACATCCTTTTCCCTTTGAGTACAAATATAGAGAAAAAAAACGCTTGTGATTCACCCTGGTATCCAATTCAAAGGATTTTTCTTTGAGATTTTTACAAAAATTCATTTTACTATAGACAGTTTCTCACACATGAGTTATCTAGAAACGGAATATAATTCCAATATTTGTATAGGAATTCCATCTGGATTAAGCTCGATTACACTGTAGAACATTTTGCAACCTTTGCTAATTTGTTTTATCTACTTTGTTGATAATTTCTGCAAACTGATAAAATAAAGCCAAAATTACAGGCGTTCATGACAATTCCAATTTCATTTCTGATATATTCAGCTAATTATCAAAGCGTTATTTCTATATTTCATGTTATCATAACTATCAGGAACCTTACTCCCATAACGGACAGCTAATTCCCCTGCAACTTTCAGTAACATGCTTGCAAATGTTTTACAGTATATAAACGAATGTACTTTATTACCCATTTGCATTATTATCGGTTTCTGTATTTACATCTCACTAGCTACAGAAATAATTGATTTCTAGTTATCATGCACATTAGCAGGAATGACATATACTTTGAATACTTCTACTAAAAAAAAATTCAGAATCTTTGCTTTAAAGAGTTCCGTTCCTTTTGTGTATGGTAATGACTACTGACACTAATTAAATAGCTTTACAACCCGGCAGCTGCAAGTGGAGGCTAATTACAACACTTGTAGAGGAATTCCACCGGGATTAAGCAGTTAGTATATTATAAACGAAGGTTCTCGGTGACCCATTGTCATTATAAGTGGTTTTCACTGTATTTATGTCTCATCAACTGCAAAAATAATTGCTTTTTAGCTACCATGCACATTAGTGGAGATAAAATATATTTTGAACACTTCTACCAGAAAAATTTTAGAATCCTTGCTATGAAGAATTTCGTTCACTAAATCCTAATTACATAACGTTTAAACCCGGTAGCTGAAAACGGAGACTAATTGCAACACTTGTAGAGGAAGGAATTCCGTTAAGTACTTTGTATATTATTATAAATAGAAGTTATCGGTGACACATTGTTATTGTAATTGGTTTTCGCTGTATTAATTGCATCTCATCAACTGCAGAAATAATTGGTTACTAGTTGTTATACACATTAGCGGAAGAAAATACACATATTTAAAACTTTTCTACCAGAAAAATTTTAGAATCTTAATTTTAAAAAGTTTCGTTTACTTCGACTATGCAACTAACACTAATTAAATAGCATTACAAAAGAGTAAACCGGTCCCAAGATAATACAGGAATAAACACCTGGTACTTACTTTCTTATTGTATATGAATAGCTGAGGGAGGGGGGGATTTGGTGGATTTTGGATTCAAACTAACAGTGCGATCTGCAAGGTTTTAAGATGAACTATCATTCACACAAACGTGAAAGGAAAAGAAATAATAATAGTCCACTGAAAAGCACGCTGATAGATAAGTGGGAAGGGGGAAGAACGATGAAAGTCTGCACGTATTGTCGAAAAATTGAGGATGTCTCATGTTCATATTTTCTTATTTCCTATTTTTATTGTTCTACTTTTTTTTCATGTCACAAGATGACGCATCTATATTGAGATGTCGTTTCGCCATTTTAGTTTGGTCAGCACAGCCTTGCGCTTGTTTGAACCTTCACATCCATACTTGTTGCACTAAAAAATGATTGATTTCCGAAAAGTATCTATGCTTATATATCTTTATGTGAGCTGCATTTTACTTTGTAAACCAGTTCATTATTAACTCTCATCATTTATCCCCCACCCCCTACTCTTCATAAGAGAGGGTTATTCAGAGAAATTCAAACAGAGCTAGAACACCCACAGCAAAAAATTCGCTATCAGGTAGTATCCTCTATTGGGAAAAAACAATCATAAACCTCTCATCACGGGCCGCTAAAATATCATTCCCGCCGCAGATGAAGACGGAAAAGCAGGTTATGTAAATGAAATCTTACGCATTGATAGGTGATTTAAAATAAGTAGAGAGAAAAAATATATGAACCGTTGGATTATTGGTAAGAAAATGAAAGAGTTTAGAAGGAGGTAATATAGTCAAATCCTTAGGAAGAAAGATAAAAAATTACAGGGGAATGAGCCAGCAATTAAGAAAAAAATAACAAAAGGAAGTAGAGCATTTCAAAAGTTAATTTCACCAATCACACTTCTATAAAATTAAGAGTGCTTGAGATAAGTTCAGAAAGAGTTATAACACAGACTTTTTTCCCGTCTTTCTGTGTTATATTCATTTTTATATATAGTCTCAATCACTATTAATTCCATAATAGTTTGATTAATGAAATTAACTTTCGAAGTCATTCACTTCCTTTTGTTATTTTCTTCTTAAATACCTCCTCATTTCCCTGCATTTTTTTTTATCTTTCTTCTTTTGTAAGAGCGTGATTATTTTTACTTCCTGTGAACTCTTTAATTTTTTACGAATAACTTAATGATTCCTATATTTTTATTACTCTCTATTTCATTTTAAATCTCATATCAATGCTTAAGCATTCAGAACCGTCTTTCTAGGTGGAGGGAAAGCCCTTTATCGACTCGTGTTGATAGGTTTGTGGTTGATAGGTTGCTGCTATGTTGGTTCAGTAGCTGTTACCACTCGTTAGCGAATTTTTTACTTTGGATGTTCTAGCTTTATTTGAGCTGCTTGGCCGTCGCTTGCCTTGTCACAATTTATTCTTGGCAATTGTTAAAGGCACATACTTTTCTACATGTTCTTTTGACCCGAAGGACTTATAATGTTCTCGAAGCAATTGGGGTCACCTAATATACATATGCCTGCATTCGTCAAGGAAGTTTCGTAAGTTTTTGTCTTTCAAGCAGCAGTTTTATTTTTTTGCATTCATTTTTATTGTCTCGTTGTTCCTCAGTTCATTAAATTCCTCTCGAAACTGTAGGGGAAATCCTTCTACGAAATTTTCAACATTGGTTGAGAAAGGGTATGAAACCCAATCGCATTGCTCCGTAATTGTTGTTTTAAAGTATTGCTCAAATTTCTGATGTACCAAGGTTAAATATTGAGCCAATTCTGATATGATCTGCTTGTTTTCAATCGTAATCTAATTGGTTCTTTGGTACATTTCTAGCGATCCTTGTCGTAACTCCATTTTCACTCATGCACATATTTTCCCTCTTGAAGGCATTGAGTCATGGCGCACCGATTATTTACGGCCTTATTCACTTTATTTATTTATTTATTTATGTCAGTGATACATAGCGGGGCAAGTCTAATTACAATGATCACAGCAAAGAGAATCATACATCGTAGCGAAATCCTCAAATAAACAGTTTTAAAGTTTCTTTCAGATATAGCAAACAAATCAATACTACAAGTCGCATACATTAAATAACGAATAAAAATAAAGTTTCTAATAAAATTGCAATTAACATTAGCTGGACTTTGAAATAACATCAGACACTTTAAACTTTGCTTGCTAACATAAAGATCGATCACATTTTAAAGTACACAATAATCAATCTGATTGCTGACTAATTTTCTAAAAAACATTATACATAACATGTTGTGCCGAGATTTTAACGAATTAATGCCAAACAAATCCCTGAGATACACAGAAAAATTTTACTGGAGTATAAACCATTGATCTTGAAATAAAGAAACCTCACAAACTTTTTCTGAACCGACTTATAGGACGTAATCTACTGCTCACCTTCGAAATACAAACGCGATATCAGCTTTCTATGCAAGTGAATCCGGGTACATAGAAGGCTCATGAGTTATTTACTAAAAAATCTGATGTGGACAGCACATGACTTTCCCTGCAGACTTATATCCACGTTCTCTTTATTTTAATTCAATTTAATTCACTTTTAATTCAATTTTCGTTCTCATTTGGTAACTGGACTTATTTTCAAAGGTGGCGTAGAGAAAATACGAAAAAACTAAAATATCTCGAGAACGGCTAGTCCTAGTGTAATGGGGTTGGGCTTATTTTTTTCTGAGTTAAAAGTTACGAATAAAACAATCATTTAATGATTATATTTGAGCATACGTAGATTTTTATTTTAGATTTTGACGATTTTTGCTAGTCATTTTGTAAAAAAGGCAGGTTATTTTTTCCGAATCGTACCAAAATCTAATCAACATCAGGGTGTCCCACAAGCGAGTTATCTACTGAATTTTGTGAAAATCAGTCCATTAGTTTTTCAGCTAGAGTGGATACATGCTTTTGCGGGGCATATCGCAAAAAAAAAGCGGGTTCTTTTATCCCGAATCGTACTCAAAACTAATCAGTACCAGATTCGCCCACAAGTGACTTATAAAATTTTATGTAATTCGGTCAATTAGTTTTTTAGTTAGAGTGGATACAAAATCTGCACAGACAGACAGACATACACACAGACGTCACGTTAAAAATTGTTTTTTCGTATTCTATAGGTCTCGAAACGCGTAGATCCGTCGAAAACTCGAGTTTCGATTCTCGGCATGATTCCAATACTTTCCCTATACATTACCATGTATTGCAGGGAAAGTAAAAACAATATACACAACATGCTCCCCCGAGATTATTATGAATTTATACCAAACAAGTAACTGGGATACACTGGAGAAATATTACCGGTGTAAAAACCATTGATCATAAAATAAAGGAACCTCACAAACTTATTCTGAACAAACTTATAGAACGCCATCAACTGCTCACCTTCGAGATACAAACACGATATCAGGAAATATTGATCGATATTCTATACGGGTGAATCTGGGCTCAACCCGGATAGGCACCTTTGACGGCCAGCTTGTTTTATACTTTTTTAAATTGATCTTAATTATAAATAACTCTTAGATATCTTTACTAGGTTCGCACAACTACGCGATTACGCGATTAAATGTCTTGTTTTATTCAAATCATTATCTTTTCTCGCTACACGATTGCCCATGCCAGACGACGTGTTTCCGACAGTTCTGTTCCTGTGAAAACCACTTCTCTTTTCTAGGAAATTTTGAGTAAGAAGATGTATTGAGATGTATGGAACATAAAATATCTTTAGAAATCGGCAAACCACGCTAGATACACAAATCGTAAAAAGAGGCAAAAGCTGAAATGTTAATACTAATAAAATTTTTAATCTACTTTTATGATTCTAATATGTTTGCTTTACACGGTGTCGAATTTTACGCTAAAACCTGGCTCCTCCCTGGATCATCCCAAAACGATATATTTTTAATTGCCCCAAATCGGTAAAACATGCAACTGCCGCATGCAGAGTTCATTGAAAAGGAGTTTTCAGTCTTTTACGATAATTTAGAGATTGAGATTCTGTAATTTTGACAATCGATGCGAACGAATTGGTATAAAAATTGCTCAAAATGCTTAAAACAATACTTCCCCTGAAATAAATATTAAAAAATCTGATGTGGGTAACACAGGACTTTCCTTATATAATGCAATGAATTTACTACTTTTACAGTAAAAAAAAAATAGATTTTTCTTACAGTAGATACTTATATTCTTTCCAAGATATTGAATGCTCGTCAATTAGTCGTCATTTTCATTGATTTAGTGTCATTTTTATCCGTTTGGCGAGATTTTTGTTAATTTAGCAGCACTTAAAAAAGTCGCCAAGTTGGCGACATTCCGCCAAATTCGTCGCCAAAATCTCGCCAAGCGTTATAAATGGAGAAATAAGTTATTATTATAGCAGATAAATGACTATTGGTGTTGAAATACAAAAGTATTACTCACAGTTTCTTTTCTCATGAATGGAACGAGCTAGATCCACGAGAATGATGTTACCCAATTTATCGCATGATATTACATATGAAAAGTGAAAAGGTTTCTCAACAGTTAATATATTTTGTTTAATTTATGGGATTTTTTGATAAATTTATTTTTAAAATGTGCATTATTATGTGCGGTTCATGCTAGCGTTCTAAAGTTTATGTCATTCGTTTTCTAAGAAAAAATTACATAAGAAATGTCTATTTGAGCAACTTTATTTAGGCTTTAGATTTTTGTTTATTTTTTCAAAATTTCACTCGAAAATTAAGCGGGGTTCTGAACATTCGATAACGTTTAAAAACAATAGACTTCCAGTACTCACGGATTGTGACTTTTGAATTAAATATCATTCAAATCGCTCCATTCGTTCTTGAGATATCGTCTCCACAGACTCACTGACACACACACACACACACACACACACAGACAGACATCCCCTCAAAAATGTTTGATTCGTGATCAGGTATGTTTGAAAGGTGCTCTCCCGTCGAAAATTCGAATTCGAATTTTCTAACCCCGTCACAATACTTTCCTTATACATTATGTATATAACGAAAGTAATTATTTAATTTTCTTGAAATTGAGACTGTTATTTGCATATCATAAGATCTCAATATCTCATTTTAGGTAAACGACGACTTTCTACGACGTTTTACATTACAGGATGTACTTACATACATTCACACAGGGATAGAATGCATTTTAATAGTGTAGATGGCACATAAAACCTTGAATTATTTACCTTATTCAATTTTCCAATGTCCAATATCTCTTAAATGTGAAATGCCTCCATGTATTTACCAATTTCAAAATCAGAAATACGGTCTTCCGAACTGTTTAATTTGTTTAAAATTTGGACGCAATCATATTGTTACGAACGTATCCTTTAGAATCGTGGTTGTGTACGTAGGATACGAGGACGAGTCCAAGTTTGTGGATAATTTACGATTATTCCCAAGCACAAAGTAAACTGGAACAGTACACAATCAAACAGCACTTAAATGCTCCACTAATTTCACAGAATGAGCGATATTATTCGCAGAATGTTGACGAAAGTAATTTCACAAGACAGCAGCTACGAGGGTGGTTCAAAAAGTAAGGTAACAAGTCCTGTGAGAGAAAAGTTTTATTCACGAAGTCAAAGAGATATACAAAGTTAGCAAGGCACTGGTACATATTATTTTCCCACATAGTCACCATGGTTGTCGAAGCATTTGTTCCATCGGTAAACCAATCTATCGAAACCGGCATAGAAGAAATCAGGGTCCAGGTCGCGGAGCCACTCAACGACGGCTTCCTGAACTTAGGCATCGGTTGTGAAATGGTGACGCGCCAGGTGCTTTTTCAACTGTCCGAAGAGATGAAAATCGCTTGGTGCGAGATCCGGGCTGTAGGGTGGGTGTTTCAGTGCATTGCATCGGAAACGCTGTACCAAATCAAGTGTTATCGAGGCCGTATGCAGTCGGGCGTTGTCGTGCAACAACACGACACCTTTCATTTTCAATTCAAATAATTCACACGCCAAATTTGTGCAACCGTGAGAGCTCTTGTTACCTTACTTTTTGAACCACCTACGTACTATTCTCAAAACATTGACAACAGTCACAGTTCACTGTAGCTCGCATATTATCGACTCGTCAACTGAACTCCGATTCAACGATGACTCCTATATATAGTATCTCCATAGAAACTTCGGGAAATCTCCATATCTCAAAGGATAATAATCGTTCTACCGAGAAGTTTCTGGAGCATTTCGTAAGTCGCCAAATGTCGGCAAATTGGCGATAAATCGCCAAATCTCGCAACCCTTCTTCTAACTGTAAATCCTATCAACCCTGGACACACGTCATCCTCACGTACTGTTGACGTCATGGACTGTGTTTTCTTCTTCTGGTCTTCGAGACAGACGAAAGAGGAGGTGCCAAAGCAAATATAGAGCGTTCGCGACAATATGCATACACATTAATTGATAAATTGTTTAAAATGAATTTATCAATTAAAACGTTGAAACATAATTTCTATCCCAATACCTTTCCTCAGGGCCGACGAGAAGACGGCAGCCAGAGTTGGATCCCTGAGGCCCGGAGAAAACCTAAACCCAACATCCTCAATCGCTTAATTACGTTATTGACATTTATATACAGCTGTTTCGAGAATACGTTGGATCCCCTTCTTCAGTGCAAGAGAACCGACAAACCCGAAGTCCAAACGAAAAATGGGCGCGAACGGAAAAAGCAGGGGGGATTATATGTTTTGCCGTCCATTCGTCTTTTGGACTTCGGGTTTATCGGTTATCTTGCACTGAAGAAGGGGATCCAACGCAACCTCGAAACAGCTGTATGCTGCATTATTGTTTTATTTGTGCTTATTTACGTTGTTCTAGTTTTTCTTATCATTTTATTTAATGATTTAAAAGTTTTCTTACAAATACCTAAAGTGTCTTCACAGCTTATTGCCTATTCTTGCTGTAAAGACAGTTTTCAGTCAACCAGTGTTATTAATTAGAGAACCGGGTCGCATGATCTTGACGACAAACTGGGCGGACTTTGTGACATATATGACGTAAAAACATCAACATGGTGACATGTGGCATGTTTTGAAATTTTATCGATTTTTGTAGTTTAATTAAGAATTTCAGGAGTTCCGTAGATTTTTCGACATTTTTCCTCAAAGGATATATATATATATATATATATATATATATATATATATATATATAAGCTGGTTATCGTTTAGTTAACTCCAGTTGATGTTAAGCGAGTAAAAATAACCCATCAATGCACAAACATACTCGCAGATTACATCCATACAGATGGATGTAAAAAATTATAATTTTCTTCCCTATAAAAAATTTAAAAAGCAAAATCACGTGATTTATGGTAAAGAAAGCTCTTACAAAATCTGTTTATATTATTATATGTGCATCTTTATGTACCGTGTACCAGTGTGGTATGTGGTACACTAAAAATATATTTTCTTTTTTTTAATAATATTAAGTCTTTGGATAAAAATAGTACAGAAATCGAAAAGAAAATTTGTTACATTTTCTATTGGCTCTCAGGAGGCTATATATGTCAAGTCCCACGTGTAAGGTCCATGAGTCCCCCAGGGTCCTTTTCTCTATTTCTACCCAGACCGTCTGACTTACCCGAAAGTGTAAGGTTTGAACGGACAGGGCCACCCAATTCAGACCGGAACCAAGTGGGCGACATCTACAGGGACCATACCCTCCATCGCCTACCGACAACCTCTCGGAAAGACATTCAAACCCACATACTTAACATGGCCGTAACACGGGGACAGTTTGAGCAGAGACGAGATCAAACTCGTGATCACCCCCCGCAACTTAATCACTGGGCAATCCCGCCCCATCCCAGTGATCCTTATAAAAGTCCTTAAACACACCATTAATTTTGTGAGGAAGGGTCAATAAGTGTATACGTTCGGTCTGTCTATAGTAAAGTGACCATGCCTGATTGAATAAAAGGGAGAGAAAAATTTAATAAGTTTAGATTACTAACTCAGCAACAAAACAAGATACACGAAAAAGCCAATTACAGAGTTGTTGAGCATTTATTAATGAGTTGGAATCGAAAAAAATATGTTGCAAAAATAATTTATTTCACACAATATAATTATTGGCGAATTGCAGTAATATTTGAGAATGCTAAACCAGCACATGAACAGGAATCTAATGACAGTTAGTTCAAAATGCCCTTCGTCAGCAACAATGCACATTTGAACTCGAAAAAGAAAAGGTTTAGGCATTTCGATACCCATTGTAGGTGTCATCGATATATAGTCTTTCTGACATGTATTAATTCAGAATATACTCATTTCCTCTGTTCTGGATGCAATTCCTACTAATTAGATAATCCTCCACAACTTATATTAGATAATCCTCCACAATTGACATATGTTTACTTTCCTTGTATACAATAATGTATAAGGAAAGTATTGTGATGAGGGTCGAAAATTCGAATTCGAGTTTTCGACGGGAGAGCACGTTTCAAGCATCCCTGACCACAAATCGAACATTTTGGAAGTGATGTCTGTGTGTGTGTGTGAAAGCGTGTGTGTGTGTGTGTGTGGAGACGATAACTGCTGAATGAATGGACCGATTCGAACGAAATTTGGTACCAAAATTACAATCCATAAACACTGGAAGCCTATTGATTTTATATGCAATTGAATGTTCAGAACCCTCCTAAATTTTCGGGTGAAATTTAGAAAAAAATCGTCAAAAAATCAAAACTTCCAATAAATATACACAAATAGACATTTCCTGTGTAATTTTTCATTAGAAAACGACTGACATAAATTTTAGAACGTAAACTTGAACCGTTTTCGAGATATTGCACATTCTTCAAAAGAATTATCAAAAATTCATATAAAATTTAAAAAAATAATTCATATTGAGAAACATGTTCACTTTTCATATGTAACACCGTGCGATAAATTTGGTGACATCATTCTCGTGGATTTAGCTCGTTCCATTCATGAAAATTGATACTTTGAGTAATACTTCTGTATTTGAACGCCAATAGTCATTTACCTGCTGTAAAAATAACTTATTTCTCCGTCCATAACATTTGGCGAGATTTTGGCGACGAATTTGGTGGAATGTCGCCAACTTAGAGACTTTTTTGAATGTTGCTAAATTAACAAAACACTCGCTAAATGGATAAAGAAGACGCTAAATCAATAAAAAGGCCACTCATTGACGAAAATTCAATATCTTGAAAATAATATAAATATCTACTATAAAAATAATCTATTTTTACTTTCCCTGCAATACATGGTAATGTATATGGAAAGTATTGGAATCATGTCGAAAATCGCAACTCGAGTTTTCGACGGATCTACACGTTTCAAAACTTCTAGAATACGAAAAAAACATTTTTAGCGTGACGTCTGTGTGTGTGTCTTTGTGTATGACTATCTGTGTGTCTGTGTGTCTGTCTGTCTGTGTGTCTGTGTGTCTGTCTGTCTGTGTGTCTGTCTGCCTGTGCAAATTTTGTATCCACTCTAACTAAAAAACTAATACACAGAATTTCACAAAATTTTGTAGGTAAGTCACTTGTGGGCGAGTCTGGTGCTGATTAGATTTTGGTACGATTCGGATAAAAATAACCTGCCTATTTTTGCAGAATGGGCTGCAAAAATTGTCAAAATCTAAACTGAAAAGCTACGTATGCTCAAATATATCCATTAAATGCTTATTTAATAAGTAATTTTTAACGAAAAAAAGAATAAGACCAACCCCATTACACTAGGACTAGCCGTTCTCGAGATATATTTGTTTTTTTCGTATTTTCTCCACGCCACCTTTGAAAATAAATCCAGTTATCAAATGAGAACGAAAATTGAATTAAAAATTGAATTAAATTTAATTTAAATAAAGATAATGTGGATATATAAGTCTGCAGGGAAAATCATGTGCTGCCCACATCAGATTTTTTTTAATGTAAAAGTAGTAAATTTATTGTATTATAGAAGGAAAGTCATGTGTTGCCCACATCGGATTTTTTACTTTGTTCGTTATACAAACTTTTTAAATTCTCCGTATCTAATGGCAATCGGTTCAAAATGCCGTCTGTCAGCAACAGTCAGATATATAGTCTTTCTAATATGTATTTATTCAAAATATACTCATTTCTTCAGTTCCTGATGTCAATTTCTACAAATTAGATAATCCTTAACAACTTTGTAATTGACATATTTTTACCTTGCTTTCTGGCCGAGTTCGTTATACAAACTTTTTTAATTTTTCATATCTAATGGCAGTCTGTTCAAAATGCCGTTTGTTAATAACAGTGCACATTTGAACTCGAAAAAGAAAGGTATAGGTGTAGTAAGAATATAGGAGCTGAAATAACTTTCATTCGTTCGGATATGGTCATTTTACTATAGATACAACTAACGTGCACATTCGTAAAACGTTCCTTACAAATTTATTGAGGTGCCAAAAAACTTTCCTAGGAACCCTATCCATGAGGAAATGTAATAGTTTGAATCTATGGATGTAAACTATATTAGTATAGTTTAAATTATCACAAATCATTGAAACATTTAATTCCAGCTTCTTAAGCTGTCGTCGCCTTCAAAAAATCTGATGTGGGCAGCACATGACTTTCTCAGCAGTCTCATATTCACATTCTCTTTATTTTTTCAATAATCCATTAAATTGAGTTTAATTGCACAAAATAACACCGCTGATTTTTTTCAATCGCACTGAATTTGTACTTTTAATTCAATTTTCGTTTTCATTTAGTAACTGAATTTATTTTCAAAGATGGAGTAGCAAAAATCCGAAAAAACTAAAATATCTCGAGAACGGCTAGTTCTAGATTAATGGGGTTGCTGTTACTATTTTTATCGTCAAAAATTACGTATAAAACCAGCATTTAATTGATATATTTGAGCACATGTGGTATTTTATTCGTACCAAAATCTAATCAGCACCAGGATAACCCACAAGTGACTTATCTACCAATTTTATGAAATTTGATCAGTACAAACTCTGCAAAGACAGACACACAGGCACACAGGCACACACACGCACAAACACACACAAGCGCATATAGACACACACACTGACGTCACGTTAAAAATAGCTTTTTCGTATTCTAGAGCTCCCGAAACGTGTAGAACCGTCAAAAACTCGAGTTGCGATTTTTGACATGATTCCAATACTTTACCTATACAGTACCATGTATTGCAGTGAACGTAAAAAGATGATTTCATAGAATTTTTAAGTAACATTTTAAAATAATAACTCCGCAGCAAAATATCACTTTCCAGATATTTTCTCCCAAATGTTTTCCTCCCCAAAATACTTGCAGTCAATGAAAAAGAGAAACGAAAGATTTCTAACTTTGTTTTACTTTCACAAGTTTAGAAAAAGACCACCGGCGGCGCTACGTTCTATGTAATCAATGTCCTAGAAAAGTTCTCTCATTCTGTCTTCCGAGTCCAGTGCCGGAACTGGCGCCCCACAGAACTCACCTGCGTCTTCGTCACTTCCAATGGCCAATAAGAAGTGGATCTTTTCATGTCTGTGTTAGTGATTCTCTTCTCGTTGGCTGTACTGCCGGGTGAGTCAAAATACTTTTTTTTTCGTATTTTGCTCTCTAATATTACATATTCTCACGAAGAATTTCGAATTCGAGATAATTACTTAGATTTCCCGGTTTTCGGGAGATTTTCCTGATTATTTATTTTCCCTGCAATACATGGTAATGTATAGGGAAAGTATTGGAATCATGCCGAAAATCGCAACTCGAGTTTTCGACGGATCTACACGTTTCGAGACCTCTAGAATACGAAAAACTGTTTTTAACGTAACGTATGTGTGTGTGTCTGTCTGTCTGTGCAATGTATGTATCCACGCTAACTAAAAAACTAATGGATCGAATTTCATAAAATTTGGTAGGTCAGTCACTTTGATGAGACCCTGGTGCTGATTAGTTTTTGGTAGGATTCGTAAACAGAGAATCCGCCTTTTTTCCGGAATGGGCCGTAAAAATTCCACTCTAGCTAAAATATTAATTAACCAAATTTCACAAAATTTGGTAGATAAGTTAATTGTAGGATACTCTGGTGCTGATTAAATTTTGGTACGATTCGGAAGAGAACAACCTGCCTTTTTTTGCAAAATGGCCTTCAAAAATCGTCAACATCTAAAATAAAAACTACGTATGCTCAAATATATCCATTAAATGCTTGTTTTATACTTACTTTTTAACGAAGAAAAGAATAAGACCAACCTCATTACACTAGGACTAGTCGTTCTCGAGATATTTTACTTCTTTCGTTTTTTTCTCTACGCCACCTTTGCAAATGAGTCCAGTTACCAAATGGGAACGAAAATTGAATTAAAAATAAATTAAATTTAATTAAAATAAAGAGAACGTGGATATAAGTCTGCAGGGAAAGTCATATGCTGCGTACATCAGATTTTTATTTTTAGTGTCCCAAAATCTCGAGTTCGATTCCCGGAGCTGCCCAAACTATCCCCGTGTTTACGCGGAGTACGAGTACGCTAAATCTTCGGGTCCAAAAGTTCATACAAGAAATTGGTGGCAAGGAAAGGAGGGTACCGTCGTGTGGATAGATGTCACCCCCCCCCCCCCTGAGTTTCAGGTGGCTAAGAGGCACATTGTAATCCGTCCTCTGTGTTGCACTGGGGCAACGTTTATAACGACAAAATAGTTTACGCCTCGGCCGCTATAAGTAAATGTTAAAATTCAGGTGCCTGGCCCTTAAAAAAAATAGAATCCCAAAATTCTTTTCGGGTACTATTTTAATACCGGTTTATTTTTTAACCGGTTTACATTCTTTTTATTTGTGAACATGACAATTCTCGAAAATATTAAGCAAATTGAATGAAATATGGTAAGATTATTTCAACCAATCAATCTTAGCGGTATATTCGTTACTTTTTCTACATACATAGAATAATTTATAGAGAAAGTATTGTGATGGGGTCGGGATTTCGAATTCGAGTTTCCGACGGAAGAGCACGGTTCAAGTATCACTGAGCTCAAATCGAGCGTATTGCTTGTGTGCGGCTGTTGTTGTTGTCGTTGAGACCCAGACCGTCCGACTTACCAGAAAGGTGTAAGGTAACTGTTTGGACGGCCGGGAAGTGCCACACAATTTAAACCGGAACCCAGTGGGGGAGGCATCCACAGGGACCGTACCCTCCTTCCCCTACCGCCAACCTCTGGGAAGGACTTACGGGCCCACATTTTTAACGTGATCGTACTCCGCATGAACACGGCGGCAGTTGTGGCAACGTGCAAATCCAGCGCGCAAACCACCGGGCTACCGCGCCCGAAATGTGCCAACAGCGCGCGGTGTTCCCAGGTGGTCACCCACCCAAGTACTAACCGCGCCCGATGCTGCCTGACTTCGGTTATCTAACGAGAACCGGTGTTTCCAGCACGGTACGGCCGTTGGCCCTTTGAGTGCGTGTGTCGAAAGCCCAGGCCACCTGACTCGTTCTAGGACTCAAAGCAATTAATTGGATGGCCGACTGAGTGCGTGTGTGTATGATCGCGATATTTCAGTAACGAATGAAGCATTTCGAAAATTACTTGGTACGATTATTACAATCAGTGAATACTGAAACCCTATTGATTTACCATGCGATCGAATATTCGCCAGACTCCCCAGTACAGTTTTCGAATGTATTTTTTTTTTAAATCATTAAATAATCTGTAATTCTATTCTGGTAAAGAAACATTCATTTTATTCGTAATTTGTTATAAGAAAACGCTTGTCATAAATTTTAGACTGCTAGCATGAACCGTTCTCGACATATTGCTCGTTTTTTCAAACAAATGTATCCAAAAAGTTACATAAGAAAAAAAATTAAGTATCATCCAATATACACCCTTTTCATTTAAAATTACTATGCAATAAACGCAACACATATGTCAACTTAATTCTCGTGGATGTAGCTCATACCATTTAGGAGAGAAAATATTTTTGTAATAGTTTTGTATTTTGACTCACAAGAGTTCGCCAATAGTCATTTATTTAAGTCAATAGTAATTAAATGTCATTTGAATTTTGAAGAGGATTTTGTACATGCGTTTGAATAAGTCATTTTGTTTGGGCTCAAATGTTGCCAAAACTGCCTAATTTTAATTTACGTGACGTCAATTCAAAGCTAAAAATATTGTTACGTGGATCATGTACAGTATTTCGCTGTTAAGGGAAATTATATAAGGAAAATATTTAGTAGTAGTATAATAAGGCGTAGTATTTAGTACATGTATATTTTGATTATTTTTAAATGAATGTTTCCCTAATTATGAATATAATTAACCAGTATGTATTCATAGTTTTACCATAGAGTACAGAATATAGGGAGAAAAAAATTAATTCAAAGGTAAAATACTTGTGCATAAGTAGGAATATTTTTTATTGTTTCAGTTCTATTTTGTATTACGCTACTAATTTATTACTTTCCTTATATACATAATGTATAAGGAAAGTATTGTGACGGGGTCGAAAAGTCGAATTCAAGTTTTTGACAAGGAGAGCACGTCTACAAGCATCCCTGATCACGAATCAAGCATTTTTGAAGTGATGTCTGTCTGTGTGTGTGTGTTTGTGAAAGTATGTGTGTGTGTGTGTCAGTCAGCCTGTGGAGCCGATATCTCACGAACGAATGAAGGGATTCGATTGAAATTTAGCACAAAAATCACAATCCGTGAATATTGGAAGCCTATTGTTTTTAAACGTAATCGAATGCCCAGAATCCCCCTAAATTTTCGAGTGAAATCTTGAAAAAATCATCAAAAAATCAAAACCTTTAATCATATCACCTTTACACAAATAGACATTTTTTATGTAATTTCTCCTTAGAAAACGATTGACATAAACTTTAGAACGGTAGCGTGAACCGTTCCCGAGATATTGCACATTTTTCAAATAAATTTATCGAAAAATCTCGTAAATTAAAAAAAATATATTAACTGTTGAGAAACATGTTCACTTTTATATAATATCAGGCGATAAATTGGGTGACATCATTTTCGTGGATCTAGCTCGTTCCATTCATGAGAAAAGATACTTTGAGTAATACTTTTGCATTTTAACGCCAATATTCATTTATCTGCTATAAGAATAACTTATTTCTCCGTCCATAACGCTTGACGAGATTTTGGCGACGAATTTGTCGAAATGTCGCCAATTTGGCGATTTTTTGAAATTGTGCCAAATTAACGAAAATTTCGCCAAATGGATAAAAATGATGCTAAATCAATGAAAATGATGATTAATTGACGAAAATTCAATATCTTGGAATGAATATTGAAGTTTCTACTATAAGAAAAACCTATTTTTTTTACTGTAAAAGTAGTAAATTCATTGCATTATATAAGGAATGTCATGTGTTGCCCAAATCAGATTTTGTTTTGTAAAATTGATAGTTTAAATGACTATTCTTGGCCTTTCGCCATAGAAATGAACACAAAGTAAGGGTACTTATCTTATCCAAGCGCCACCTGAATTACTGTCTAAAATGATATTTGAGTTTTTATAATATAAAGTTTTAACTCCTTACTTTTACCTTACCTCCATAGTTTTATACTCGTACATTTCAAAAATGTCTATTTCATTCGTGACTATATTTGCAATGAAGAAAATGACATCAATTTTGGGACGCTAACATGAGTCGTTCTCAATTGCATGCGTCCGATCTAAAACAGGAAAGCCATAAAAATTTTAATGTTCCGAAATGTATCAATTGCATGAATTCTTTGTCCGAAATTTTAACCAAAACCTAATGCACCACATTGTTTAGAAGTTATCAACAGCCATTTCCGAGATGTGAAAAAATTATTCTTTCCGCAGATAGCTGGATATTTCTCAGACGAATAAAGCTATCTTCAAGTAATATTTTAACAATAGCTTGAGATATTGGACCTTTTGCAAATAAATATGGTAAAAAAATCACAAAACATTTAAGAAAATGTATTAACTATTGTGAAAAAATCTGATGTGGGCAACACATGACTTTCCTTATAGAATGTAATGAATTTACTACTTTTACACTAAAAAAATAGGTTTTTCTTATAGTAGATACTAATATTCTTTCCAAGATATTGAATTTTCGACAATTAGTCGCCTATTTCATTGATTTAGCGCCATTTGTATCCATTTGGCGAGATTTTCGTTAATTTGGCAACATTTCAAAACGTCGCCAAGTTGGCGACATTCCGCCAAATTCGTCGCCAAAATTTCGCCAAGCGTTATGGACGAAGAAATAAGTTATTCTTACAGCAGACAAATGACTATTAGCTTTCAAATAAAAACGTATTACTCAAAGTATCTTTTTTCATGAATGGAACGAGCTAGATCCACGAGAATGATGTCACCTAATTTATCGTATGGTATTACATATGAAAAGTGAATATGTTTCTCAATAGGAAATATTTTTTTTTATTTTATATGACTTTTTGATAATTTTTTTGAAAAATGTGCAATATCTCGAGAACGGTTCATTTTAACGTTCTAAAATTTATGCCAATCGTTTTCTAATGAAAAATTACATAAGAAATGTCTACTTGCGTAACTTTATTAGTGATTTTGATTTTTTGACGATTTTTTCAAAATTTCATTCGAAAATTTAGGGGGGTTCTGAATATTCGATTGCGTATAAAAACAATACGCTTCCAGTGTTTACAGATTGTGATTTTTGTACCAAATTTGGTTTGAATCGGTCCATTCGTTCGTCAGTTATCTTCTCCACAGGCTCACTGACACACACACACACACACACACACACACTTTCACACACACACATACTTTCACACACACACACACACACACAGACATCACTTCAAAAATGTTTGATTCGTGATCAGGGATGCTTGAAACGTGCTCTCCCGTCGAAAACTCGAATTCTAATTTTCGACCCCGTCACAATACTTTCCTTATACATTATGTATATAAGGAAAGTAATAAGTCCATGAATTTGCCGCAAGCTCAGTAAGATATTTTTTGGCCAAAAATATCGAATTCTGTTCATTTGTAAGTATTATCATGCGTTGGACAGATAAAATTCATTTTAACTACTTAAGAGTTACATCTACTGGCTTCAATACCTAATTTCACCTTTCTGCTTTTCTTACTAGGTATGCATCTTTGTAGCATTAAAGTATACAACAATGTACACATATTTGATACATTTAATCCATTTGACCGTGAATCGCCCCAAGCAGAAAGGGCTTCGGGGTTGAAAATCCATTTTTGAGAAAGCCAAAAAAAGTATGTTTGGTGTCTTTTCTGTAAACGCAAAAAATCTTTAAAACTACACTTTTAGTCTAATGTAAGAAGAAGAATTTTAAGATAATTAAAATTCAAATATGCACAGTTATAAAAAATTTTAAGCCTGTGGCACGACCCGTTTCTGCACTGAACTGTAAAACGCAGTTTTTAAATTCTCAAAAACCTCTCTTACTTTAACAAATAAATTTTAATATTCCATTTTTACTTTCCTTATATACATAGTATAATGTATAAGAAAAGTATTGTGACGTGGTCGAAAATACGAATTCGAGTTTTCGACTGTAGAGAACGTTTCAAGCATCCCTGATCACGAATCGACATTTTTGAGGTGATGTGTGTGTGTGTGTGTGTGTGAAGACGATATCTCACGAACGACTGGAGCAATTCGAAGGAAATTTGGTACAACAATTATAATCCGTGAATACTGGAAGCCTATTGTTTTTAAACACAATCGGATGTTCAGAACCCCAGTAAATTTTGGAGGGGAATTTTGAAAAACTTGAATTTTGAAAATTAAAAAAAATCGTCATAAAATCAAAACCTTTAATAAAGTTACGCAAACAAAGATTTCTTAGAAAACGATTGACATAAACTTTAGAACGCTAGAACGAACCGTTCTCGAGATATTGCACACTTTCAAATAAATTTATCAAAAAATTCCATAAATTAAAAAAAACTATTAACTGTTGAGGAACATGTTCACTTTTCATATGTAATATCATGCGATAAATTAGGTGTCATCATTCTCGTGGATCTAGTTGGTTCCGTTCATGAGAAAAGATACTTTGAGTAATAATTTTGTATTTGAACACCAATAGTTATTTATCTGTTATAAAAATAACTTATTTCTCCGTCCATAACGCTTGGCAAGATTTTGGCGACGAATTCGGCGGAATATCACCAACTCGGTAAATTTCTTAAATGTTGCCAAATTAACGAAAATCTCGCCAAATGGATAAAAATGATGCTAAATCAATGAAAATGACGACTAATTGACGAAAATTCAATATCTTGGAAAGCACATAAGCATAGTACTAGTACTATAAGAATAACCTATATTTACCTTCCTTATATATATAATGTATAAGGAAAGTATTGTGACGGGGTCGAAAATTCGAATTCGAGTTTTCGACGGGAGAGCACGATTCAAGCATCCCTGATCACGAATCAAAAATCTTTGAAGTGATGTCTGTGTGTGTGTGTGTGTGTCAGTGAGTCTCTGGAGACGATAACTGACGAACGAATGGACCGATTCGAACCAAATTTGGTACAAAACTCGAAATCCGTAAACACTGGAAGCCTATTGTTTTTATACGCAATCGAATGTTCAGAACTCCCCTAAATTTTCGAATAAAATTTTGAAAAATCGTCAAAAAATCAAAACCACTAATAAAGTTACGCAAATAGACATTTCTTATGTAATTTTTCATTAGGAAACGATTGGCATAAATTTTAGAACGCTAACATAAACCGCTCTCGAGATATTGCACATTTTTCAAAAAAATTATCAAAAAATCGTATAAAATAAAAAAAAAATTTCCTGTTGAGAAACATGTTCACTTTTCATATGTAATACCATACTATAAATTGGTTGACATCCTTCTCGTGGATCTAGCTCGTTCCATTCATGGAAAAAGATACTTTGAGTAATACTTTTGTATTTGAACGCCTATAGTCATTTGTCTGCTGTAAGAATAACTTATTTCTTCATCCATAACGCTTGGCGAGATTTTGGCGACGAATTTGGCGGAATGTCGCCAACTTGGCGACTTTTTGAAATGTTGCCAAATTAACAAAAATCTCGCCAAATGGATAAAAATGACGCTAAATCAATGAAAATGACGACTAATTGTCGAAAATTCAATATCTTGGAAAGAATATTAGTGTCTACTATTAGAAAAACCTATTTTTTTACTGTAAAAGTAGTAAATTCATTACATTATATAAGGAAAGTCATGTGTTGCCCACATCAGATTTTTTTTACTGCAAAAGTAGTAAATTCATTACATTATATAAGGAAAATCAGATTTTTTACGTTAGTGAAAGATTGTACAGTGGTTAATGTACAGAACTTAGGATATAAAAATAGCCTGTAAGCTGAAGCTCTTTCTGAATGGAACTATAAAATGCAGTCGCAACGAATATAATTGTTTTTTGATGACTGCAATTGGTTAAATGAAGACTTCTTTACCATATCAGTACAGTGCATACTGTTCGAAAGATTACAAACATAACAGTTGTAGTTTATCCGTCGATTACAGCCTTACTAATAGGGGCGGGACTGCCTAGTAGTTAAAATGCGGGGATTGCACTCGGATGACTCGAGTTTGATTCCTCGCCCTGCCCAAACTGTTCCCGTGTTCACGCAGGGTACGAGCACATTATATATGTAGGTTTAAAAATCCTTCTGAGAGGTTCGTGGTAGGAGAAAGAGAGTACAGTCATTATGGATGCCGCCCCCACTGGGCTTCGGTCTAAATTGAGAGGTATTGTCCCAGCCGTCTAAACAGATACCCTAACACCTCCGGATAGGTCGGCCGATCTGGATGGAAAGAAAGGCATGCTAATCTGAAGGCGGGATAGCCCAATGATTAAGACTCGGAAATCATACTTAGGGGACTCAAGTTCAATTTCCAAACTCTGCCCAAACTATTTTCGTTTTTCAATCGTAGTACGAGCAAGTTAAATCGGTGGGTCCGAAAGTTCGTCTGAGAGGTTGGTGACAGGAGAAGAAAAGTACGACCTCCGTGGATGTCGCCACCACTAGGTTTCGGTTAAATTGGATGGCCGTCTAAACAGACAGGTTACAGCTTCGGGTAGGTCGGGAGTTCTGGGTTGAAAGAAAGAAACAAAACTTTGCCAGAGATATCCTTACACTTTCGGGTAGGTCGGAAGGTCTGGGTCGAAAGAAAACTTTCTCAATCTAGGACTGAAGTTATTTCCTCTCCAAAGGAGGAATATCAAATATTCCTTCTCTTTACTACACTTCCTAGGTCATTCAAGTGAGGCTCTTTATTAATACATCAGTAGGTTGATCTTCGCAAGCATACTGAAACGACTATTATTTGTGTTTTGAAAAATACGGGGCTGAAGCTCTATCTGTATGGAGCGGCGGGCGACTGATTTAAAATTCCTTTTCCAACATATGCAATACATCCATGTTTCTGGAACTCATCATTTACCATAGAAAATAATACAATGAAGATCGTAAATTAAAGAACAAATCGTGTTCAAATCCTCAAAATTTAATATATATATATATATATATATATATATATATATATGTGAGACCAGAAATAGTTCTCACATTTGATGAGACACTTTTATGTGTGGAATTTATGGTGGCCGAAACGGCAAACAAAGCTTGTAGTCTGGCTGGCACCAAGGTTTATGACGATGTGAACCTAAAGGTCAAAAGACTATGAATTTAGGGTTGCCATATCAGAGGGGCTGAGCTGGGCCGTACTAAATGTGCAATGCTGCCATTGGGTAAGGAGTAGCCAGTAAGCGCCAAAAAGAAGTAAAGGCGGAGTTACTCCCCCCCCCCCACACACCGAGGGAAACACAGCCTGTGACCAGAGAACGAGATGAGACATTGACGAATAGAGAACGAGATCAGATATGGGAGAAAAAGATATGGATTTTGACTTAAGAGCATACCACAAGAGACGATGATTGAACTTTGACTTAGAAGCATGCCAGAGAAACTATCACGATTTTGACTTAAGAGCACGAGTAGAGAAGAATGAAAAACCTAACAGATTTGTAGTGTCCCGTAGAGGTTCCAAAATAATGGAAATAGATCAATGTGCGAGTGCATTCAGAGTACGAGGAGGAGCCACACACCAAAGAGTTGGGCAGTACTAAGACTGATGCAAGCCTTTGAGATATGATAAAGCCCAAGACTAATTGGAAAGTATGTGCTCAGCAATTATCACAGGTCCTAGACACGATAATAATTTTAATAATTCTGGTCGCATATGTCCCCTCCGCTAAAATAATTAATGAAAATTGATGTTGTTAATAAATGGTACTGTTTAAGTTTAAATGGTGTGATCAATTTAGCATTTTATTAATTAATTATTCCTTTACAGGACTCGCACGAAAGGTAAAATAATTGGAGGGTTTATTGCGGCACAACAAAGCAATGTACGATTTAATGATAATCTCACTATATGAGAAATAACGGGCATTTCAACTTAATGAATTTAATATTAAAATAATAATTACTAAAAAATTTAAGAATGAAAAGTGTAACTTTAAGTTTCTTTTTTAAATGCGTCCCACAATATATATATATTGTTAACTGCAGTTTATAATTTCACTCTGGTGCATGTGTAAAAAGAAAGTGTTGTATTGATGGCAAAAGTATGAGTATCAAATTTGGGTTGTTTTAAACGTTTGAATATCTGTAAATATAAATCAATCATTCTTTATATGATGTTTTTACACATTCACTCTTTTACACATTCACTCTTGTGCATGTGTGCAGTCCCCGGACTCTTCCAGGTGGCCGGATCACGGGACTGTGGCTATTTATGCCCTGAGCCCAGGTCTGGCCGGTGACCGGAGTCGGGCCCGGCAGGTGCCTTCGGCCCCTGCCCGGTGAATGATTCCGCCGAGTTTCGCGACCGAGGTTGCGGCTTTGCTGGAAAAGAGATGTAGCGGTTGCGCCTCGATGTCCCACTGAATGCTAAAAACCCAAGCTGGTTAGCAGGGCTCGCTGGTATGTACTCTGGTGCATGTGTAAATTGGTGTGTGTGTGTGTGTGTGTTTCTTTTTACACATTCACTCTAGTACATGTGTAAAAAGAAAGTGTTGTATTGATGGCAAAAGTATGAGTATCAAATTTGGGTTGTTTTAAACGTTTGAATATCTGTAAATATAAATCAATCATTCTTTATATGATGTTTTTACACATTCACTCTTTTACACATTCACTCTGGTGCATGTGTAAATTGGTGTGTGTGTGTGTGTGTTTCATTTACTTATATTAGCAAACTAGTTTATATTAACACTAGAACGACAGATACTTTGAACTACCTAGAACGATGGACAGCGGTAAATTTGACCGCCATAGAAAAAATATAACATACCTTTTGTGGTGCACAAAAAGAAATTAATACTTTAAAGTTGAAATTTTAGATTAATTATTTTCAACATATATTAACATGGCCGTAAATTGATCGCATTCATGGTACTCATGAAATTATACATTGCATTGTTTTGCCGCTGATAACCCTCCAATTATTTATTTTTCGCACGAGTTCTGTAAAACAATATTAATCAATATAATGTTAAATTGATTGCACCATTTTAACTTTAACAATATATCATTTATTAACAACATAAAATACTTATTGAATTCACTACACAATTATTCATATTATTTCGGCGGAGAGAGATAATGTGAGACCATTATTAAAAATACCTAAAATGTATTTAAAACCTGGTGTATTATTTGAGGAACACATACCTTCAAGACTATCTTGGCTTGGTCACCAGCACGCACTTCGCTGATCATATTACTGAAATTTACTCGAAGTGTAATTCGTCGACGCGTAATTCGGCTTGAACACTCGTACTTATGTCATTCTCTTAGTCTGTTTTCTGTAAGTATCCTCGTTCTGTATCTCCGTTCTTATGTCATTCTAGTAGTCGGTTCTTTTTCATCGTTCTTAAGTCATTCTATCTCTATATCTTTCTAAGTGTCGTGCTGCAAGTCTTTCGCTATGTCTGTTTTTATCGTCGTTCTAATGTCATAGGTTGTGGCTCTTTTTGCCTCAGGACTGACACTCCTCCTTTGCTCTCATTGGCAGCCTTCAGGGTGACGCTACAAGCTTCTTCTCAATTGGTCAGCATTTTTATCCAATGTCGTTCTTTACATTTTCTTTACAGTCCTTCGACCCCCTCATGTCTTGACACTCCTAAATTTATGATTTTATATGACCTTTGGGTCCACGTGTCGTAAACACTGACGTCATTGAGACTGAAGGTATTGTCTGACATTTCAGACACAATAAATAATGTACATAAAACTATCTCACAATAACTGATGTGAGATCTGTTCCTGGTTTCACACCTTTAATTCAAAACCAAAACATTATAGTTACAGCATTTAGGATGTTTCTTCGACACATTTTTTTGGAGTGATCTAAATTTGTAACTCCTTACAAGAAGAAATGTATTTGAAGAATTTAACACTCTGTCGTGTATCTTACAGGCACATCATGATAGGTTTATTTTATCGTGATTCCCTTCTTCTTCTTCTACCCAGACCGTCCGACCTACCTGAAGGTGTAAGGTGCCTATTTGAAAGTGACACCCAATTTAGACCGAAACCCAGTGGGGAGGCCTCCACAGAGATCATAACCTCCTTCCTACTACCAACCTCTCGGAAGGACTTACGGACGCACATGTTTAACGTGATCGCACTCAACGCGAACACGGTGACAATTTAAGCAGAGGCGGAAATCAAACACAGTCCGTTCGAGTGCAATCCCCGCCCGCGAACCACTGGGCTGTCGCGACCCTCAGCATGAACCCGTATCATTTCTCTACAAATGTACAAAATTTTATACTTTTGTATGCCACCTTTTTTACAGTATAAGGCAGAGAAAGTCGTAGAACGTGCTTCCTACTTGTTGGCTCTTCTGAGCTGTTTCAAGCCAAACTAAAGATTAAATCAACCAGAAGGATCAATCATACATATAATTGTGAAACACTTCCCAACTGAAATTCAAATTTATTTAAACATCTCTAAAATGCGATACATTCAGCGGTAATATTTTTTAAATAATCACAATACTACATTAATTTGTTATATTTGAAAACTTCAGACTTCGAAACAAATGAACTTTCTCTAAATGACTTCATTGAAATATAAGTCGTCTGGTTCAAACATCTCTAAACTGCGATACATTCAGCGGTAATATTTTTTAAAATTGTCAAAATACTACATTAATTTATTATATTTGAAAACTTCAAACTTCTTGGAAACAAATTAATTTTCTCCAAATGGCGTCATTGAAATAAAAGTCGTCTGGTTCAAATATGTCTAAAATGCGATACATTCAGCTGCATGATTTTTTAAATTATCACAATAATATATTAATTTATTATAATTGAAAACTTAAAACTTCATCGAAAACAATGAACTTTATTCAAATGACGTCATTGAAATATATATCGCCTAGATCTCTTATGTAAAACTGTAAATATTTCATTCATATACATTATTCCATTCCTTTCATTCATCACAATACTACAATAATGTATTTTTATTAGAAACTTAAAACCATGGGGGTAAAAGTAATTTAACTCTATGCTTAAAGCTTCATCGAAAAAGTCTGCTATAAAATCGTATGTTCTCTGTGTAATATCAATGAACGTTTTATTCATATCAGCTATATTGCAGACTCCAGAGCTAAATAATGTTGTGTTAAAGAAATTTAGCAATTCTTATACAACTCATCCTACATATCTATGTGTTTGCATTATCCATAAGTAAAAATTAGGCTTCGTTGTAGAAACAATCAAAGTTTGATGATCATTAAAACTCAAATATATTGAAATTGCGTTGTTTCGTAATGTAGATGCACATAAATTAACATAAATTAAAGCGGTTTTAGGACGCATACAAGACTAAATATAAATTAAAAAGAATTTTAAAAATCACGATTTTGACACAAAATAGATGGCATTGATCATTTAAACTCAAATATATTGTAATTGCTCTATTACAGAATATGGATGCACAGAAATTAGGTAAACATAAAGCGGTTTTAAGACGGATACACTACTAGATATAAATTAAAAATACCTTTGAAAATCACGATTTTGACACAAGTTTGATGCTATATTTTATTTTGAAGTGGATCACGTGATCTTTTCATATAATTTGGGTGTAACTATTATTTTAAGTTTTATTTCAAAAACAACCGAAAAAATGTTGCTGAAATATTTTTCATATTTTTTTATGGGATAATTTGAATATTTCCTAAAACTTTCGAAGCAATTTGTGAAGTTTAAATTCGCTTAAAAAATGTTTGAAAAATTAGGTCCCATAGCGTTCAATGTATTTCATTTTTTCAACCCGGGTTCAATTCAAAATTAATTGGGTGATATTATTCATTTATATTGCCAAAGGTCCTACAGACCGTCTGAACAACATACTAAAATTTCATTTTGATTAAATCATTTTCACGGCAGTTATCGTTCTAACGGACAGACAGACAGAAAGACAGAATGAACAAAGTCATAAACACTTTTCAACTGTGTTGTAAAGTGTTATTTATATAGGGCGCCGACCTGCAAAAAATTGAACAATGTAGGTACATGCCGGAAAAAAATTATACTCATGATATTATTAGTCTTACGAGGACGAGAACTCGCAACTCATATATTTTGTCTTTCACATTGACATTAAATATTTCTTAAACTAAAGTTTAAATCGAAAATCGATTTATTTCAGAATATTTTCTAATCCGTTTTCTTTAAGTGTACCAAATTTTATTGTCCTGTGTGCTATAGTTTTTGCGGTACAAAGCAGAGAAACTCGAGGAGCGAGAAATTTGTCGGGCAGCTGAGGCGTTGGCAAGTAGTTTTTTAACACTTTACAACATAGTTGAAATGTGTTTATGACTTTGTTCATTCTATCTGTCTGTCTGTCTATCTACCTGTCCGTTCGCACGATAAATGCTGTAAAAATGACTTTATCAAAATGAAACTTTAGTATGCTGTTCAGACAGTCTGTGGGACCTATGGGAATATAAATAATTAATAACACTCAATTAGTTTTCGACTGAACCCGGGTTGAAAAAATTAAATATGTTGAACCCTATGGGACCTAATTCTTCAAACATTTTTTAAGCAAATTTAAAATTCACAAATTGCTTCCAAAGTTTTATTTTAAGTTTTAAAATGTTATAGTGATTCATAAGCAGAATGATTATCTGAAAGTTCTATAGAGTCGTTATTTTAAATATATATATATATATATATATTACTAATTCTCCAGTGGTGAAGGGGCACCTATGCATCACGTCTACAAGACCCCCCAGGGTATCTCAAGGCGATGGGGAGAATAAATGCAGCTCCATTTTTATAGAAGCTCCCCGAAGAGCGGAAGTCTGACTTGGCTTCGACATGGAAACATCCATGCTCGCTGGCGGAATTCGAACCCGCAACCCGGCAATCCAGCGATCAGACGGAAATGCATGCCCCTTGACCGCTCGACCACCGGATCGGCATTTTAAATATTAAAATATTATAGTGGTTCATAAGCAGAATTATTATCCGAAAGTTCCGAGAGTCGTCTTTTCAAGCAGTGTAGTGAGTCGTTATTTTAAGTATTAAAATATTATAGTGGTTCATAAGCAGAATTATTTTCCGAAAGTTCCGAGAGTCGTCTTTTCAAGCAGTGTAGTGAGTCGTTATTTTACAAATTAAAATATTATAGTGGTGCATAAGCAGAATTATTATCCGAAAGTTCCGACAGTCGTCTTTTCAAGCAGTGTAGTGAGTCGTTATTTTAAATACTAAAATATTATAGTGGTTCATAAGCAAAATTATTATCCGAAAGTTCCGAGAGTCGTCTTTTCAAGCAGTGTAGTGAGTCGTTATTTTAAATATTAAAATATTATAGTGTTTCATAAGCAGAATTATTATCCGAAAGTTCCGAGAGTCATCTTTTCAAGCAGTGTAATGAGTCGTTATTTTAAATATTAAAATATTATAGTGGTTCATAAGCAGAATTATTATCCGAAAGTTCCGAGAGTTGTCTTTTCAAGCAGAGTAGTGAGTCGTTATTTTAAATATTAAAATATTATAGTGGTTCATAAGCAGAATTATTATCCGAAAGTTCCGAGAGTCGTCTTTTCAAGCAGTGTAGTGAGTCGTTAATTTAAATATTAAAATATTATAGTGGTTCATAAGCAGAATTATTATCCGAAAGTTCCGAGAGTCGTCTTTTCAAGCACTGTAGTGAGTCGTTATTTTAAATATTAAAATATTATAGTGGTTCATAAGCAGAATTATTATCCGAAAGTTCTGAGAGTCGTCTTTTCAAGCAGTGTAGTGAGTCGTTATTAACACTTTACAACAAAGTTGAAAAGTGTTTATTACTTTGTTCATTCTGTCTGTTTGTCTGTCTGACATTTCGGACGATATCTGCCGTAAAAATGACTTTATCAAAATGAAATTTTAGTATGTTGTTGAGACGGTCTGTGGGACATATGGGAATATAAATGAATAATATCACCCTATTAGTTTTGGATTGAACCCGGATTGAAAAACTGAAATACATTGAACCCTATGAGACCTAATTCTTTAAACATTTTTTAAGCGGATTTAAAATTCATAAATTGTTTCAAAAAGTTTAGGTAATATTCAAATTGTTGAAAAGAACACGTGAACAATTGTATGAAAAGAACACGTGACACACTTCAAACTGAAATATGGCATCCATCTGGTCTCAAAATCGTGATTTTTGAATTTCTTTTTAATTCATATTGAGTGTTGTATCCGTCCTAAAACCGCTTTATTTTTGCTTAAATTCTGTGCATCTACATACTGAAGAAACGCAATGACAATATATTTGAGTTTAAATGATCATCCAAATTTGATTATTTCTACAACGAAGCCTATTTTTTACTTATGTAAAATGTAAACAGCAAAATATGTAGATTGAGTTGTATAAGAATTACTGTATTTCTTTAACGCAAAATTATTTAGCTCATGGAGTCTGCATAGCTGATATGAATGAAATATGCATTGATTTTACAGAGAGAAGAACAATTTTTTTCGATGAAGTTTTAAGCATAGAGTTTAATTACTTGTAGCTCCATAGTCTTAAGTTTTTAAATAAAATAAATTATTTTAGTACTGTGATGGATGACATGAACGGGAAAATGTTTATGAATGAAATGCTGCTTTTATAGAGAGAGCCAGGTGTGATATTTTTCTATGACGTCATTTAAATGCATTTCAGTTGTTTTCGATGAAGTTTTCAAATATAATAAAGTATTGTAGTAGTATGATAATTTTAAAAATATTACCGAGGAATGTATCGTGTTTTAGCGATGTTTAAACTAGGCAATGTATATTTCAATGCCGTCATTTGAATGAAGTTCATTTTTTTTGGATGAAGGTTTAAGTTTTCAAATAAAATAAATTAATGTAGTATTGTGATAAGTTTTAAAATATTACCGAGGATTGTATTGCATTTTAGAGATGATTAAATGAAATTGCATTGAAGTTGGAAAATGTTTCATAATCAATGCTTTAAGCATGATTGATCTTTCTTGGTTTAAATATTAAAATGTTATAGAAAAATACAAAACTGACTCCAAATGTCTGAAACCGAAGCTGCAACAATTCCAATCATACTGAGCAACGGACCCAACAAACAGAGGAATGCGCCAGTCTGCATATATATTAGTTCCATTTTTGATTTTTGAATAATATTGGAAAGACCTGGTCTCAAACCCGCATTTTCTGCTCAAGCGTTTATTAAAATAAATGTAATTTTAATCATAACAATAAAATGTGTGAATAAATAATAATTTATTTTAAAAGTTAAAAGTATGGATTTTAATGTGTAGTATTCTAATTGATGATTATTTTAATGAACTCGTGCAGAGAGAAAATGGTAGTTATTGCTGCTACTATAACAATGTACGATGTATTCGATTCACGATCACTATTAATTAAGAGTAATAATTTATTCCACAGAATATAATTATATTTATAAAAGAAATGAACTCCAATTAATGTTTCCTTTCCGTTCGCCACACACATATTAATATTTCTCGGGATAAATTTACCTTTTCTTAAATTATATATTCTCATCCAGTACACTAAACGAATACTCCATTTGCATAAAAAGTTATTTAATTTCAATAATTATATTTTTAGATTCAATTTAAGTTTTCTCAGATTTACCTGAGTTTCATTTTAAATCGGCTTTGTCCCACGGAATCGCTAATGCATTTTAATAAATATTTAATATTTTAAATTGAATACTCCAGCATTTTCCATCAGCATACAATGATATTTTCGAATTACTCGCAATGCTTCCTTGCAAAATTCTAATGTTCTCCAACCATTAAGGAGAATTTTAATGTCTCATTCAAACATGGTATTTGATTATACCCTTCAAAAGTGGAATTTGCAAATATTTTCTTGAAGAAAATTCATTTAGCACGCACAAAAGATTCTAATCTGTGAAATTTATTTAAACAGATTTATAGACGTGTATGTAAACAATTTGCGCGGAAATTACTTTAATTTGTTTTTGAAAAATTTGCTTCGAATGTTTTGAATAATTTTTTACACTCCGGCTCATTAATTATTATGCAATCAATCAAATTAGTATAGCAATAGTTAAACTAATAGTAAAATTTAACTCAAAATTAATTTATCACCTTATCTGTATAAAAGTATTTTCTTTATTAGTATACAAATTTCATTTCATCTTAAATAAAAAGCCTGTATTTTAAATTGTTTTTATTGTGTTTTAATTCGCTTTATTAACATGCAAATTTCATTTCATCTTAGATAAAAAAGCTTGTATTTTAAATTGTTTAATATTTATATATACTAATTGCCAAGTTATCATCTGTGTATCCGTCTGTCTGTATATCTGTCTGCCCGCTACCACGTTTTTAGAAATTTCGCGAATAGATAGATACTTTCAATCTGGTACACGGATCGATCGTTGAATAAAACCCATAAAAAAATCGAATTTTTCGAAAACATTCTGTAGAGATTTTAAACCAAAATGCTCGAAAAGTAAAATGATAGAAAAGCATGCTTTGCGACGAGACAGAGTCTTCAAATTTGGTGTATTGATAAATATTTCAAAAGGAAAAAAAGTGTGCAATTTAAGATTTCATATATTTGCTACTTTAGGAGGTGCCACTCACCAAAATATTCGGTCTTCTGGATAAATGAGAAACGCCTCCTATAAAATTTTATAGACTTGAAACTTGGTACATGGGTAAATCATTCTATAAAAACCTCAAGAAGAATAGAGTTCTTAAACATGTTAATTTAAGGGGGTACTCTACGAAAACGTGTTCGAAAGTGAAATGATAAAAAAAACATTCTGAGATGTGAGACTGTAAATTTGGGGTACGGGTAGCTAGTTCGAAAGGGAAAAGTCTGATGTGAGCAGCACATGACTTTGCCTGAAGATTTATATCTCCGTTCTCTTTATTTTAATTAAATTTAATGCACTTTTAATTCGATTTTCGTTCTCTTTTGGAAACTGGATTTATTTTCTAAGGTGGCGTAGAGAAAATACAAAAAAACTAAACTATCTAGAGAACGGCTAGTCCTACTGTAATGGTCTTATTCTTTTCTTCGTTAAAAATTACGTATAAAACAAGCATTTAATGGATATATTTGGACATAAGTAGACTTTTATTTTATATTTTGACGATTCCTGCTGGCCATTTTGTAAAAAAGGCAGGTTACTTTTTCTAAATCGTACCAAAACTTAACCAGCACCAGAGTTATCCTCAAGCGACTTATCTACCGAATTTTGTGAAATTCGGTCCATTAGTTTTTTAGCTAGAGTGGATACAGGCTTTTGCGGGCCATTTCGTAAAAAAAGGCGGGTTCTTTTATCCCAAATCATACTAAAAACTAATGAGCTCCAGGATCTCACCTAAGTGACTTACCTACCAAATTTTAAGAAATTTGGTTCACTTGTTTTTTAGTTAAAGTGTATACAAAATCTGCACAGACAGACAGACACACACACACACACACACACACACAGACGTTACGCTAAAAATCGTTTTCTCGTATTCTAGAAGTCTCGGAACGTGTAGATCCGTCGATAACTCGAGTTGCGATTTTCGGCATGATTCCAATACTTTCTCTATACATTACCATGTATTGCAGGGAAAGTAAAATGTGTGCAATTTCAGTTTCGAATACTTTCTAAGTTAAGGGGGTTCCAATATTTTCTACTTGAAATTGGATACACGGGTCATTCGTAATATTAAAGAAAAATCGAGTTTTTCTTTTAATGTTCTGTAGAGGATGTTGCTTCACACCAAAACGTTCGAAATGCGAAATGATAGTAAAACGGAGTTTGGCATGAGATAGATACTTGATAAAATTGTTGCAAATATAGATCGTTAGATAGGAATAAAGGGTATCATTTCAGCTTTCCAATATTTGCTAATTTAGGGATGCTGCACACCTAATCCTTTGCGGACGGCAGATGCATCCGCTTGTTGACTTTGAAACTGCTTTCAAAGACGATACTCACTTATTCGCTTCCAGGAGAAATTTACCCTAAAGGGCATCGGACTCAAATGCGCGTCTTCATATGGAACGTTTTTCATTGAATTTATTTGAATACTAGATGGCGCTGAATGTCCATTCAAACATTTACAATATAATTTGATAATATTTGACCTTAGTATAGGAGTGTCCCTATGAATCATCACTTCATCTAGAGCGTTAAACTTGGTTTTGTAATATAAACCAACAGATTATTTCTAGCAGACCCTGCTATGTTATAATTGAATATTTGTTCTTATTTTGATTTCAGTTTAATGATTGCGTTAGTGAATTATTGGAATGTAAGAGAGATTTGGATTTGTGTGAACAGAATGTGCGATAGTGAATTTAATAGGTTATTTCGGATAAAAGAATGGCTGTGTCAAGACTTTTTTTACGTATGGAAAAATATACTCACATGGTAATCGTACAGGATAGTTATGAAATCAATGCAGATTCTGAAGATTCATGGAACTTTTGGTACTTCTATTGAGCACAAGGACAGTTTTCATGAATGCAAAGATTTCAATTCTGGTCTGAACGTGAATCCATGTTTTGAAATACATTATACGTAAAGGACGTATTAATTAGTAACAATTCTATTTTCTTCTTTAAAATGGTACATATTCTGTATTAGCTATAAAGTATTTAGTAAAAACATTTGGATATTTTTTCTATGTAACAAATAACCATTTTATTCACGTTAATTAATCATTTTTAACCATTTAAATTTTTAATATTTAAATAAAAGATAATTTGTGAGGAACGTATACATCTAATGGAAAATAAGTATTTCCGTTATTTCTGAAAAAAGTAGAATGCTGTGTTGAATGCGTGATTTTTAGTGAAATTTTCTCGGGAGTTAGACTTAGTGGAAAAAAAATGCGTCGTCTTTGGGAACAGTTGGAAAGCGAGACGTCGCGTCGGTTGGGTCACAGCAGTTCCGGAATGTCGCCGTTCGCAAAGGAAATGCTTAATTGGCTGAATAAATGAGAAATTCACAGTACGAATTGAGACAGATATTTGCAATGTGGAGCAGAACTGAACAGTTTGAAAAGAACCACTCGAAAAATCGAATTGTTCAAAAATTCGCATTGCTCTTGGGTTGCTTATTGAGAGACTGATTTCTTTTTCCTCAACGAGTATTCGGCTAGTTTTAGTTTTAAATTTGCTAAGAACGACGGTATTTATGCAGCAACCATATTTCACGGTATTAGTAATTTTGAGTGTCGAAAGTTTATAGATGAGCTTGCGATCTATTAAAACTGGCGAAAGCTTATAGATTATCTAAAATCCGACCCACCAAAGGAGGCACGCGAAGTGACAATTCATTGTCGCACACTCGGCACACCGCCGAGTCCTTGGACGGGGGCGGATACCCTCAACACGGAACATCCAAGCGACCCCAACCCGGAACTCGTCCAGTACCTGCAGAACACACTGAGAAGTGAAACCCATCCTCTGACGAGAACCGACAACTTGCTAGAACAACAGAGGTTAAAACAAGTGTACAACAGAGACAGAGTCTCTAACAGAGCCAATCCTAGCTAGCCGTGTGAACTTAGGGTACAAAAAAGCTAGCAATGTGCAAGTTTTTGCGACCATTGGTGTACCGATAGTCAGGCATACCACGCAGAAGGCTTTAAAATAGATACAATAGCAAGATTCAAAGTTTCCATGCAGTTCGTAGTTTGTTGGTCACCGTAGAAATTCTCAAATGTGTGGAACTTCGTATGTAAGTGGAGTTATCAGTTATTCGGTTCAGAAAAGCTCTGCCAAACAACACAGATTTATCGATTCTTGTCATTATATTATTAGCATGGTTCCTAACTGCTGAAACGCTATGTAGTGAGGGAGGGTTGGAATTTTAAATATAAGTATGTTTAACTAGGGTGAGAGTGTGTGTGTAAAGAACCTTGCTGCCCCAACTGAGAATCAAACCCTGGATCTCCGAACTGGATAGCCGATGCTCTATCGTTGAGCTATCGGTACGAAATTGCAAGATCGAAGTAGACTCTACAATCCCCACCCTCTAATGTCAGGGTAGCGAACAACTGATAATCTGACTAACCACCACCTGCTATTTTTACCTCAGGTTAGCGTCCTGCCACTTTTATTCTTACCCAGGTTAGTATTCTGCGTGGTTGTTATCCTCTCAATTTGAAATCTACGCTCCACCTTCCAGAGTCTACTGAATCCGTACTAGTCGTACTAGGGTCACTTTCAGACCTCCGATATCGTTCATCGACGACCTTTTCGTTTGGCGGGATGGTACACACCTTGGTTGCCTCCTGAGTGCAGGAGGTATCCTTTCCCGGTCGTGCAGCCAGCTACTCTAAACCCACTATATGAGTCGCACGGTCTGGGGTCTTCAGCCCTCCGACATCTTTATTAGAAATGGAAATTTCTAATAAAGTGACCTAAGCTAATAAGTAGATTCGCCTCTCAATTAATCTTGATCAATGAATCCCTTTATTTCATTCTTATTAATTTATATGAACTTATTGTTACTGTGTTCCCACCATATTTTCTGTTTTTAAAAAAAAGCTATGTTAACTGTTCTTATTTTCTCGATTCTTTCTTTTTCTTTTGACCCTTTTTATTTGTATTTTTTCTAATTTTTCTTTTCCAATTTTTTTTCTAAATTTCTGTTTTTGTTTTTCATGTGCCTAATTTCTTTTTCCTTTTCATATATTTTCTTTTTATATATTTTTCTAAATTTTATTTTTAATATTCTATTATTTTCTTTAATTTTAATCTATTTTTCATTATGTTAATATACCTCACTCTAAATTTTATTTTTCAATGATCTTTTTATTTATATTCACAATAACCCTTTTCCATTTTTGAAAAATGGACGTACTTGTCAAGTTCAAATATAATGTAAAACTGTCTGTTTAACAACAATATTTTTCATCAATTGTTATCTTTCTAAATAAATGTTCGTTTGGCGGGATGATAGACCTTGGGTGCCTCCTAAGTGCAGGAGGTATCTTTTCCCGACCGTGCAGCTAACTACTGTAAACCCACTATGTGAGTCGCACGGTCTGGGGTCTTCAGACCTCCGACATTTTATTTTTCAATGATCTTTTTATCTATATTCGTAATAACACTTTTGCCACTTTTAAAAAATGGACGTACTTGTCAAGTTCAAATATAATGTAAAACTGTCTGTTTAACCACAATATTTTTCATCAACTGTTATATTTTTAGACCTAAATAAATGTTCGTTTGGCGGGATGGTAGATGGTTTGGCGGGATGGTAGATGGTTTGGCGGGATGGTGGCGGGATGGTCTTCTAGATCACAGTTGGATGCCTCCTGAGTGCAGGAGGTATCCTTTCCCGGCCGTGCAGCTAACTATTCTAAACCCACTATGTGAGGAGGTCTGGGGTCTTCAGACCTCCGACATCTTTTCACCGACATACAGGGTTGATTTTTTCGGGCGCCATTATAAAGAGAACCTTGCTGCCCCAACCGGGAGTCCAATCCTGAATCTCCAAACTAGCCAGCTCTTATCGCAAGCTCTTATAAATCTTATCGCAAGATCTGCTAAGTTGCAAGCTCTTATCGTCGAAGTGGACTTTGCAAGAGAGAGATAATATTTAGGCCTATCAAAGTGTGTGAAGCTGACACTCTCAAAAAATTAAGTTGCAGTCTTCTAGATCACAGTGGTAAACTTTAAAAGAGTCTGTAAATACTTTTCAACCCCCCTAATTTTTCCGACCCCGGAGTAAAAATTAAAAATCTGGCTACTTTAATTTCTTTCCCGTCATCGATACTGTAAGTGTCGGATACCCAGACCGCCCTCTTCACTCTAGGGCATGAGCAACTGGGATATATAAGTGTGAAAACATTCAGCATTTTATGTTCTGAAGAGTCTTAGAAAACTTTCCTTATTTTCCATACCACGGAGTGTATCGAAAATCCTGATACTTTATGTTCTGCCCTGTGATCGATACTATATAAAATATTTTGTCTTCTATGTCACTGGGGAGCTTCTGGAGGGTCAAAATAAGCAGAAACACGTAGACAGTATTATACAGATTGATTCTTGTGCGATTTTTTATAACCTCAGTGTGCTGATTTTAGCTGTGAAAGAAGTTTATTTCTAAAGGATATGTTTGTGGAAATTGTTAAAATAAATAAAAAAATAACAATTATTTTTTGCATTTCTGAATAGAATAAAAACAACAACGCCTTATTATTATTTTAATCATACGAATAATTAGTATTTTTAGAACTCTTAAAAGAATATAAATAAAACCGTAATAAACTTAATGTTGCAAATATCTCAGCCTCTTTGTAGATCAGCATATATAGTTTTACCAAGCAGTGGCTATTAAATTCCTTTAAAATTGAAATCTATCTGCTACGGCTAAATTCACATTCGCAGAACCTGCCTGTATGCTCTAAGTGTATAAACTAGCCCGCTGCAGTCTCGTGCAACCTGCACTCAGATTTTAAGGAATATGATCGGCGACATGTTAGAACATATAAATTGTTGCTGTTCATAAAAATTCACAAAACTGTAGCACTTTGAAAACTTTCTTGCTATCATTGCAGGTATCAATAGTTACGTGTTGACGAGTGTTATCTGCTAGTAATTCACTATAAGAACCCATTCCTCCGTATGTACTTTTGTAACGCTTAGTGAAAAATTTGGAGACGAATTTGGCGGAATATCGCCAACTTGGCAACTATAAAATTTTGTTTAAAAATTGCCGAAAATGTTGCCAAATTAATAAAAATGTTGTCAAATAGAGAAAAGTCAATGAAAATGATGCCTAATTGATGAAAATCTAATATCTAGAGAAGATTATTAGAATAATGTATTTCTTCGTCAGTCCATCCGTAACGCTTGACGAAAAGTTTGGTAACGAATTTGGCGGGATATTGCCAACTTGACTACTTTAAAAATGTTGCCAAATGGACGAAAATGTGGACGTATTAATTATAAAACTTCACCAAATAAAAACAAACGACGTTAAATCAATGAAAATATCAAGCTTTGTCAATGAAAATTAATTGATAAAAATTTAATTTCTAAGGAAGAAAATGAGAATAATGTTTTCTTCGTCTGTCCATCCGTAACACTTGCCGACAAATTTTGGCAGAATATCATTAATTTGGAAATTGTTACCAAATTGACAAAAATATTTCGAAATTGCTAAAAAAATGTCGCCAAATTGATAAAAAAAAATGACATTAAATCAATGAAAATAACGCCTAATTGATAAAAATTTAATATCTTGGAAGTATGAGTTAAATTTATTTGATAATCACTGTCAGTTTCCTTTTTGTTAGTGGATGCTATAGCATGTATGTTTCGATTGATATTCGTATAGGATTTTTCTTTAATCCTATGCTCGTCTCCGACCTCTCGGTCATAAGTCGACGAGCAGCCCAATAAAAAGAAGAACGACAAAAATAGTCGCTAAAAGCCCTGTCAGTAACACATAAAGGAGAACAGTCAAGAACAGCAGGGCAAATGTTGAGCTGCTCTCCATTCATGGGAATGCCATGGTCGCAAAGAAGGCAGACATCTGTATCTGCCAGTCTCATTCGATACAGGTGATTCTGTAAGTAATCATGACCCGTGGCAAGTCTAAAGTACGCCACGCTAACTTCTCTATGCAAGGAACTGGGTATTCTTGCCGACTTATTTAACAGGGAGTTCCACTTTTTCCCAGAAGCTCTCTCGCTGTACAGACTGAAACGCTTAGTTTTAATAGAGAAGGATATATATCGTGTTATATGCCGCATAGGCAAGGGAGGATCCGGTTGCATCATTTGAGATCCATTCTTAGCCAATAAATCTGCTCGCTCATTTCCATATATCCCGCAGTGGCTTGGAATCCACTGCAGGGCAATGCGGTTCTTGATGTTCAGCAGCTTATCTATTTTTTCCACACAATTCTTGGAAATTCAAAGCGACAAGTAGTCAGTCGTTTAGCGAGAACAGGGGGCACCACGTGTAGGCGACTGACATCACCCCATATAGGAAGTAACAGTATTGATAGAGAAGTGCATGACTGGCCTGTGTCCATGGATAGTAGAAACGGGAGTGCTGCCGGCGGGCGGATAGGAATTTATGCTTTGCAATTTTTGAATCCCGCCATATGCTGGATATTGGATATACCTTGTAGTGTCTAACAATAATTTGGGGAGAAAAAAATGAAACTCGGTATTTTAGACAACTTTTTGCTCTACTGCTGCTAAAATATGGGATTAAATTAATCGAGCGCCATTTTAAAGAACTCCTTTCTCAGCAGGGGACTTGTATCATCTATCTCCGGCTTACATGACAAAGTCATTATACATTCAAAGAAAATCTTACAGTACTCTTAAACAGTAATTAACAAACTAGTTTACATTTTGCATATTCGTCAGTACTTCCCAAAAACAAGTGTTTTTATTTCAAAATATTTCTCTTGAGCATTCAAGAACAACCATCATCATAGTCAGAACTTGTTTCCTTTTGTGTTCACTGGGATTTATGGCAAAAGAAACAAAGGAAGAAAAGTTGTGACCCAAATTGAGAAAATGAGAGTTTTATGAACAACATTTATTTTCAGATCAATATTTATGCTACTGCACTCGGGATTCAGAGGTAAATTTGCAGAAAGTTTTATTTGGAAGCCAAGAGAAAAGCTCCATAAAGAAGAGAGTTTCCAGATTTCTTTGTTTTTTTTTAAAGTTTAGAGATCCGTTTTTATTCTTTTACGAAAAGAACATTTGTCATGTCATGCTGGAAGAGAATAATTCCAAAGACGACATTTGAATTAAAAATTATTTAAGGTAAATATTAAAAAATATTTAATTTACTTGTGTACAGTTTTTTATTTTATTTGCAGATTATAACAATTGTAATATTTTTATTATTTAATGGTCTAAATTGTGCAACATGCCGGATCAGCTAGTCCACATAAGAAACATGTAACTTAGTTTCTATCCATCACAGTTTGCAATGTTTCCAAAATTCACGGTTTATTCCCTAAAATTCCACGATTTATTCCCGCATCTCAAAATTTTCGAGATTTTTGCGACTTTAGCTGGCACGCGGGCGGCTGACATTTAGGACTGGATTAAGGGAACTTCAGGAAAACACAAATTCCCACACAAGCAATCAGGAATAGGAAAGGTAAGCGTGTTTTAAGAACAAAATAAGAACGATGTAGGTTATCTGAGCACAATAAAAGGGAAAATACTTGAGAAGAAATGAATGTATTCATGATCTTATAACAAGGTTGCGTTGTTGTTTAAAAGTGAAACGGAACATCAACAAAGTTGCGTTCTTGTGTAAAACACAAATGGGGCTTCAACAAAGATGCGTTGTTATGTAGAAAACAAATGAGACATCAACAAAATTGCGTTGTTGTGTAAAAATCAAATGAGATATCAAAAAGTTGCTCTGTTGTGTAAAAACTAATAGGACATCAACAGAATTGTGTTGTTGTGTAAAATACAGATGGGACATGAACACAATCCAGTAATTACAGATTAGGAACGAAGATTCGGAAACACGGAAACGAGGGAAGCGAAGTCAACAAATTCAGTACACATAATTTTATTCAATTTTCGATTGTAATTTGGTTCACATACAAATAAATTTCAATCATAGATATTTTAAACTTTGCTGTGATCCATTATGGTGTGAAGATTGTGTGGCCATCCAAAGTGGGCAAACCAACAGTTCACGTCCCAAAACGTCCAGAGACGATTTTTTGATACCCTTGAAACAAATAAGATGTTGACATTGAACTCAACTGTTACCACACAGTCGAAACACGGGCTGAACTGAGCTGTAATGCATAAAATACACATCAACGACTCCTTTCAAAACTGCGAAGTCAAAGTAAAGAATCCAAAGAAATCTCAAACCATTGGGCAACACAGAAATAGCATGAATTCAGGGATACGCTCTCTGGCTTATATCCCGGCATCACTCATATACGTAAAACATAAGATATTTCCAATCCAGTTCTAACTAAAAGTTTAATTAGCAACCAGAAGAAAAATTTCCTGAGCTACATTACGATACAACACCAAAAGCGAAAATGGAAACTTTGAACACTTATAACCTAAACGATGATTTTGAATGGGAAATTTAAACTTAAAATATTATCAAATGCAGGTACGTTTAAACGGATCTCGACAATAGTATGGTTAATGAAACAAATTGATATTTTGAACAACGTTATTAGTGTGCATGACAATAAAATAAGAATGCGTTCATATCATCGGAGCAACTAATGTTGTCAACTAACTAGATATAACTTGACTCAACTAAAATAATTTGATGTAACTTGAATTAACTTGATGTAGTTTGACAAGTAAATGAAATAAATATTGTAAAACATAACTAAGATCAATTTGCTAGCAAAAGCTCGTAAAATTAACTGGAGTGCAACTCAATTTGACTTTACCACACCATAAATTATTTTTAATTAGCTTCTGAGTTTTTTTTTGTTTGTTTTTTCAAATTTTACAAGAAAATTTTTGAAAAATCGGTATTGCAGGTCCAAATAATTAAAATTGCAGCGATTTATACTTTACTTTAAAGTACTTGAAAAAATATTTCCATTGATACCACACTTGAGAATATATGCCTTGGGGGGGGTAACTCGTTCTCCCCCCGAGGGAACTAATGGCGTCACGAGCACAAAAAATTTTATCGCGGCTATTTTCACACCAATGATTGAAACTTTTGAACTTATTTGATTGATTGAACTTTTTTTATGAGGTCTCGATAACATTTTGCCATAAATAACCACTTTTATGTATGATTATGTTAAATTTTGTCTTATGCTGCCATGTTAAAAATATAAAATTTCGGTTAAATTTTGCTCGAATTAAAAAAATAATCTATCCCGTTCTAGATTTTTTTATGATAAAGCTAGATATAAAGTTTCGTGAAAATTCATTAATATGTGTGGCAGCTATAGTGTGCACAAAAAATATAGACCACAGACATGCAGACAGGCACTCAAACAGACGGATATCACTCCAAAAATAGTCAAAACATGTGTAGGAGGTCCTAAAATATATATATTGTCATCAAAATTTCGAATTCGAAAATTTTCGCGAAAACAATATGTTTTCTGTACTATATTGTATATTATGAAAAAGTAAAATTATGTCTATTTTAAAACTGATTACTATACAAGTAAATCTCCACAATACGGAAAATGATTACAATGGAAAATAGAGTAGTTCATATTTTTATAACAACGTTTTTTTCTTATTTTGAGCATGGTTTTGTATCTATTACGAAGACAATGATATATGGCTTAGGCAAAAACAGAAAACTGACTGAGAAAAATCGCAATCTTCAATTACAAACATAGACTGTTATTTCATCTTCTAAAGAAACCGTACGGTAGCCGCCAATTCAAAATCTTTCTCAGAATCAAATTACAAGCCTTGCAATGCTATGTTTGAGAACACACATCAAATAGAATTATTTCATCCTCAAAATAAATGTAATGTCCAGAAAGGTGATTTAACTTTTTATGGTGAGCTTCTTCCTTCTTAAAGAAGACATTTTAGTTTCTTATAAGAATATTTTATCTTATGAGAAAGTACAGGTTATTATTCGGAGTGAAGACGCACTTTCAACGGTAATTTAAAGCAAGATCATTATCATTACTATGGAAATAGTAAAGGGCACAAATGACGCCATTGTTGAAAATGTAACTGGAACTGAGCAATGAGTAAAAAATGTATGGGAACGCAGAATGAAAGAATTCTTTATTGTGCTCAATAATGCTATTTTTAGAAGAGCTGAGATTTCTTTGATTTATAAAATGATTTTTGTTCTTTTCTCACAGTTTTAAATTACAAACATTTTTGTGTTACACAGTCATAACCTTCTTTTTTGAGGAAAAGAAAAAGTTTTTTTTTAAGATAGTGTGTATTGTGTGGGTTATGAGAAGCCATATAAATAATAATTTTCTAATGCGCAATTGTGTACTTTTCTTATCTCTTCAGACCCCAGCCGCGATTACATACAAGATTAAACTTTTGCATACTTGTTGTACCGACCATAAAACAGAACCTGACTTAGTGAGATTTTCGAATGAAAAACATAACACACACACGCACACACACACATACACACACATATATATATACACATATATATATGCATATATATATATATATATATATATATATATATATATATATATATATATATATATATATATATATATATATGTGTGTATATATATATATATATATATACATAGCAAAAAGGAACACTTAAACTTTTTTACAATTCAAGTATGAAAGAAAGCAAAAGGAGAAAAGGAATGCTAACGAAGGATCATTAATGCCTACGGGGATTGTGACCCTTATTCCTGGTTAAAGCGTGCTTTTATTCCTAGGAAACACTCCCAGTAACAGTGATCACACGAAGCAGTTTCAAAACTATGTGAATGGAATAACAGAATCCCAAAGAAAATACAATCCAGGATTCAGAAACCAGGAAAGCCAAGTACGGCTCGAAAATGGAATCAACCAACATGGAATGAAAGTTTGAGAACGATGTGAGAAACTTCATAAGAAACTTCATTTGGATATATGAAACATCGTTCTCAAACTCTCGTTCCATGTTGGTTAATTCCATTTTCGAGCCGTATTTGGCTTTCCATGTTTTTGAATCCTGGACTGTATTTTATTTTTTTTGGGGGGGGAGGGGGGGAGAATTCTGTTTTTCCCATACAAATGGTTTTGGAACTGCTTTGTGCGATCACTGTTACTGGAAGTGTTTTATATCATATAGTGTATTATCATCATTTATCATCATATAGTGTATATATATATATATATATATAGGGCCCCCTGCTCGCCATCCCCCGTAACTCGCTTCGCGAGTCGAGATGATTCGCCTCGTACTTGCTGCCGCTCACTGAGCTCGCTTCACGAGCACTTTCGGGCCGCCTAGCAGGCGTAATACGCAAATAGTTACTGTCCTTGTTATCTGACATCCACCAGTCCTAGACCTCTCACTAGCTCTTCCAATCTGGATGGCGCATACTACCGCCTACGTGTTCCAAGTTCGCTAACGCTCGCAGAATCCCGGAGCTCCACTCTCTATCGGCTGCCTCTCATTAACCCCGTAACTCGATTCGTGAATCGGGAGGCTTCACCGCTAATCGCTGACCCTCGCAGTCTACCAGAGACTTCGCCCTCCATTAGCTGCCGCTCATTCACCTTAACTGTATTCATGAGTCGAGAGGCTTCGATTCCTACCATGGTGAAGCTCTCTAAGCACGCTTCGATAGCATTTTTGTTCCGCGTGCTACGCAGGCGTAATGCATCCTTTGAGGACCGTTCTTTGTTAACTTACACTATCCAACCCAAGAGCTCGCATCACGGACTCTTTCAATTCAGACGGCGTAAAGGATCGCCTACGTGTCTCATGCTCGCTGAAACACGCAAAATCCCGGGACTTTCCTCCATTGATTGCCACTCATTAATCGCAGATCGCCGTTATCGTGATATTCTCCTGGGGCCTTCGTCTCCTTATTAGCTGACACTCACCAACCCCCTTAACTTCGCGAAGAATGTCAGCAAGCTTAGCCCCCTAATTGCTACTCTCGCCAACTCCGAATATCACTTCGTGAGTTGAAAAGCTTCGACTTCTACTCCATGGCGTTCATTGAGCCTGCATCGTGAATCCTTTTATTGCGCCTGCTATTAAGAACGATAGCTTACTGTATTAGGAAGAAACGGCAAGATTTCATAACTGTAGGTTTTGCTGCATGTTTGTAATACAGTTTCATAATACATGTTACACTTTCAGTATAGAGATATTTGCAACAATAAAACATTTAATTGGTGTGTAATATAACAATGAAATCCTGATGTCCATGACAACAATGGTTGCGAAACGCTCTGTTTGTTTGTCAGAATAAACGATAAGTCATATGATTTTCATCATTTCATATTTTTCAAAGTGGACTACTAACGTTGTAATCATGTTTAGAAATATATATATATATACCTTCAAAGTTACTATTGCTTCAATAATTCAGTACACGCCCATTTTGTAACGTTTCTGTCAGAAATCAGTCAGAAAGAAGATAGCAATTGTCTCGACCAATTAAATCTTCACCCGTAGAGAAGGACAATTTTCACTTCAGAAGGGCATAAATAATTGAATAACTCATTAACTAAATCGAAATTTACAAAAAGGATTCCGTCCTGCAAAATTTCAACTATACAGGTACATGTCAACAAAAATCGGAGGTCTTCCTCAGGTAAGTAAAGTCACAAGAAATTAAAATATGCAAATAAATACATTTCATTTGCTATATTTCAATTGAGATGTTTCATTGATATTTCAATGAATTATTGATATTTTAATTGATATTTCAATTATGATATGTTATATTTTACCAAGAATACTTATCAAGAATGCTTACCAATACTTATCATGAATACTTACCAAGAATACTTAAAATATCCAGAGATGATCTAATGCTTTTATACTGAGTCATTTTTTCTTAACAAATACATTTTGTTTTTTTTTATGAATATATCTTATTTCTGAAAAATGTAAATGTTATTACACAGAACAAAACTGCACTTTCATGGGTCATTCAAAGTAAGATCATAACCATTACTAGGGAAACAAAGGGTGAGAATGACGCTATTGTAGGAAATGCAGAAACTTATGCATTCAATACAAAAATGTATGTAAACATTGAGAGTGCAGGCTTATTATTATGTACTGTTGTTATACAGTGATATTATTTTATTAGTTTCATTTAGATTCTTAAAATAACTTTTTTCACATTCCCGAATTACAGCCGATTTATTATGTTACACGTGCAATTTTTTCAGGAAAATAGTTAAATGTATTAGTATTATTTGATTGATAAAATATTAATTATCTTATTCTTTCAACAAACATTAACATATTCGTTTTGTTAGTCGTAAAAAGAATTTTATTTTCACACACGTCCATGATATATAATTTGATCAGAGCGAGATAAATTATGGGCATTGCTATCATTGCTATATCCTATCCAGTACACAACTAAAATATTTATTTCTATCTGCAAAGAAAAATCCTTTATTATTTTAACAGCATAAAAGGCTGGTTAAAACCATCAACCAGTTTAAGAGTATAGAAAGTTTCAAATAGGCAGTTTGTCTATGACGCCAATGATATCGATATCCTTGGTTGTTTTGTGCTAATATATAAGTTATGGACTAATTTATAAATAACAATATCAATATAGTTGTTGATGTCACTATTGTAGCTCTCTAAAACCAATTATTTCTCCACACTGACGCTACATTTGTTTTTGAACTAGGAGATTTTCATTTATTCGAACTCTGATAATATTCTTGTTATTGATAAATCAAGAATATTATCAGAGTTCGAATTAAGTTCCTTAAGTTAATTATTAAGTTCCTTACATCTTCGTAACTATAGAAGTATTCTTTATACACATCTTTGAAAGTTAGATCATAAGAATCGATTATTTATATTTTAATTCGGTTACAATCTTCTTAATTCCAGCCACCTTGTTATACATAAGCTATGTACCAATTTATCATTAACCATATCAAAATAGTTGTTGATGTCACTATTATAGCTCTCTAAAGCCAATTATTTCTCCACACTAACTCTACACTTGCTTTTGAACTAGGAGATTTTTATTTATTCGAACTCTGAATATCTTGTTATTGATAAATCTCCAGTTCCTTATATTTTCGTAGCCACAGAAATATTCTTTATACACATCTTTAAAAGTCAGATCATAAACACCGGTTATCTTTATTTTAATCTGGTTATATATTTCTTAATTTCAATCACCTTCTTGATATTTTTTATTCGAGTAATCGATTGATATTTTTAGTTGATGAAGTTAGCTCATATAACCTCTGAAATCGGTTCTACTTCTTTCTGTGATATATTCTTTTTTAACTTAGTCCCAACCACTGTTAATTTTGTAGTAGTGTGATGAAATTAACTTTCGAAACCGGTTACTTCCTTTTGTTATTTTCTTCTTAATTACTGCCTCATACTCCTGTAATTTTCTATCTCTTTTTCCTTTGTAAGAGTGTGACTATTTCTCCTCTCTCTAAACTTATTTTTCGTCAATGATTTAACGGTTAATGTATTCTTCTCTCTGTTTTATTTTAAATCTATTGCTTGCTTAAGATTTTATCAATCTTATCTGCCATTCTCCTCATATATACCTAACATTCCATTTTCAGAAAGAGTTCCCCTTGTCGTCATGGACGGGAGAGAGGCAATTTCGGCCCGTGTTGATATGCTTATGGTTGTTTTCCAATGGCTGATACTACCTGCTAGCGAATATTTTAGCTGTGTGTGTTCTAACTCTCCTTAAATTGCCTGCGTTTGCCTCCTCGCAGTTCGTTCCTAGTGGCTGTCAAGGTCGCACACTGGTCTAACTATTTTTTAAGCCTGATGAAGGGGGTTTATAACACTTTTGAAACACTTGTGATCATATGACTGACATATGCCTACTATCTTAAAGTAATTTGTGTATGTTTTCGATTCGTCAAGTGCATACTAACACTAAAAATATTTACATCCATAGTGTATTTGTAATTATAATTTTCTCACATTGCTCCACGAAATATATTCATAGCATATATTTACATACAAAGCTTATTCTAAACTATCATTTTCCCCGCATAGACTGACTACCACCATTGTTCTAGTAATAACTACTGCTTCCGCTGAAAATGATGCTATAAAAATCTTAAATAGTATGCGTTCAATTTGATTACATTTATTTGTATGCACATTATGGGAATTCTAAGAATGCTATGCAGTAATCTTTATAGAGAACCGCGAAACTTGCTGCATAGAGACAAATTCAATATTGATTGGCGGCGTTGGCAAAGTGTGCAGGAGCCTCATCATGCATAAACCACATGTCCTCTGACTTTGAAAGTGTTTTGGCTCTGTAGCCTGAGAGCTCTCAGTTTCGTTTCGGATGAATAACCGTCAACGCCGTTTCATCAGCTGACTTGCTTTGCATGTTGTGCTTCTGCCAATATAAGCGGATTGCAACTTTAGGTTCTATGGCAAATATTGGTCGTCTTGCTGTGTACAATCAGCCATTTTTAACACTTTGCAACAAAGTTGAAAAGCGTTTATGACTTTGTTCATTCATTCTGTCTGTCTGTCTGTCTGTCTGTCCGTTAGCCCGATAACTACTGTAAAAATGACTTAATCAAAATGAAATTTTAGTATGTTGTTCAGACAGTCTGTACGACGTATGGGAATATAAATGAATAATATCACCCAATTAGTTTTGGATTGAACCCAGGTTGAAAAAATGAAATACATTGAATCCTATGGGACCTAATTTTTAAGCGGATTTAAAATTCACAAATTTCTTCGAAAATTTTAGGTAATTTTCAAATTATTCCATAAAATATGTGAAAAAAAATTTAGCAAAATATATTCAGTAGTTTTTTAAATAAAAATTAAAATAATAATTTCACCTCTTATATGAAGCGATCGCGTGACCATGATATGAAAAGATCACGTGACCCACTTCAAAATATAATATGGCATCCATCTTGTCTCAAAATCGTTATTTTATAAGTTCTTTTTAATTCATATTGAGTGTTGTATTCGTCCTAAAACCGCTTTATTTTTGCTTAAATTCTGTGCATCTACATACTGAAGCAACGCAATGACAATATATTTGAGTTTAAATGATCATCCAAATTTGATTATTTCTACAACGAAGCCTATTTTTTACTTATGTAAAATGTAAACAGAAAAATATGTAGGATGAGTTGTATAAGAATTGCTGTATTTCTTTAACGTAAAAGTATTTAGCTCATGGAGTCTGCATAGTTGATATGAATGAAATATTCATTGATTTTACAGAGAGAAGGACGATTTTTTTCGATGAAGTTTTAAGCATAAAGTTTAACTACTTGTAGCTCCATGGTCTTAAATTTTTAAATGAAATAAATTATTTTAGTACTGTGATGAATGAAATGATTGGGAACATGTTATGAATGAAATGGCTGGGAAAATGTTATGAATGAAATGCTGCTTTTATAGAGCCAGGCGTGTTATTTTTTCTATGACGTCATTTGAATGAATGTCAGATGTTTTCGATGATGTTTTTAAATATAATAAATTATTGTAGTATTATGATGATTTTAAAAATATTATCGAGGAATGTATCGCATTTTAGAGATGTATTAACCAGGCAATTTATATTTCAATGCCGTCATTTGAATGAAGTTCATTTTTTTCGATGAAGGTTTAAGTTTTCAAATATAATAAATTGATGTAGTATTGTGATAAGTTTTAAAATATTACTTAGGAATGCATTGCATTTTAGAGATGTTTAAATAAAATTGCATTGAATTTGGAAAGTGTTTCATAATCAATGCTTTAAGCATGATTGATCCTTCTTGTTTTTGTTGCAAGAGTTCGTGGACACCATGTAGACGAAAAGCTCTTCTCTCCCTCTGTATGTAATTTTTGGCGATAAATGTGGTGAACATCTTGACTCATTTAGCTAAATATTACCAACTTGACTAAATGTTGACCGAGATTGACGAAAATATAGTCAAAACTGGAAAAGTGACTTCAAATCGATGAATTAATCACTAAAATATTTTAATATGTGGACAATATTGCTTATTGTTGATGCTATCAATTTTTATAATTTTCAATTTAGATTTGCGCGAAATATAAGTTAATTGCGTAATTCTAAATATTTTTACATGTTGTTTTCCAGAAAAGCAGCCAGTATACAATTCAACGTTAAAATATTATGCAATAGATACATTTTTTTTCACTGTGAAAAAATTAAATTAATTGCATTATATAAGGAGAATCATGTGCTGCCCACATCAGATTTTTTTAAATTACATACAAATGAACAAACGACGGCTTGAAAGCGTTAAACTTACTAGTTTTAGAGGGAGAATTACATTTTATTTTCTCCAAAGTTTTAAATATCATTCAAAAATCAATATCCGGACATGTAACATACGGGCTATAATTTGAAGAGCATTAAAGGTTTAATGGGTGCTTTATAGAATGTTTTGTTTAAATAAAGTGAAACGATTTGACAGCCATAAGGATTTCTAAAACGTGGAAAATTCATTTGTTAAATAATTAATTATTACGTTTCTAAGAAAAATAATTACTAGCTTCATGTGAGAGAACTTTTCGTTACATGATGATATCCAAATGTGAAATGTGAGTGAAAATATATTTTATACAAAATTCTGAACTGAAGTTTCCATGTATCTCTTTTAATATGCGTTAAGTGATTCGATATGAGAAACAAAGCGCGATATGAGAGCGTTATTCGATATGAGAAACAAAGTCATACCAAGTTAAAAGATTATCGAAATATTCAGAGATTATTTATGTATATAATAACTGCCTAATGCATTTCTGTCTCCTTAGACCCTCCAGAAGCCCCCTGGGGACTTAGAAGTATGAATTTTTGCTCATTTATCGTATCGATCTCAAAACAAAACTTAATATTACCCAATTTTCAATTTTTATTCAGGGATGAAGAAAATATGTGTTCAATTACTTCTCCAGAGGATGGCCAAATGGGGGTCGGAAAGTCTTTTCGAACCCTCTAAAAGCCTTCAAGTAACACTTGTAATGTCCATGCACTTGATCATCCAATAATTCGTCCATTTTTAGTGGCCGGACCGTGAACCATTTTCCATTATATGACATTGCCGGTTCACGTTTACCATTATATGAGTGATATACACAACGCTCTTAATGGACACCACAACATCCATGCCCGCAGGTGGGACTCGAACCCACAACCCAAACGCAGAGTGAGTACAGAGAAACCTTAGAGCTCTCAGCCACCGATCCAACTCAAGTGGCCAAGAAGGTTGATTCTTTACACATTTATAGTATCGACCTTGGCTGAATCTTACTTAGACAATTTTCGATTTTAAGCCGGCTATTTTTAAAGCTAAATTCCGCACATTTTTAATCAAAATAAGAGTTATTGAAAAATGTTGCAACGGAATCTTTTCAGAACGTTAGTTTCGATGTTCGTAGCAGGTTTAAATATTTTGTATAACTTTATAACTAATAGAACACTATATTTATTTACTTTCAAAAACGAAATTGACCTGAATTGTATATCTTAAAACCTTCGTACTGGATTGCGCAGAGATATGCTACCAGTTATATTACTCCCGGCATATAAGGGCATATCTTGAATGACTTTTCACCCTTATGTTCGAATACTTTTTCTTTACATCGTACATTAATCCTGTGAAAGAGTTACACACTCAGATCACGAAAGCTTGCGATTTTCTTTAATTTTTCATATATAAAATTTGGCATTTACTAAGTATGCTGCGGTGATTAAAAGGTTGGGAAGTACTATATACTGGATAACAATATCCTGTGATAGAATGCTTCAGAGTTTTGTATAACAAAATGTTTAAACAATAAATAGTCTTAATGTATTTTTACTTTCCCTGCAATACATGCTAATGTATAGGGAAAGTATTGGAATCATGTCAAAAATCGCAACTCGAGTTTTCGACGGATCTACACGTTTCAAGACCTCTGGAATACGAAAAAACTATTTTTAACGTGACGTCTGTGTGTGTGACTGTCCGTCTGTCTGTCTGTGCATATTTTGTATCCACTCTAACTAAAAAACTAATTGACCGAATTTCATAAAATTTGGTAGGTAAGTCATTTGTGGGCGAATCTGGTGCTGATTAGTTTTGGGTGCGATTCGGGATAAAAAAAACCCGTCTTTTTTTGTGAAATGGCCCGCAAAAGCTTGTATCCACTCTAGCTGAAAATCTAATGCACCGAATTTCACACACAAAATTTGGTAGATAAGTCTCATGTGGGGCACCCTGGTGCTGATTAGAGTTTGGTACGATTCGGAAAAAAATAACCTGCCTTTTTTTGCAAAATGGCCTGCAAAAATCGACAAAATCTAAAATAAAAAACTATTTATGCTGAAGTATATCCATTAAATTCTTGTTTTATACGTAAATTTTAAAGAAGAAAAAAATAAGACCAACCCCATTACACTAGGACTAGCCGTTCTCGAGACATTTTTGCTTTTTCGAATTTCCTCTACGCCACATTTAAAAATAAATCTAGCTACCATATGAGAACGAAAATTGAATTAAAAGTTAATTAAATTTTATTAAAATCGAGAGAACGTGGATATAAATCTGCAGGAAAGTCATGTGCTGTCCACATCAGATTTTTTTTATTTAAAGTTGCAATCAATTTATAATGTAAGAGCAAAAATGGTCGACCGCTGCTCGTATAAAATTATTAGCACTTATTTTTTAAAAAAGCAGGACTGGTTAAAACCACTTAGCTATGGGTTTTATTTAAGGAGAAAGTTTCATTTTCTTTCCATCGAAAGTTTTAACTTGCATTAAAAAATCAATAACAGGACATTTAACTGCGCGGGTAGTGGAACGTATATGTTTTAAGATACAGTATTTATATAATCTATATCCTACGCAAAAATCCAGCTAGAATGTAAGAAATTGCGGACCCACGGACGACTTTGATTCAATGCCAAAATATATTTGGCAAATTGGTATTTAAATATTTAAATTAATATAGAAAAATTAATATAAAATTATTGGAAGATGTAAAATTAGAGATTTTAATAGAACTAGAGGCTTTCATATCTATATAAATAAAACTAGCAGCATACCCGTTCTTCGTACGGAGTATATAATATAAGGAAACTTAAAATTCACAATCATGTGCAAATTCCTATAGTATACTAAATGACATTTTTAATCAAAATATTCTGTTAAAATATTTAATGTAATGCTCCTAAAAAGAATTTTAGGAGTCTCTGTTCTCTCTATACAAAATTATCTTCATAGCTAGATATGAAGAATAAAATATTCTGGTCCCTTTTGTAAGCAAATTTACAAAAAATATGGAATTGAATCAATATATGCAAAATAAAAGCGTTAAAATTGTATGGCACCAGTACTGCTTATACATGCGAATATTAGAAGATATAACCTGTATTAGTAGATTGCAACTATAAATTGAAAATTTCCATAAACCCGTAATCTTTAAACCTGAAGGAAGTACTTGATTCCAATATATGCTAAAAGAAAAGTGCTAAAATTATATGGGAAGATATACCTGTATTACTTATAATGTCGTAGATTAGAAGATATGTCCGAGTGTCAGTGGAAGATTATCAGTATCACAATAGGAGTCTCAAAAATCTTTGCCAAAATAAAGCAGATGACGTAATTAATTGAAAATATCAATAATCCCTCTAATCTTCATACCAGAAGACCATACTTGATTCCAATCTATGCCAATATATGTCAAAAGATATGTCCATGCATTTGTAAAAGATTTCTCATACAACGTACAGTATATGAGTGTCAATAACTTTTTCTGCAATAAAACAATGATATAATAATTTGAAAATATCAATAATCTCTGAATCAATAATCCTCGAAAATATCAACAATAATATAATGCTTAAACCTGAAGACCGTAACTGATATTATCCAGTCAAAAATGCAATGGCAATGAAATTTATTTTATATACATATCTTTATTATTCAAATCGGAAAAGATTTAATAAAAATCGTCTGCCGCATAAACACATTGGATTAAAATCCGTTGCTAAGCGACATGATATCATTTGCTTTAAATAAATTGGTGGAAAAAATATCGTCTGAATAATGCGATCTCTATAGAAGGTTTGGCAACATTTTCGTCAGTTTAGCACCCATTTTAAAAAATCGCCAAATTTATCGCCAAGTGGGGCTATAGAACTGACAGTCCCACTTAGCGACAAATTGACGAAACATCATCACGATACTATCCAATAACAGAACAATTAATTTCATTTATTTAACGTAATTTAATCAATTTCAATATATTTTTATGGATTTACCAAAATTTTTATCAATTTGGTGCCATTTTAAAAATTCACTAAATATGTTACTAAGTAGGATGGTTGCACTAACAAACAAATTCTAACGAAACATAATTCCAGTACTTTCTTCTAACAAAGCAAAATAAATTTCATTGAATTGCGTCGTTTTTAACAATTGGCGACATTTCCGTCAATTTGGCAAAAAAGAAAAGTTGCCAAGTTAGCGATATCCCGCCAAATTTGCAGCTCTGTATTTTCAGATCTGAATAAAACATCCAGATCCCGTTTGGACATACAAAATGAAAACACTACAATTGTATTAGAAGATATACCCGTTCTACTCTTTTTCAGTTTCAACAATCGACTAAATGAATTTATTGGATAAATACAATATATGAGTTTATTAAATAAACACAATATATTAGCTTGGCCAAACTAACCAACACTCTTTCCCAAAATAAATGAAAATGATGTACTCAGTCTGCAATTAATATAATTAAAATAAAAACCAAACCGTTCATTTATAATATAGTATATTTTTAATTCATTTATTTATTATTCAAATAAAAAAATAATAATAAACATCTGCAAACGCATTTAATTTAATTACGTTGCCGAGCAAGAGGATATATCCTCATAAAATTCTAAAAATTAATTAATCATTTTGATTTCTTAATACTTTCATCGTTGAGTAAAAGCTTTTGAAAAATAAACCATGGTGATAGATTTTCCTTTTAAATTCATGTTTTCAAACAATTAATGATTTCAGAAAGTGACTATTTAACGCAAAAATTTGCCACCAAACACAGAGATAAAATTTTAGTTCATTTTCATGTTTTAAACATAAGATTTTCAACATTTTCGTTTGGAGGAAACAGGGAAGTTGAGAGTAGAACTCCTAGGAAAAAGTTTCGTTTTCAATTAACATCTCTACAACCCAAGGTCTTAGAAACTCGAAACTTGGACTAAATTTAAGAAAAGCTATTTCAAGGCTACCCACAAAATTTCATTAAATTCAATTCAGCCTTTTTCCCGTGATGTTGAGACAAAAGAAAGTTTTGTTTTTCACTAGATCGGGCAAACAGACGCACAGACAGATAGATTTTCAATTTTATTTATATATATCGAAAATCTCTGTGTTTGTTTGTGGGTATATTTGTGTATTTATTTGTCTCATCATCAGGGGAGAACGATTGCACCGATTTGGATGACATTTTTAGGGTAGACTTCAAATAACCCCATTCAAAATTTAGTCCATATTTCTAGTTTTTAAGACCAGGAGTTATAGAGATATTAATAAAAACAACCACTATTAAACCTTCCAATGAGATAGCTTAATGCATACGATATTTGTTCCGTTAAATTCTTTGAAAAAAAAATGATATAATGTCGCTAAGCGATGAAGGATGAATGAAAACGACGGATAATGAAACATAAACCATATACTTATTTACATTAAATTAACTTCAGATCAAATAATATATAATTTGTAAAGCAAAATATAACAGTTTTTATCGCAAAGTCTCACTCATAAAAGTCTCATAATTAAATAACTATTTCGAAGTTATTATATTCTTCATTGTTGAGCAAAGCGTAAATAAAATAATCAATAATTGTTGAACAAAAGTCTAAAAAAATAAGCCATAAGTATTTGGGATATAACATTTAATGAAGCTTTAAAATCATGATGATAGAGTTTCCCTTTACTTTCATGTTCTAAACAATGTAATTAAAGTGAAACACGTTGCCTTTCGGTAATCGATAATTAGGCATTCCTTTTACTATTAGCAAGCCATGAATGAAAAAACATTAAAAAAGTGAGTTATAATAAAATAGATAAAACGTGGCTATCAGGACTAAAAGAAGAATAGCGCTAGGCTCTAAATACTTGTAATAATAATAATAACAATAATAATAATAAGGTTGGAGGTTAATTCAGAATATATTCTTTATTAAGAGTGAGTATCTAATTGAAATTATTCAAAACAAATACTTGTCTCTAAATATGGTGATAGTTAATTACAATAAACACCATATGTTCAATCGACGAATATAATTAGATAATTAAGATTAAAAACCTATTAAGAAATCCAGTAAGTACCAGGAACCATGTGCTAGCCATCCAGTACTAGTGAGTTGAGTTGTGTACAAGAAGATTGTAGGGAAGATAGTGAGTAGACCATTGGGTATAGAGCTGTGATTACGGTTTGAAAGAACTTTAAATAAACTCTGGGAGGAAGTGGTGGAAATAAAAAACAATAATTAAAATAGTGTGAATAAAATTAGTAAGAAATTAGTAAAAAATAAAATTAGTGTGAATAAAATAGAATAAATAGAATTATTATAACAAAAGATTACAATGATAATTCAGAGGCGCAGGAAAATTGAACAGAAGAGTATACCGAGATCACTAAGAAGAAGGCTACAAATTTTTGCTACAGGCTGGCTACGTTACCTACTTCGAAAGAAAATAACAATTTAAATTATTAAATATTTGTAAACAGTATTTTATATTAATTTTAAAAAATGTACTCTTATATTACTATTTTATAATTTTATTGATACACATAATTATTAATAATTTGTGGGGGGTTTTAATGATATTTATTAGTAGCCACCAAATGTGAGAATTGTTTCATGGATTATAACGAATGGAAGTTGATACACTGAGTTAATAATAACAGCGCCTAACTTGGGAGGATATGCATTATTAGTTGAAGTGTCTAATAATTCTGTTCTAATTTATAATAATCAATTATAGTTATCTTTATTAAATGTAATGATTTATAATTATCATTAATAAATGTACTAATTTATAATTATCATCACATATTTTATTTATTCAAAGATCCTGAAACTGTTAGTACCTTAAGTTGACATAATGTTTATCTTTTTAGTGGATTCTAATGGTCTGCCTATGCTATTGAAAATAATTATATACTTCCCAGACAGCCAATGAACGAGCGACTCGTTTTAAGCACTTAGCTAGGTTTTATTTTAGAAGAAAAGGTTCCAATTTATTTACTCTTTTGATTACATTAAAAAGTCAATTAGTTTTAATTACATTAAAATTAGTTTTATTAGTTTTTGATTACATTAAAAAATCAATATCCGCACACTTAACAGTACGGGCTGCAATTTAAGACATGAAAATATGTTAGAAAATCTCATGAGCAAAGTTTCTGTTTGAATGAATGAAAAAGTTTAAACATGCAAAACAGCACACAGAAACATGTACTATATATTTTAGTTTTCTAATTAATTATTAAAGTTAATGTAAAAGGTGTGTAAAGATATCTTACAAGATTATAAATCTTATAATCTTGTAAGTGTTATAAAAATCTATAGTGACTTTAATACTCAACTCCACTGTGTAAAATTATATTAGATATTTCGCTAATTTTTTTTATCATCGTATCGAATGCTTAGAAAATTAAAATATGCGAATTTAAAGAAGTTAAAAACAATAAGCGGATCACCGATCTCACGTTGCTTATCTACCATACGTGGTTAAATTTTTCTTTATTCCTGAAAAGTGACCTTAATTTTGTAAAAGTAACCTTATATATACATATATATATATATATATATATATATATATATATATATATATACCCCTATCATATTTGGTGCCAGTCTGGTCGTTAGATCGAGCTACAGATAACTCTGAGTACTGCCAGTTTAATTACAAACACTCGGTATATATATATATATATATATATATATATAATAAAGTATGTAATTAAACATTATTAATTAATTTATTATATGTAATTAAACTGTCAGTACTCAGAGTTATCTGTAGCTCGATCTAACGACCAGACTGGCACCAAATATGATAGGGGGGGCTAATGAAGGCATGGGAAGAAGGATTCCGCGAAAAACGAATTTTGTTCCAAAAGTCGCCGATAGGGGACAATGTGGCACTACGTAGCCGATAATTTGTATAAAGCGCAAATAAGAAGTAAAAATGCAAATCAAATTCAAGCTTACATAGGTGACAACAGCGCCAATAATTCGGGCCTGAGGAAAGCTCCGAAAGTCAATCCGAGAACCAGCTAAGTTGAACATGCGTCTAACGTTACCATACTGTCCGCTACTTGTGAAATTGTTTTACTTGCACCGGTGCAACGCAGCGGCCGCTTTTCGTAAGTTTCGAACCCGTAACAACTTACGTAAAGACCCTCTATCATTTAATGCATTACAAAACATGATTCAGAAGTTTGAAGAAACAGGGTCGCAGACAGTTCGGACTGGCATAGAAAGGAAACCGGTGTCAGAACAGACAACTACGGATGTTGCGACTGCGATCACCGAAGGTACGCAAGAGACCATCCCTGGTAGTATCCCTGGTAGTAGTGGAATAGCACACCAACTAGATTTGAGTGTTACGACGGTACGGAAAGTGTTGCTGAGAGTTCTCCACTACTATCCATACAAGATAAGTCGTGTGCAAAACTCGATTATAGTCAACGATTGACATTTGCTCTGACGTTTCTTGAAAGGATCGAGGTCGGCTATGCTTGGACGTGGACAATTTGATGGGGTGATGAGGCCCATTTTCATCTTAATGGGAGTGTTAACATTCACAATTCTAGCAACTGAACAACCCCTTGCAGTTGATGAACGTCAGTTGCACTCACCAAATATCACTGTTTGGTGTAGTTTTACAGCACATTTCATCGTTGGACCATTCTGTTTCGAGAATATTACTCCAAGAGGACCACTAACCTGTACTGTTAACGCGCAGAGTTTTCTAGATATGCTGACTAGTTTTGTCATTCCACAACTTCAGTAAAGACAGTGTCTGGATCAGATAATCTTTATGCAGGACGGAGAACCACCACACATCAGTCTATCGTTAAAGCAACTATTGTGGTATCACATCACACATGAATTAGTCGTTTTTATCAGGTGATTAGTAGTTTTTACCCACTAGCATGGCCTCCTCGTTCCCAGGATATAACTTCTTGTGGCTTTAGTGCTGTGGGGTTATTTGAAGTCCAAGGTCAAATATTTGCAATAATAAAGTTGTCAAGTAAAGTTGTCAAGTAAAGTTGTCATAAGGTTGTCAAGTTAGGGTCCTTGGTGGGGTCCCTAACTTGACAACCTTAAAGGACAACATATCAAGGACTGTGCGTATATATATATATATACGCACAGTACGTATATATTATATATTATATACGTACTGTGCGTACGTATATATTATACGTATATATATATATATATATATATATATATATATATACGTAATAAAAATATTATATGAAATTCCAATGATAGATTATAGATAAGTTGTTGTAACTGATATAACCATAACTTAAAATATAAAATAACACGTAAAAATATGTAAAAGATACAGATTAATCAATCAAAAGGAGAATAAAATGCTTATATCCAGTCATCAAACTAAATATAATCAACATATATCAATGGTGAGATTACAAATATTGAAAAACACAAAATAACCAAGCATTAAAACCAAAAACGTGGAAAAACGCTAAGCTTAAAAAGGATTTCATTTTGAACAGATTCGTCTTCAGGTCCAAGTATCTATTAAAAATGAACAAAATAGCTTGTTTCTGAAGACGGAGATAGATAATATATATCTCCGTAAGTAATATATATATATATATAAGCTATCTTTGTAGAATCATTAAATATTTCGAAATACTGAACATTCAGTTTTATATTAAGGTCCAAATTACCAATGTTTCAGCATGCTATTATAAATTTGTAATATTAACATGTATAATAAAATATATTTCTTTAATTCAAACAAGTTTAATCTATTGAAATAATTTTTTAATCTAAATATAACTCAAATTTTGTAATTATTCTGAAGTCCTAAAAATAAATGATATAATAGAGCTCAGTAAGAAATGAAATGAATGAATTTGATAAAAATAAAATTTTCTTTGATCTTTTGATTTCATTTTCGTTAAAGAGTACTTTAAATCTCTTTCCAAAAAGTAATGTTTTATGAAAAGAAAAAAGAAAACTGTATTGCATTAATCTGAGTAATTACATATATATATATATATATATCTTCTAAATGTAATTAGCATTACTACGATTTACTGATAAATTGGCTTTGAAGGCGGCTTAAATCAAATGGAGGATAATTATGTAAAAGTTTAATCCCGATAAGGGCCGCATAGTATACATAAAATTTCTAGTAGTATTTTATTGGAACTACTATACATGAAAATATGTAGCTTATGAAGCTATCCTACAGAAGAAATCGACCCCCCCCCCGATGTATTTTCTCGAGACAAACGCTCTGCGAAGTGTTAATTTATATACATTTCTGAAAAAGACGCAATATATATATATATATGTGTGTGTGTGTGTGTGTGTGTATACAAGGTAGTATCAAAAAGTTCGGAGACTGTGCTGATATCTTCAACCCTGATTGGAGGAGAGGAGAATTATCTTACCGTGGCGTAGAGGCACATGCGACGCGAGATGTGAAAAGGAAGAAGCAGATCCGCAGTACATGGTTTTTCTAAACAACGCGTGTCAGTAAACTGTAGTCGTTCGCGTTCGTCGAAAACAGAAATGCCGTTTGAAGAACAACGTGCAAATGCCACTGGCGGTTGGAGAAATCGCCGACAGAAACTTTGCACATGTTGCAGCATGTGTACGGTGAGAGAGCAATGTGTCGTGCAGAGGTGTTTTCATGGCACTCCCGTTTCACGGACGGCCGTGAAACCGTAGAAGACGATCCTCCGACTGGTGGGCCATCAACATCAATGACGGAGGACAACATTCGAAAGTTGGCGGAAATTGTGCGTGCCGACCGACGTCAAACCATCAACGTCATTGCTGAAAAATCAGGAATTTCGTACGGGCGGCTGCCAAGCTATCCTGACGGACAAACAAAATATCCATCCTGTGTGTCAACACATTGTATCAAAAATGTTAACCGAAGATCAGTGTGATTAGCGCATGCGGATCTGTGGAGAACTAACTGATTGATGTTGCTGACAAAGATCCGAAAATTTATTATCCGGCTTTATTATGGACGAAAACTAGAGGCCACAATATTATTGGATTTTTGCGAAATTTTATATCTGTCTTTGTTATTAAAACATCTAGAACTGGACAGAATGTTTATTTTTTTTTTCAGGTGAAAATTTCGACATTTATTCAAAATTTTATATTTTAACGTGGCAGCGTAGGACAAAATTTGACATAATTATGCATAAAAGGGAGTATTTATGGCTCAATGATCAGGAGACTTAATAGTTTCAACCATTGTTGTCAGAAATAGCCTCAATACATTTTTTGTGTTCGTGACTTCGTGACGTCATTGGGCCCCCCTCGGGGCGGAACAAGTAGTTACTCCCCGGAAGTCCATTGTCAAGTATAGCATCAATGAAAAGATTTTGTCAAGCCCTTTGAAGGGTAACACAGCGTGTTACCCCCCAGTGAAGGGTAACACGCTATAATCGTAATCATTTGGATCAGCGATACTGATTTTTCCAAATTTTTCTTTAAAAAAAAAAACCACAAGCTACTTAAAAATGGATTTTAGTATGAGAAAATTCAGTTCTGACATACTCCAATTTAATTTAATATTGGTGAAGCACCGCGATGTATTTCTTCAATTTCCTAATCAAATTATTCTGTAGCATAGCGTAATATTGTTATCGATTTGTTTTTTCTTTGTAATTTTGTATCATTATTACAAAGTTAATTTACTTATACATAAACTTCTTAAATTAGCAAAAGTATAGCATCAATGGAGTATCAAGCATCAATTCGATTGATGCTTGTCAAGTATAGCATCAATGTAAAGATTTTGTCAAACCCTTTGAAAGGTAACACAACGTGTTACCCCCCAGTGAAGGGTAACTCTCTATAATCGTAATCATTTGGATCAGCGATACTGATTTTTCCAAATTTTTCTTTAAAAAAAAACCCACAAGCTACTTAAAAATGGATTTTAGTATGAGAAAATTCAGTTCTGACATACTCCAATTTAATTTAATATTGGTGAAGCACCCCGATGTATTTCTTCAATTTCCTAATCAAATTATTCTGTAGCATAGCGTAATATTGTTATCGATTTGTTTTTTCTTTGTAATTTTGTATCATTATTACAAAGTTAATTTACTTATACATAAACTTCTTAAATTAGCAAAGCCGGGATTTGAATAGGCTAGCACGTATGAGAAATGCGGGGTCTGAAAGATTTCAAATTAAAACTTAATTTAGGAAATAAATTATGAAATTAGAAGCATAAAAACATAATTTCAATATTTGAGAATCCTAATACAAAAAAGTCAATAAGTATTTGAAATTTGAATTCCAAGTTAAACAAAATAAAATACAGGAAAACAACGAAATCAAAGTAACACATTTAATTCACCAAAACGTATTTCCATAGATTTCCGTTGTATTATTGTATATATCATTGAAGTAAAGGATAACTCTTTGACTCATTATTATGTATTTTGCGTCATCACGTTCTTTTGGCAAGTGTGTGAAAAATAGGGTATTTCTGCTTAATATCGGACTCATTTTTAACTTTCTTTCAAAAGTTAATTTTTACATGCTTTTGTAGGAAGCGTAGTGAGCATGCGCTGATTAAAAATGGGCATTTCGTCCTTTTATAATTCATTTTGATAGTTAAAATTGTGATTCTGCAAATATGCGTAGCATTTCACATGGGCAAAATGTCATCTTCCTACCCACCGTAGTTTTCGAGTAGAAAAAATAACAATATTCAGACAAATATTGATTTCGCTTCGTTAGGAATGGAGAATGGACTTTGCTCGTCCATAATTAATTGCACCTGGAACAAAGACAAGTAATAACTACCAGTAATTTAAACAGAAAAAAATATTGAAAGAGATGTTTAAAAATAAGTTCAAGTCACAATTTTTTGACATTACTGTGCTCATGTTTCCTCAAAATATCACTTAAATAATCATGACTTTAAAATATTTTCCGTATATTTCACATTAAAGCTTTTAACTAAAATGAAGACAAAAAATAAATATAGAAATATCAGTTTTTAGCGCTGCTAAAACCCAAAAGACAGCGTATAATAAATCAAAACATCGGCGTCAACCTGATTTTCTTACACTTCCGACCTTGCTCAGCTCTTTTGGGAATATTTTCTTCTGAGGTGGACAGTTGCCAAATTTACGGATGTTTTCAGTTTACGCTATGTTTCGTCCTTAAAGTTCAGAGTTCAGCAGGATATGCTGTATTTCGTTTTGGGGGGAAAAATAAATTTTTATGAGTTGCGTTTTGTGATTATGTAAAACATGAAACTGCGAAAAATTGGGGAAGTCAAATATTTTTCAAATATAAAACATAAAAAGGAAATATAAAATAAGTATACTGCATCTGAAAATATAAAATCCATTCGAACATAGCATATACTAAAAGTAGAGGAAAGGTATCTGCCGGTTTCAAAAGCACATAAATAAAATAACAAGATAAATAATAACATTGTAACAATAACAGAAATAAGAAAACATACACTCACAGAAACAAGTACAAATTATGTTGTTGTCCCCTACAACGAGGTAATTTCTGCAACCTGTTTCTGTTTTCTACAACCAGGCAAATCCCTGCCGCATGAGAGAAGCAAGGAAATTAAAAACGCCCTACGATAATAATAAACATCTCAAATCTTCACAGGAACAAAAATGCACAAAATTAAAACAAAATTATTTGATCAATGGTAACCATCAGATATTCGACTAGCTTATGATAATACCGTCACGAATCCTGGAGATGGAATGGACGTTTACAAGAACTTAAGACTTATTTACAGTACTTGGCTCTTTTAAATGCAAATCTATCGTATATTTACATGTAAAAGCATAATGATCAATATTTCTTCCCATTAAACATGGGCAATTAGGAGAAAATGTAGTTACGTTTCTCAGGATTAAAAAACTGAGATAATTCATATAGTTATTTAAAAGGCGTAGTTCCACGCTGCATGCCTTAATCAAGGGACTGAATGTGAAACCGATTGTTCAAAATGGTGTTCCATACGATGCTTTACAAACAACGTGTTTATTTATATTTATTTCATTCTTTAGCAATACTATTTCAAGTCCCATTTCCTGACACTAATTGCATATTGAGCTCCGCTTCGGTATGGGCAAGCATGTTTCGAGTTTTACAGCAAATAAAATGCAAGTAACAATTTTCGAAACTACTACCTCCACTCCTTTGTGAGGTTAAACATATTAAGACGCGAGGTATGAAGTAAATCATGTAAAAAATATGACTTGATGAAACGGAAGTATATAACGGAAGTATCCCCATATTCTCATGAATATCTAACAGGAAACCATTGCTACAATTTGAAGGTACTTGTCGTGTGACCTAATTAATTTAGCGAATTTAGCGAATTTAGCGAAATGTCGCCAACTTGGCAACTTTTTGCATGCACTGGAAACTTTTCGAATTTTATAGATTGTCTAAAAATTTTGCGAGTTATTTTATTTTTCATGAAATGTCCACAGAGGGTATATAATCTCGTCATCGGTTAGTTGGGCTATTGACATAATGCGAGTAAAAGTGACTTGGTAATACATCAGTGTCTGAGTAAATCATGAAAGAAATGTGAAGGAATTGCGAAATTATGTAACTGTTACTTCACTTGCATAACCGAACTCCATACAAAAGCCAATATATATTTTTCTTCCAATTATATATAACCTTTAAGCTTTCTTTTTATCGATCCTGACTGTCCGATCTACCTGAAAGTGTTACAGTGCTACTTAATTCTGATCGGTACCCAGTGGGGCCATCATCTATAGAGACCAATAACCATAGGGGCCACACCCTCCTTTTCTGCCACTAATTCCTTGGGAAAACATATCCTTTAAACTGTATTATACATACATTTTGATAGAAAAACATAGAAATTTAAATTTTAGATCTGCGACATCTGTTCATTGACCTCAGCACTATACGCAAGTATATGCTAATCAATTGCGAATGACTAAAACGTAACATTCAATAACTTTGATAACATTACGTTAACTTTCATAAACGTAACATTCGATAACTTTGTTCGTGGTCCAATTCGGACGAAATAAACTTATTTCTTTGAATCTATCAAAATTGTATCAGTTTCTAGAAGAAAAATAATATTCAAAACATTCCAAATAACAGGAAAATATCAAACCAGTTTCCTAGGTACCTATTCATTTTTCTAGGTACATTTTCCTAGGTCATTGTCACACTCAACACACATCAAATTTTCTCCTTTCGTAATATGCGAGAGATGTTTCACATAAATCAATAACGAGTAACAGAGTTACTCACTATTTTAGTTTTCACTACATGCGTAATTATACATAGGGATAGTTTTGCAACGGGGTCGAAAATTCGAATTACAGTTTTCTACAGAAGAGCACGTTTCAAACATCCCTGAATCGCTTATCGAACGTTTCTGAGGTGTTGTCTATGTTTATGTGTGTGTGTTTGTGTATGTATGTGTGCATGTATGTGTGTTCGCGCATGTATGTGTATGTTTGTTTGTATGTGTGTGTGTCCTCGAGTCTGTGGATTCGATATCTCACAAACCAATGAAACTTTTCAAAGGTAATTTGTTAGAATGATTACGAGCCGTGAATACTAGAATCCTATTACTTTTAAATACGATCGAATGTTCGGAAAGCCCCTAATTTTTGCATAAATTTTTGAAAAATCGTAAAATATCTGGACATTCATTATTGTTAAATAAAGATACAATTTATACGTAATTTTTTATTCTTAAACTTATGACATAAACTTCAGTTATAATCTTGAAATATTGACCATTTTGCAAATAAAATTTTCTATAAAAATTACCTAAAAATAAGTATCACTAAATATGTAACACTTGGCGATTTTATTTGACGACCTTGGGGACTAATTTAGAGAAATATCTTCAAGTTGGCAACTTTCTTATTATGGCGCCAAATTGGCAAAAATATACGAAAATGGCGTCAAATGAATAATCTAATAATTAACATATTTTAATAATATATTGCTTAACAAATGTTAGCAATATTTCCAATTGTCACGTTATATTTGCGAAAAATATAAGTTAATTTGGTTCGTCAAACTAATTTTACCTGTAGTCATCCAGAAACGCGCCAAATGTGAGTGTACTTTTAAACGTTAAAAATATTGTACCGTGGACCTTGTCCGTTATTATTTCGTATTAAAAGGAGTAAAGTAATTACATTGTGTAGGGAAAGTCATATACTGGCCACATCAGATTTTTCTTTTTTACATCTACTAGTTATCTATTTGCTGAAAATGAATAATAAGATATTTTGCAGTCGCACTTTTGCAGTTGCAGTATACCAAAGATCAAAAGGAGGTACTAATATCGATTGAGATTTTTTTAAATTCTTAAAAAGAATTCCCTCAAAATGATTCTCTTACTTCATGCCTCATTTCAATATTACTTCGAGTGTGCGTGATACTGCAATTGTAAAAGGAAAGGTGTAGGTTCCAAGAACACATTTACATGCATCATTAAGGAATAAGCAATAAAATGTTCTTCACATTTATTTGACTTTCTTGCCAAAGATTTATCTAATGCATTCTTTCGAATGCGGGTAGGTTTCTTTTTCCTTCCTCTTAGACCAATATCTTACGATATGTTTCAATTGAAAATGGAAATCATTCAGTATGTTCTTGTAACATGTTCTTAAAATAATTTGTTAGTATATTCTTAGAATGTTGTATTTTGTAGTTAATGAGCTCGGGCATGTTAATTTACAAGGGAAGTAATTCAACCAAAACTTTTTGAAGTCTATGATATTTTTAGCACATCAATAATAATAAAAAAAGATGCCCTTCGGTCTGTTTGGTATCATAGCGGGAAAATATAAGAAACCCATAGCTACGAAATTCGGTACAGTGACCAGGCCCAAATTCACTTCGGAGCGATTTTCATAAAATTTGAATTAATATTTTTATTTATTCAATTTTTTATTTATTCAATTATGTGATTTATTCAATGCAATATTTTGAGTGACTATTGGAATCGATACAATTTATAGAGGAATATTCGTGGATTTTTAAAATATATATAATTTCCATATTTCGAAACGTGATTTATGTTAAAATTCCGATATTTAAAAATCGACTGACAATCCAATCTTCATAATTTAAGAGGAAGTAAATTGAATATTATACGCTGCACTAAAACAAAAATTATGGATTTGGAGTTATCTCATCGTTTATTATAATTTTTATGAAGCATCAATAAATTGTAAAATTTTGATACAGTAAAATCCGGTGTGTCACCTAGAGTATCAGTTGCAACGAGTTTCATAAAGGCATTCTCGGAAGTCGTGACGTCACAACATAATATATATATATATACTATGTTGTGATAAAGATATATATATATATATATATATATCACAATATCACTATGTTGTGATATATATATACGAGTATATATATATATATATATATATATATATATATATATATATATATATATATATATATACTGCTCACAACTGAAATCACAACATCATAAAATTGTAGATGTAGCTTTATGTAAATCAGGAAATAGAAACAGCAAGGTGAGATATGCAAATGATCACACTTTCGTTACGCATAGTGACGTAACACCTTGCCGAGCAACATAAAAGCGTCGGGTCAAGGAGGAGCGGTATCAGAGCTAAATTGTAGAGTCATTGTTTCAGGTTGTAAAAATCGTCACAGTATGCCAAGAGTACGCCGACGTACCGTATACGTTCAGTTGTCGTGAACGGTATGGCAACAAATCACTGTTTTACGTGAAGGGGGATTGAACCTTCGAAGGATCGCTGAACTATTGGATCGTGATGTGAGCACAATTCAACGGTGTATGTTGCGGTTCGTGAGAGACAACGAAACGACACGAACATCAGAGAATGGAGCTTCCAGGTGAAGATCGTATGCTTCTGAAAAGCGTTGCGCGAGAGCCGTTTACCACAGCAAACTTCTTACAACGTCATTTATCCCACACTACAGGTAACGTGGTTTCGACGCAAACAATTCGAAACCGTTTGCATGACGCAGGACTCCGATGAAGACGATCTTTTCGACACCTACCGTTTCAACGTCTTCATCGGTTACGTCGCTTCCAGTGGTGTCAAAGGACACGCAATTGGTCGACAGAATGCCGAAACTTTCTGTTCACGGATGAATCACGATTCTGTTTTGGCATGCCATATAGGCGTACTCACGCATGGCTGCGCTTTCAATAACGCCCCCAGGAAGCTTTTTCTATCCGTTGCCACACAGCCCCCTAAGTGATGCCATGGTTTGGAGAGGTATAACATTTGGTGGACGAAAACTTTTGGTCCATGTTTCTGGCAGTATCATGACACAACGATAAGTCTCTGACATTATGAGACCTGTGGTACAGCCATATCTGTCAACAAGGCCAGGACATTTTCAGCAGGATAATGTCAGGTCACATACTGCACGGGTAACTATGACTAGTCTACAAGTTTCTGATATACTGCCTTGGCCAGCATATCCTCCAAATTTGTCGACAATTGTACATATCCAGGACAACATGGGTCGCCAATTAATAGAACTCCAATTCCAGCAAACCATGTTCAGTTAGAAGCCCAATTGCATACTGTGTGGAATGCCATTCCTCAGCACACCATTGACCATCTCATTGATGGGATGCCTCGTCGTATTCAATCCTGCATTGCCGCTCGCTGTGGGCCTATTCCATATTGATCTAATGTCAATAAAGGTCCATGCTTTAAATTTCCAGGTATAAATTTTTGATCATTTGCATATCTCCATGTTACAATTATATTCTGTAAATTTCATAAAGATACATCAATTTTTTCAGGGTGTTGCGAACGATTTCAGTTGTAAGCTGTGTCTATATGTATGTATATATATATGTGTGTCTGTATATATGTGTGTGTATATAATCTGTAAAATCTCCCGGTATATATATTAATATATATATATACCGGGTGGTCTGAATTAAAACACCTCTACTCTGAGGTCTCTATACATCGAACTACTCAGTGTAAAGGCTCCAAAATTGTTGAACCTACTATTCAAGACATGGGAAAAGGGATTACGCAAAAAAAAAAATTAGTTTCAGAAACACCGATAGGTGGCGCTGTACAACAGAAAATATGCTGAAAAGACACAAAATAATCACAAAAAATAAGCACCTGCGACATGGAATTTTTCCTTTTTAATTTCTTTTGCTGATATGCCCCCTTTTTCACGTAATCCCTTTCCCCATGTCTTGAATAGTAGGTTCAACAATTTTGGAGCCTTTACACTGAGTAGTTTGATGTATAGAGAGCTCAGAGTAAGGGTGTTCTAATTCTGACCACCCGGTATATATATATATATATATATTGGGAGCAGTGTCTATATATACATACATCATGTGCTTTCATGCAACGGTTAAATTTGCCGGCTTTACGGAACATTGAGTGAATGCAATAGACATCTGTAAAATCTCAGCAACACCGGGTACATTTTGCTAAAAATTAATTTTAGTAAAGTATTCGACATCCTTTCAGAGAATTACAAATATATATTTTTTTCAATTAATTAGAATTTCACATGAATCCACATTGTAATGCATAGCATCTACTTTTCAAAGAAAAGCGTTTAAAACTTTTCACCGCGTTGTTACCTATACTATTTCTCCAAAATTAGACGATAAACCCATCATATGGCTGGATGTATAAAGTGGTGTAAATGTTTCCTTTCCATCTGCTTATATGCTGTGCTGACTACTGTACACACGCAACGCTCCTCCCCGTACCTATATTATTAATTACTAATATCGATCACCTAACAAAAAAAACTATACAATTCCTTAACAAAGTGCGATCAGTTTACAATACTACGGACACCCCCGGCCCAACAAAATGCAAATTTTTACAACTACCTATTCTTTTGTTTATGGGTGGGACAGCGTCTATCCCAAACGAAAAATCTCCCAAAAGGACAGGTATTTGACATGCTCTATCCCAAACAGTTCGATCCTCCTTTGCAGGCATTGGCGTCCATGTCAAATACCTGTCTTTTTGTGAGGTTCGTCGTTTGGGATGGACACTGTCTCACCCATAAGCAAGAGGTTAACTAAACGTATCTGTCACACAAAAAGTGACACTTACTATATTTTGAAAACACATAAAAATTTCCCTCAAAGTAGCAGGGATTATCACTGAAGTTAAAGTTAATTTTCAGAGCTATGGAATTATGGCCAACTTGACAATACTCCCAAAGAGTCGACAGGAATTAACAGCATTGTGCCAAATTTGTCGCCCCGTTTGCCAAAGTGTTGCAAAATTTGTCGCCAAGCATAATAAACAGATGAACAGATAGATTGACTTCTTATTTTATGGTGTGCTACAACAAGTCTGAAAGATGTCCATCAGGTCCAAGTTAAAAGGAAGAGAAATGTAGCTAGCCTCTGCTGGTCAGAGGTAGAAGGCTGGCTTTGCCTCAAAAGTTGGAAGATTACAACCTGGTAATCTCCAACCATGAAGATTACAACCTGGTAAAACTTTGTAAATAAATTATGATAGTTGGTAGTTGCTTTCTGAGATGATAAATAAATAATAGCGTTAAAACTGATATAACACTGAAAAATAACGCGAAAACTCAAAATATAAATATGGTAAATTCGAAATGGTTCATATTATACATATTAAGAATGCTTACTATGTAATAAAAAATAAAGGAAATACAATATCTTGTTACAAAAATAATAATAATTCAATAATGTAATAATAATAATAATGATAATAAATGGCCAGCAGCTATTTTGATCATAAAATCCTACGGAAAAATGAAAAATTGAAAAATTAAGCAGTTTGTGCGCGAAAATATTTTTCTTGTAACATAAAAAAGTATTTACACTAAATTTGATGATGTGTTACACATGATATATTTAAAAAACACATTCAAGCTCATATTGCTGAAATGAAATAGTCTCATGTTTGGTTGTATATACATGAATTTCAAAACATGCATTTTTCAAATAATTTCGCTTTTCACTCGATTTTCTGGAATTGGCATACCTTATGGTCCGCTGCACACACATAAGACGTCACAATGCACACACGTAAGACGCCACACTGAAAACACGTAAGATGGCACAATGCACAAACTTCAGTTATCCAACTTGGAAAGCGTTCTCTTACAGTTATCGGTTTCTGAACAAGTACTCATGTAACTGCACCTGGCAATCTTGTAATTTGGAAGGAACAAGTTTAAGACTTCCTTTAAGTTGACATCTTGCAATTGATCTGTCTTCATTTACCAAAACTATCCGTTTGGTAAGGTAGTTTTCTCTGTCTAAGCTCTTTTAGCTTGGGGCGCAAACCAGTGGCAACATCTTATTTTGCATTGAACGAACTAGGAGTTTTTAGGCAGGGTTAATTCTCCTCTTTGCGATTTGCTCCTTGTTTCTCTCACTCTTGGATTATTGGCCAAACATCGCAAAAGTTTGATACTCAAACCAGTGGCAACATCTTATTTCACGTTGATTCGACTAAGAGTTTTTAAGCAGGGTTAGTTGACCGGCTTGTGATTAATTCCTTGTTTCTGTCACTCTTGCGACACTCTTGGATTCTTCGACATCTCTTTACAACTAATCGAAAATTGTCTTAAATAAAATTGCCAAACATCGGCAAAAGTTTGATGTTCAAACCAGTGACAACATCTTATTTCGCGTTGATTCGACTAAGAGATTTTAGGCAGGGCTAGTTGACCCCCCTTGCGATTAGTTCCTTGTTTATCCCACTTATGCGACACCCTTGAATTATTCGACATCCCTTTACGACTAATCTGAAATTGTTTGAAATAAAATTGCCAAACTTTGCCAACATGCATCCTGGCTTATTGTCTTTATTTTTTCAATCTTATGGCAAGATTCTGGCACTTCAAGTTTATGGCATGGAAAAGTCCATGTTTATCTTAGTTGCCTTGCACAGGCTATAAGTATTTTTTTTCTGCAAATAATGTTATCGTTTATTAAAAATATACATCTCTTACTGAGCTTTAAAAATCAATCTATGCTTTAGAACAATGTCATTACAGTCATCATTATTTCGAACGTTCGAAGCGAAAGTGGAAATTGCTATTATATTTATATATTCAAATAAACTTTTCACATCAGATTAATTGCCACTATTTCAAACAGTGATTCAATGTTCACGACAGCTTTCAATTCTCTTTCGCCTTCGACTTTTTCGCCATTTCTTTTACCTAGGAGAAAAGAAGGAAATACGAGACTTCCTCAATTCTATTTTTGCAGTTGAATACTTCAATTCATAAGCTGCGGGTATCGATTATGATTTTTTAAACTCTGCAAAACAGCCTCCTTTAAAATTGCTTTCTTACTTATTGCCTCATTGCTATGTTGTTTCAAATGTGCGTGATTCTTGAGTTGTAAATGAAAAGGGACTTTTTTCATGAAGCCATGTATATGCAGAAGTAGAGAATAAGTGATAGTAGGATGCTTCACACATTTTTACTTTATTTTCAAGGAATCACTTGATTTTTTTATCGAATACAGGTAAATTCAGAGACATTATTACTTTTTCTATATACACAATAGAATGTATAGGGAAAGCATTGTAAAAGCATTGGAATTTGAATTAGAGTTTTGGGGGGAAGATACTTTTTCAAACATTTCTGAACTCGAATTGAGCATTTTTTAGGTAATGTCTGTGTGTGTGTCTGTGTGCTTGTATATATGTATGTAAGTGCGTGTGTATGAAAGTTAGTGTCCGTATGTGTGTATGTTAGTATGTGTGTTCGCGTGCTTGTATATATGTATGCAAGTGTATATGTGTGTGTATGTATGTATATAAGTGTCTGAGTGTGTGTGCCTGTATTTATGTATGTATGTATGTAAGTGTGTGTGTGCAATTGTGTGTATGTATATATGTATGTAAGAGTTTGTGTGTGTGTGCTTGTATGTGTATATATATATATATATATAAGAAAGTGTGTGTATGTAAGTTAGTATGTGTGTGTTAGTGAATGTATGTATGTTAGAGAGTGTGTGTTTGTTGATGTGTGTGTCCGTGAGACTGTGGGTGCCATACATCACGCATACATGGAGCATTTCGAAAAAAATTTAGTGCAATTTTTACAATTTGTGAATACTGGAATTCAATTGATATAAAATGTTATACACAATTTTTCATTAAAAATAAATGACCAAAAACACTAGCTTCTCACTTTCTCGAGATATTGCAGTTTTTCAAATAAATTTAGCTAAGAAATTTCATAAAAGCCTGTCGGTAACACTTGGCGATATATTTGGTAACCTTGATAACTCACTTGGCGAAAAATCTCCGAGTTAGCGTCCTTTAGAAAATGGTGCCAAATTCACGAAATTGTCGTAAAATTGGCAAAAATGACGACAAAGTTCAATAAATTATTTCAAATTGATGAATTGTTCATTTATACATAATATAATGTATAAGGAAAATATTGTGACGGGGTCGAAAGTTCGAATTCGAATTTCCGACGGAAGAGCACGTTTCAAGCATCCCTGAACACGAAACGAATGTTTTTGAGGTGTGTGTGTGTGTGTGTGTGTGTGTGTGTGTGTGTGTGTGTCCCCGTGAGTCTGTGGAGACAATATCTCACGAACGAATGGAGAGATTGGAACGAAAATTGGTACAAAATTTACAACCTGTGAATGCTGATGCCCTGTTGTTTTTTAACACAATCGAAAGTTTAGAACACGCCTAAATTTTCGAATGAAATTTGAAAAAATTGTCAAAACATCAAAATCTTCAATAAAGTTACATAAATAACCCTTATATAATTTTTTACTACAAAACGACTGACACAAAAATTAGAACGCTAGTTCAAACCGTCCTCCAGTTATTACACATTTTTCAAATAAATTCCTCAGAAAATCACATAACATTAAACAAATTTAACTGTTGTAAAATGTGTATTTGGTCACTATATATTTAACTGCGTCAAATATGGGATAAATCTATTAACATCACTCTGGTGGATCTATTATGTTCCATTTACGAGAGAAGATAATTCTCAAACTAATTTTTTTATTCGAACGACAATAGTTATTTGCTTGCTATAAAAATAACCTATTTCTCGTCCATAGTGCTTGGCGAAATATCGCCAAATTGGTGACTTTTAAAAATGTTTCCAAATTGAAAATAATGTTGCTAAATTGGTACACATGATGCTAAATCAATGGAAATTATGGCTAATTGACGAAAATTCGATACTTATTTATACATTTATTTATTTATTTTTTATTTGAAAAAAGACTGCAAGCTACAGGACGTAGTCCCAGTTACTGCGTGCAGGAATAAAAATACATTAAACAAAATACAGATTAAAATACCATAAAATACATTAAAAAGTTAAAATAAATTAAAAAGAAAAGTATACCTTCAACAACAAATGATCTTCATAAACAGATTCACATGAATACATACAATAAAATACAGGATGTTTACAACAAATGCTTTTTAAAATCCATCTCCGATGAATAAAAAAGGAAACATCGGACATAAATAACTCCAAGATCAGTAATAGGGAACATTCTAGCCAAAATAGAGTTGCCAATACCATAAGAAAATAAAATAGACACTTTTTTATAAGTAAAAGATACAACACTACATTTACTAATATTGAGATGAAGACGGTTATTGCTACACCAATCGGAAAGGACATGCAACTTAGACTGAATATTATTACATGAAACAGCATAAAAAGTAGGACATAAAATTTTCAAATCCTCAGCATAAAAAAGGCAATTTTTGAAACAATCAGCAAGATCATTAATAAAAATAATAAATAGCAAGGGACCAAGAACAGAGCTCTGGGACACACCAGAAGTAGCCAAAAAGCCCCTACTCAAGCAAGAACCAAAATTTACACATGAAAACCTAGAAGTTAAACAGGACTTTAGAAGCCTAACCAAATTAGGACAAAACCCAATACTCTTTAATTTATGAATCAAAATACCGTGATCAACCGAATCGAAAGCTTTCGCAAAATCAGTGTAAACAACATCCAACTGACCCCTAGAATGCATTGCATCAATCACAAACAAATTAAAGCAAAGAAGATTAGTAACTATAGCCCTACCTCTCATGAAACCATGTTGATTGATAGAAATAAAAGACCGAACTTGACTAAAGATATGTACCTATGCAGAAGAAACTCAAAAACCTAAGCAAATGGAGAAATAATGGAGATGGGCCTGTACCTTGGAAAGAACATAAGAATCATCTATAAGAATAAACTACCCATTTCCCAGTCCGACCATCCGTCCATCGGTCCGTAAAGCTAGGCAAAAATTTTATCAGGATGTCGCCAAACTGGCGATTATTTTTAATGTTATCACTGTAAGTAACTTGCCTCCAAATTGATAAAAATGTCGCCAAATTGATGAAGTCAATTGGGAGGTAATGATTTATGAATTTCGAATTCCATCGTATGACGGACATACTTTCTAGTATATAAGAAATGCTATTTTCTCCGTTTATCTGTAACACTTGCCGATACATTTTGCGAATAATCTAGGGGGATATCGCTATATTGGCGATATTTGGCCCCAGATTGAAGAAAATATAATCATAGTTACTGAAAATGACTCCTAATTGATGAATTAATCATTAAAATATTTTGAAATTTGGAATATTGCTTATTGAGGATGCTATCAATATTATTAATCGTTAATTTAAAGTTGCGTGAAATATAAGTTAATTGCGTGCTTTGAAATAGTGTTACACGTTGCAATCCGGAAAAGCGCCAAATGTACAATGTAACGTTATAAACACTGTTCCGTGGATCTTTTTATAATTTTTTCACTGTGAAAGAAGTAAATTTATAGCGTTATATAAGGACAATCATGTGCTGCCCACATATTGACATGGTATTTGGCATTGTTTTTGACATTGTAATAGGATATTATTATTTAGCCAATAAATAGCCAAAAATGTTACAATAATATTGCACAATCATATATACCAACTGACAGACGGACCAAATTCCAAAAATATTATTTTTGTAATAAGCTCTTTGTAAACTATATATTTATAAGTTGGTTCAAAATGTTTTTAGTACGAAAACATTTTTTTTTTACTTTTAGAGTGAGAAGAAAAAGTGTTGCTGTCCCAGAAACCTTAGGAAATGTAAAGTAAATAACAACATCAGGTGACTTTTCTTGAAGGTTAAACTTCATATTAGAACACCCTTCCAACTTTGTCAAACTTTTAACGTGTGACATATTTCGTGACGCGAGAATTTTTTTTTTCCCTTTCACGGCTGAATGCGAAAAATAAAAATATGGCACCAACTTTCAAATAAAAACTGATGCCTGGTAGTGAGGAAAATTCCTCATCTATCAAAACCATGGCGATGGAGGATTATCCAAGTTCAATGAAAGATGAGTCAGTGCCCAAGTAAGTCGGCTGATGTACGTGTATTGATTAAGTAATGAGCGTGAAAGTCATAAAATGTGCTTTTCTCTGATTCTATACAAATACTTTATTATTATGTGGTCTTACCCTATCTTATCAAAAGTATCCGGACACTTTGGATGTTAAAATGTTTTTCGAATTTCTAAACAAATATTTGGCAAAAGGTTCTGTAACTTTGGCGATGTAAAGAACATGCTTGAACGCACACTTTCCAGTAAAGTTTCGGTGACTTGTGCATTTAGGGGACCACCAAGATATTGATAAAGAGGAAAAATATATTTGAACACCCTCTATCATAAAAAGCTGGAAATTATTTGTAACTTTCACAAAATAGTTATCTAGCTTTGTTCAATGTGTATAAGCATTTCGAAACAAAAACTTATATTCATAAAGCCAAAAACGTTTCTTAAAAAAAAAAATTCTTGTTAAATGTTTTTTACTTACAATATCTATAGGTTTCAGTCAAATTTCACGAAACTTACAGAATATTTGTGAACATCCAAGAAAAACCTTATACTTCAACTGCAAATTAAAGCATTGAGTATACGATGACACAGCTATAAGCATTTGAAGAAACTAAGTTTTTACTGCGCAGACTCGAAACTTAGTAATAGTTTTTTTCATGATTTTGTAGTGAATACTGTAGGGCAACTTCTATGAAAAATCCACTGGGATGTCGTGAAAATTCACAAAGATATCGACGATATAGTGCTCAGTTTTTCTCTGACTCTCTGAAAGTACCTAGATGATAAGGGGGTTTCCACAAATTGACATTTTACAAATTCATCGGACACCCCTGTTCAGAAAATGAACTAGTCCAGGCCCGTAACCAGGATTTCATTTCGGGGGGGGAGGGAACTGAACCTTATGCTTGACACCGTAATTGACCTTTACCGTTCTAGCGTTAACTTTTTCAATTAGTGCCGAGCTGTGACCTCCCACCCCCCGCCTACTCGCCGTTGTTTTTTACTTTCATCCGTGGATTTAAGTTTTTAAATAAAATAAATTATTACTGTCCTTATATACATAATGTATAAGGAAAGTATTGAGACGGGGTCGAAAATTCGAATTCGAGTTTTCGACGGGAGAGCACGTTTCAAGCATCCCTGATCACGAATCGAACACTTTTGAAGTGATGTCTGTGCGTGTGTGTGTGTGTCGGTGAGCCTGTGGAGACGATATCTTATGAACGAATGGAGCGATTCGAATGAAATTTGGTACAAAAATCACAATCCGTAAATACTGGAAGCCTATTGTTTTTAAACGCAATCGAATGTTCAGAATCCCCCTAAATTTTTGAGTGAAATTTTGAAAAAATTATCAAAAAATCAAAACCTTTAATAAAATTACGCAAATAGACATTTCTTATGTAATTTTTCCTTAGAAAACGATTGACATAAACTTTAGACCGCTAGGATAAACCGTTCTTGAGATATTGCACATTTTTCAAATAAATTTTTCGAAAAATCCCATAAATTAAAAAAAATATTAACTGTTGAGAAACATGTTCATTTTTCATATGTAATATCATGCAATAAATTGGGTGACATCATTCTCGCGGATCTAGCTCGTTGCATTCATGAGAAAAGATAATTTGAATAATACTTTTGCATTTGAACGCCAATAGTCATTTATATGCTATAAGAATAACTTATTTCTCCGTCCATAACGCTTGGCGAGATTTTGGCGACGAATTTGGCGGAATGTCGCGAACTTGGCAACTTTTTTAAATGTTGCCAAATTAAAGAAAATATCGCCAATTGAATAAAAATAACGCTAAATCATTTAAAATAACGACTAATTGTCGAAAATTCAACATTTGGAAAGAATATAAGTATCTACTATAAGAAAAACCTCTGTTTTTTTACTGTGAAGGTAGTAAATTCATTGCATTATACAAGGAAAGTCATGTGCTGCCCACATCAGATTTTTTTTTTCGATTTCATTTTTCCGTTTGATTTTTATATATCGCAACTTAAACTTGTTACACTTCAATTATTTAATCTAAGTAAAATTAATTACTACAGTATTTTTAAATTCAAAATTTATTACCATAGATACCTATAATTATAAAAGCTTTGAAAGTGAAAGGTTATAACTTACTTATTTTATTTATATTTTACTTATTCAAATTCCAACAGCGAATTAACTGCCATTCAAACTCAATCGCGGATCGACATTTTTTACTTGCTACAGAAGCAGTCTCATCGACTTTTTCCCTGCCATAATATGCATGACCTTATCCGGTTCCACAGTAATTCTGGAGTGCCGACGTGGATGTCGAGTGGTCAAGGCAAGCGTTTCGGTAGCAATCACTCGACCGCCACGTTGTGGGTTCGAGCCCCACGTAAGGCATTGATGTTTGTGTTGTGGGCACAATGTGATACGCCCCCCTCTGGTGTGTCTGGGGCAACGTCAATGGAGGGTTGAATGGTTCACACTCCGGCCGCTGTAATAAAGGCGAATGACGAAGGTCAAAGTGCCTGGCCATTTGAGAAAAAAAAAAGTAATTCTGGAGTGAATTGAAATCATGGCAAATTGAAATCATGGAAAGTGCAATCAGTCTGTCAGCACTCATTACACTACGACGCAAAGTTTTCACCCTTTTTTATTGTCGAAAAGAATCTACACTAGCAGTTGTTACTGGTAATGTAGCCAAGACAGTAAGGAGGTACCTGATTGTACGATAATAGGTACTATTACAATGCTCTAACAATTTCAGGACCTCAATGTTAGTGTCAATAGTTAAAACTCTTTCACAGCACAGTTCATATTCAGCTTTCAGTTTTGAGAGTTACATTTTATCGTCGAAATATGGAGACAGACTTTCCAACTTACTTGTGTCATCAACAGAAGTAAAACTAGGAAGAAGTATCTGGAAACTTAGTAGAATATCCTCATTTGAAACGAATCTATCATGTAAATTTTGAATCAGACTATCAACACAAGGAATGAAGATAGTCACCCTGTGGTATTCTTCAACTGAAGTAGTTGGAGGATTTGCACGTGTTGTTTGCTTTAATGTGAGTCTTGGAATCTTCAATTCAGTTTGGAACACTACCTCTGCAAGCTGTGAAGCAGAATTAAATATTTCCTGATTTTTTTTTTTTTTTTTTTTTTTTTTTTTTTTTTTTTTTTGAATGCTCTCGTTTGAATGCTCTCGCTCTCTAACCACTGGGCTACCGCGTTCTCCGTGACAATCTTCATAACTTTCTTTTTATTCACCCAATTTAGACCGGAACCCAGTGGGGGAGGCATCCACAGGAACCGTACTCTACTTCCCCTACCACCAACCTCTCGGGAGGACTTCCGATTCCATCATCCTCATTCCATCGTTCCATCATTTAAAATATCCATAAAATTAAAATATCCATTTAAAATATCCATAAATTAAAATATCCATTTAAAAAATCCATATCGTTCCATCATTTAATATCTAAATATAATAATTTCACCCGATGCATACAATACATCCCAATTCAATCTACCATAATTCAATCATTTAAGTTTTATAATGACATATGCTACATCATTTAAAATAACCCGATCCCATTCACAATCTCCATGGAAACGGCGTGACGTTCCCGCTTGCGCGCGCAGGGTAAGTGGGAAGTCGGTGGGAACTTCTCGAGAAATCGCCGAGAAATTTAAAATCATTACTTCTTTAAAATTAGGATCGGGCTGCTATTTAAAATTATTTATTGGCCAGATTGGGCTTGTAAGAAAGCCAGATCTTTGAGCTTTCTAAAAATGTAAATTATTAGTCGAAATGGTCGGTACTTTTTCGGATGCGAGGATTCAAAAACGAAAGTTCGTTTTTTTGAGCGGAAAGTGACTTCTGTTTTAAAATCTTTAAAAAATATTAGAAATTGAAATTGAGATTTGAAATTGATATATTTTACTCGCAATTGATCATGTGATTTTTTTTCCTACGACATCTGGATGGTGAACAAAAAAGGAGAAGAAACGGTCGAAATCGCATAAAACATTAAATAACAAAAAAAAAATTAAAATTTTAAAAATCGGTTTGCACTTGTCACCTCCCCCCTTCCGTATCTCCGATTGCTAAATTTCGTAGCTCTGCGATGCACGGCCGCTGAGCCTATAGTGTATAAGACACACACACAGACACACAAACATACATTGCCTTTTATTATACAGAAGTGAGATCCTAGAAACATTTCGAAATAGTACGAAACACTAGGGGTAATATAAGCACCGGGTTTTCAAAATATGCATGGGGGCCCGCGGGGCCAACTCTCAAGGCCCGTCTATGACAAAACAAAACAAAATATCATTCATCTACAATTTGGTTCTGCGTGGGCCGTGGGGGCTCGAGCCCCGGAGCGGAGTCCCTCACGAAGTTGGCGCTAGTGAGCGGTAAAAAAACTTATCAAGTTTCAAGTACACACCTCTCTTAGCGGCGATTGTAAACTAAGTCGAATTTTAGGGGGCGATAGTATTATAATTAAAGTAATTCCACTGCTGCTAAAATGAGAACGCAATAACTATAAACTGCCTACAGGCAGCGTGTTAAAAAACAAGTAATGGAATTTTTCATTTTTGGAACTAAAAAGGTGCTTTACATTGATGAAAATTGGAAATTGACACAGAGTTGAACGTCAAGTTTCATTCGTGACTAGAGATTTATTTCCTTTTTTTTTTTTAGATTTCGGGGGGGGGGGCTTCAGGCCCTTGAGCCCCTCCCCTGGCTACGTGTGCCTGAACTAGTCCAATTTTTATGGAAATAATGGTCAAAAGTCACTGGACATCCCTGTACGTGGTGATCATTATTTGCTTAAAATCAAATGACTTGTAATGATATAAGAAAGAATCTTCTCATAAAATGCTGATAATTAAATAACCATTTTGATTTCTTAATACTTTTCGTTGTTAAGTAATCCTATGAAATATAAACCATGGTGATAGAGTTTCCATTTAAATTCATATTTCAAACCTGCGATTTTCAAAAGTGGCTAATACGTTCAATAAATTCCCACAAAACTCCCACGAGAATCCCACGAGATTTAATTGACTTTCTTGTTTTAAATCAACGATTTCTAACCTTTGTCGTTGGGAATAACGGAGTTAGAGAGTAGAACTCTTAGGAAAAAATTTCATTTTCCATTAATATCTCGACAACCCCTGGTCTTAGAATCTCGAAACTTAGACTACATTTATGGGGGATATTTTAAAGCTATTAACAAATTTTAATTAAATTCGGTGCAGTTGTTCTCTCTTGATGATGAGACAAACGAAAGTTTCGTTTTTTTATTAATATCGCGAAAACCCCTGGCGTTAGAAATTCGAAACATGGACTAAATTTTAAGTAGGGCTCTTTTAAGACTACCCACCAAATTTCATCAAATTCGGTTCAGCTGTGCTCCCGTGATGTTAGATCATACATAATTTTCTTCTTTATATATATATATATATATATGTTCTTCTCTCCGTTTGTCTGTAACACTTAGCAATGCATTTGCCAAACTTTGTGATTAATCTTGTGCAATATCGCCAACTTGGCGATATTACCAAATGAACAATTTAACGTTAAAAATATTGTGCCATTGATCTTATACAATTTTTCACTGTAAAAGAAGTATAAATTCATGTGTTGCCCACATCATATTTTTATGTACGTCACGGATGAAGATTTTAGTAAATACATTTTAATAATAGCGAATAAACAGTTTCGGTTGTCATTATTTTTAGTGATTTAACGTGTCTTCTATTCGATTTTATTTCAATTACCGCCTTGCTTTTTAATTAATAATCATGGTGCAATTTGATTCAAAGTAGATTTATCTCCAATAGCCTAACATTTTTTTACCACTTCTAGAGACAGTTAACCAAAAAGTGGAAAGACTTCATTATGTAAATGTTTATTTGTAATAATTATAAGCAATTCAATCACCTGTTTGTATTCAGATAAACAACTGTGCTGCAATTCGAGTCAGAACGCGATTCGTCTCCATTATCGTAGAATTCCCCTTTTCAACTATAATTGAATCACAACAAAAAGATAAATAATATAACATAATGCAAAACCTTGCTATGCACATATTTATTTAGCGTAATTATATACAACTCAATCTCATCCTTGTTTTAATATGTGGACAATATTATGTAGCAGATGCTGGACATTTTACTAATTGTAATTGTCAAGTTAGATTTGCACGAAATAAAAGCTAATCAGGTACTTCAAAATAGTTTTGATGTTATCATCCAGACAAGCGGTCAATATTAGTATATAACTAGCCGAATACCCGTTGAAAATCAACGGTCTCGCAATAAGCAACCCCTGAATAATGTACATTTTTTAATAATTCGCGTTTCACATTTATTCCACAAATCGAATGTTTTGGTGTGCAGAACCCTCTAAAGAAGAAAATATTGGGAAACTAAATTTGAGCATTTCTTCCTTTCGAATTATCTACCCTTACACCACCTTAAAGTCTATCTCATCCCGAGGCACTTCTATATTATTTCTCATTTGAAACTTTTTTTTCTGTGAAGCACATCCATAAATGAACATTTTTTAAAAACTCTGCTTGTCTTTTGTTTTTTATCAGATGATTGGCCCAAATACCAAATACCAAGCCTCTATCACATTTAAAAGGAAGTGTGCCTCATTTATTAGGAAAATCGAACATATTAGTGTGCGCACCCATAAAAGTAGCAAATATTGGAAATCTGAAATTTCACACTCTCTTCCTTTCAAACTGTCTACCCGTACACCAAATTTGAAGTCGCTATCCTATCGAGAAGCATGTTTTTCTATCACTTCACCTTTCGAACGTTTTTCTGTGTAGCACCCCGTTAAAGAACATTTTTGTCAAACTGTATTCATCTTTGGTTTTTTTGTCAAATGGTTAGCCCATATACTAAATTTCAAGTCTCTATCACATTAAAAGGAGGCGTTTTTCATTTGTTCGGTAAATCGAACATTTTAGTGAGCGGAACCCCCTACAATAACAAATGTTGGAAAACTGAAATTACACACTTTCTTCCTTTCCAACTTTCTACCCGTACACCAAATTTGAAGTCTCTATCTCATCGCGAAGCATACTTTTCTAGCATTTCATCTTTCGAATGCTTTTGTGTGAAGTACCCACCCCCTTAACTATACATTTTTGAAAAATTCTATTCTTTTTGTGATTTCTGTCAGATGATTTTCCCATATATCAAATATCAAGCCTCTATCACGTTTTAAAAGGGGCGTTTCTCCTTTATTCCGAAAATCGAACATTTTGGTGTGCGGCACCCCCTAAAGTAGAAAATATTGGTAAACTGAAATTGTACACTTTCTTCCTTTCAAACTATCTACCCTTATACCAAATTTGATATCTTTATCTCAATCCAAAGCATGGTTTTTTATCAATTCACTTTTCGAACGTTTTACTCTGGAGCACCCCCTTAAACGAACATTTTTGAAAAACTATATTTGTCTTGGGTGTTTTCATCAAATGATTAGCCCATACACCGAATTTCAAGCCTCTATCAAATTTTAAAAGGACATTTTCTCATTTATTCTGTAAATCAAACATTTTGGTGTGCGGCACCCCCTTAAGTAGAAAATATTGGAAATCTGAAATTGCACGCTTTCTTCCATTTGAACGATTTACCAATACACCAAATTTGAAGTCTCTATCTCATCGCAAAGCATGCTTTCCTATCATTTCACGTTTCGAACGTTTTAGTGTGCGGCACCCCCTTAAGTGGAAAATATTGGAAATCTGAAATTGCACACTTTCTTCCTTTCGAACGATTTACTCATACACCAAACTTGAAGTCTCTATCTCTTCACAAAGCATGCTCTCCTATCATTTCACTTTTCGAACGTTTTGGTGTGCTGCACCCCCCCTTAAGTAGAAAATATTGGAAATCTGAAATTGCACACTTTCTTCCTTTCGAGTGATTTACCCATATACCAAATTTGAAGTCTCTATCTCATCGCAACGCATGCTTTCCCGTCATTTCGCTTTTCGAACGTTTTGGTGTGGGGCACCCCCTCTATAGAACGTTTTCGAAAAATTCGATTTTTCCAGGGGGTTGTATCGAACGACCGAGCCGTGTACCAAATTGCAAGTTTCTATCTATTCGGGAAGTGCCTAAAAAAGCGTGACAGACAAACGGACACTTGGCAATTAGTATATATAGATAGATTCAACGTTATAAATATTTTTCCATGGACCTTATACAAATTTATTTTACTGTTAATGAAGTAAAATCATGTAGAATTTGTGTAGAAAAAGTTATGTGCTGCCCACATCAGATGCCACCTCTATGGATGCCTTATAATATACTCAACTAGGAAGTAAAAACTACTTAGTGATTTCTTCAAAAATGTTTTAAAATAAACATTAGGTTTTGATATGAGATATATAATTATAGTAATTCTGTGTTAAACTTAGCAATCCTTGTAATGGTGACAGTCGGACTTATTCGTTCACACGCATTCTTTATAAATTAAACCACTAAAGATATTTGAACTAAAATATCGAACAACTGTCTAAACAACATTGTTATTACTATTTTTTAGAGTTGAATTTTCTTCTAATTATAAGTCTATGATCTCTACTAAAGTGCGTAGAAAATTTAGTTTGACATAATGTACGTATATAGTATTAGAATATTCTATGAAACAAGCAAATCAGGCGTCCGAAGTATGGAGAATAAGTATATTAACCACTATGGTGCCATAGTATGATTTAATTAATTTTTTGAATAAATATGAATTAGTAAATGAGTAATTAATTTTGAAATTAAAAGCCAATGAACAAACATATTCATTTTCACATCACATTGCTTTGCAATTGATCAAAGTCAACAATTTTCTAATGCTACAAGTAAAACGCCGTGGATAATTACGCTCCACTGTAAAATAATTTCATTAGTGGCCAATAATTACTCAGAATCAAATTATTATTTTCACTGGAAACTCACAATATAATGCAGTCATAGTTAAATACGCTTAGGGGATTCAGAAATATGTTATTCTAGACTATAATTGTTATTGACCTAAATGTATCATTTGCGCTTTACCGCGACTGTCATTCTTAACCATTATTGTTGGACCATTGCCTGTTCCAATTCTCTGGCCTTATGGTGTTCCCACTCTTTCATTTGTAGTGGGTGTTTGAGCTTATTTCGCCATTTCTTACAAACGCTCCATTCCTGCACCTTCTCACCATCTCATCTATTTTCTTCTTCTTCTTCTTCGACCTAGACCATCCGACCAACTCCAAGATGTAATTATCGGTTTGGACGGCCGAAAAGTGCCACCCAATTTCGACCTGAACCCAGTGGGGGCTTCAACTACAGGGACCGTACCCACCTTCCCCTACCATCAACCTTGTGGAAGGAATTAAGGAATCACATATTTAACGCGTCTGTACTCCGTATGAACACGGAGACAGTTTGGGCAGAAGCGGAAATCGAACTCAGATAGTACGAGTGCAATCTCCGCGCGCTAACCAATGGGTTATCCCACCCCATCTAATCCACTTTTAATCTTTCTGTCTTCTCATCTCTTCTTTATCTCTCTTGAAGTTTAGAAGCGAATTTCACCAGCTCCGTCCCCTTTACTTGCAAAACTTACTATTGATAGCAAGACCTGGCTACTAAAAACGCGACTATCAACGCTGGTGACTCGTAATCCCATTGTGTAACACGACTTAGAATCGTACATGTTCTGAAATTCCAGAAACACTCTCAGTAGATTTTATTAAGAAATTGGTTATTTGTACAAGACCTTTACTAAACACTTTCTGTGACATCAATTTTCTTCTTTTCATTTCCATTTTGTGATATAGGCCAGCCATTATGCAAAGTTTTGATTCAATTACCGGGGAAACAGTATACTGTAAGTCCTACAGCTCCATTAAATGCCTAACACTCGAAGTAAAAGAACGTTATATTTAAATGAAACTGTGAGAAATGAATGAAACTGTGAGAAATTATAGTTTAGAACTACAGTTTAGAAAGAAAACAATTCAAATTATTTTCAAATTAACATCACATCGAATTTGATAGAATTCGAAAAGTGTCAATTTCAGCGCCTCAGCACAGAACCTTCTAACACCAAAGTGTGACGTCTGTGGACATGCATTCATTAAATAATTTTTATTTTGTTCTGTTTTTCCCTATGTGCTAACCAAGTTTGTACAGATAGTTTCAAATTACCCTGTAGTACACTGAACTAAATACTTATTCTAATTTAAAGTAATATTTAACCTAAAGTTTTCTGCAAACTATGAAATTCAAACTTCTGAATAATGGTAAACCTCTAAATTGCTCCCAACAGATTGTAAATTCTTTTTTCTGCACAAAAATGAATGAAACAAGATATTCCGCCGTTGCTTTCTGACAGTTGAAGAGTTTCTTACATTCAAAGAAAGATGTAAGTATCGATTGGGATTTTTTTTTTACTCTTGAAAAAGAAGATTCTTTCAAAATGATTTTACTTAAATCGCTTCTTGCGCCATTTCAGTGTTGTTTCATTGGTATGTGATTCTTAAGCTGTATAAAAAGGTGCTCGTTTCAATAACGCATTTACATGCATCATTAGGAATCACTATATTTTAATTGTTTAACGTGTTTAAAATAGTTTTTGCTTTTCAGACTTTCTAGAAACACCCTGACATAAGATTGAATCCTTTGCACACTTATAATATCGACTATCGATTAGAACTTAAAGTAGCCGTATCTATTAAATTATCTTGGGCGAAAAATATGGTTTAGACACTTTATAAGCCCATTAGTAACCTAAACACTGCACATATATAATCATTGCACATATATAATATGGAACCGGAATTATGGAACAATGGAACCGGAATTATGAGTCCCAGATTTTTTAAATTTCTACGGAGCGAAAATATAGTAAGGGAGATTCATAATGTCTTTCTAAACTTTCCAGAAGCTCCCCTGGTGATCTAGGAGACGTCTTTGCACAATTACAATATCGACCATAGAACAAATTCTTATATAGATTCCCTAATTTGCGGAACGGAGTTTATGTATTTTTTCGTCACTAAGTCCTTTTAGACTCAAACAGTCCTCCCGTGACTTCCTCCCGTGACAGTCCTCCCGTGAAGGTATCAATTACTAGACATAACATAATGATGCCAGATTTTCAATATTTCTGCTGAATTGGTCTTATTGGTGGGTAAGGGTGACGTCTCTCAGAATTTTCAAAAAACTCCATCATAGGGACCTAAAAGGGGCCGTACCCGGAGTAATTTGACCACGGGGTAAAACCTAACTGAGATAATTTTCAATTGAAGCAACTGTTTCCGACGCTAAGCCCTATACATTGTTAAATAAAATAAGTAGCTGATTTTTACTTTCCCTGCAATACATGGTAATGTATAGGGAAAGTATTGGAATCATACCGAAAATCACAACTCGAGTTTTCGACGGATCTACACGTTTCGAGACCCCTAGAATACGAAAAAACCATTTTTAGCGTGACGTCTGTGCGTGTGTCTGTGTGTCTGTCTGTCTGTCTGTCTGTCTGTCTGTCTGTCTGTGTGTCTGTCTGTGTGTCTGTCTGTCTGTCTGTGCAGATTTTGTATCCACTGTAACTAAAAAACTAATCGACCGAATTTCACAAAATTTGGTAGGTAAGTCACTTGTGGGCGGGGCTAGTGCTGATTAGTTTTGGGTACGATTCGGAATAAAAGAACCCGCCTTTTTTTGCGAAATGGCCCGCAAAAGCTTGTATCCACTCTAGCTGAAAAACTAATGAACCGAATTTCACAAAATTCGGTAGATGAGTCACGTATAGGTCACTCTGGTGCTGATTAGATTTTGGTACGATTCGGAAAAAAATAACCTGCCTTTTTTTGCAAAACGGCCCGCAAAAATCTTCAAAATCTAAACTAAAGAACTTGGTATACTTAGATATATCCATTAAATGCCCGTTTAATACGTAATGTTTAACGACGAAAAGAATAAGACCAACCCCATTACACTAGGACTAGCCGTTCTCGAGATATTTTAGTTTTTCGTACTTTCACTACGCCACCTTTGAAAATAAGCCCGGTTACCGAATGAGAACGAAAATTGAATTAAAAGTGAATTACATTTAATTGAA